>VXAX01002463.1:250851-282782 GCA_013399835.1 Leptocoma aspasia
GGCGGCTCCTTCCCATCCTCCGCGCGCGTCTGTCACTGCCGTTCCTGCCCGGGTACCGCGTTCCCCTTCGGGGCCACCTCCCGGAGGCACGGCAGCATATGGGAATCTCCGGTTATGTTTAATATAATAATAATAGCAGCTATGATTTTTTTAAGCGCACTATGATGATTTTAAGCGCACTATGACTTTGGGGAGCGTTCCTGAGTGTGACAGGAGAGCAGACTACAAATTCAAAATAACGGAATTAATAACTGCAGCCCCCAAATTGGCAGGGTTTCTGAGCCAGACTTTTGAAGGCCTGGATTTTGAAACGCTGTCTTCTGGATAGCTGCAGCACAGTTTCATCTTCCCTAAACTCAAACCCAAGCTGTTCGGCTTCACGGGAACTGACCACTGGCAAGGCAGGGACAGCTGGCAAAGGCAGAGGCAGGAACGCTGCTCTCGTACTCTCCTCCTCAGATAGCCTAAATTAGGGACCAGGCAATGTGTAAGTAGCACCACCTTGTCCTCTTTAACTCCAAAAAAGGTGTCATGTTGGCAAAGTTGCCAGATCTGGCCAGGAAGATCTCTCTGATCTCTCGAGGAAGAGCCCCACAAATTAGGCAACAGCGCTTTAAAGATGCAAAGGCTTCTTGGTCCTGCCCACAGTAACAGCGCAGCAGTGGCAGGACAGGAGCCCCCGGCAGTTTGGATTGCAGCACAGGGGTTTAAAACCCTTCCATCTTGGGAAGGGGGAAGGATTTTGATAGGGAGAGGTTGCTTCTCTGAAACGCTCCATGCCTTCCTTTTCGGAGGAGTTTTCTTCTGCTGATGGATGGAATTGCCTCCACCCTTTGTTTCTGCTGTATAAAGGAAACGTTTTGGAGTAACACAGATCCAGGCTCAGACTCTCGGATACCCCAGGAGCACTGAGGCTGACATCTAAACTCATGTGGTCACATGCAGGCACACCATGAGTTTCAGTGATGGAACATTCAGGATTTGATGCACTGACTCCAGCTGAAGCTGCTTCACAGAAGCAATTCTTTTTTCAAAGAGTTAGAAAAACACTACCATTTTCCCAACTCATGTTGGAACTCAACAGTAAAACCCACTCCTGAACCAGAAAATAGGACTTGCAAAAACATCAGACCCTGACCTGATATGTTCAACACAGAAATTAATATACCCAGTAATTTAATACTTCGATAAATTATTAAGAAATACTTCAGTATTCCCTCTCTAGCTTCTGTACCACGTGCAGACTAGAGCTACGCTTAGCACACTCTTCAGGACATGGTTTTGCATCCTGTATTTCAACTGCATCTGCCACACAGTTTAATCCAGGTTTGCATGGGCTGTTACACTCAAAATCACAGTTACTGACCTGTCATCCAGAAGTTTCCAATTTACAACCTCCAAGTGTGTTTCAGCAGTGGTAAGTGGATAATCTCTAGTGTATACATGGGAAACAGAGCTCCAATAGGATAAACAGCTTGTCCTTTGCTGGCAGAGTCAGCAGCAGATAATAAACACTCTGCATTGTGTAGAATTTGGCTTTCCAAACTCTTGAAAGACAAATTCTCTTCTCTGTTACATCCCTACTTTCTTTCCCAGAGGACCTGGGTTAGCATCTGTCTAACAGATACAATTTAACTCAAGATATGAGCCCACAGGGTCCAGATTTTTGGTTCCCATTCCAACAGGATAGCCAGGGTCTATGAGGCAACATTGCCATTGCCAGATATCCTTTATAATATGGGATTTTTCTGCATTATGCAATCTGATCCTCTGTCCTGTAAGAAAAGCTCAGGGACACAACTGTGTATTGCCACGGCTATCAAGTGCTTTTCCAAATGCCTGGCATCCAGCAGCTGGCTGCTCTACAATTGCAAATGCATGGCATGTATGCAGCAGCCCCAAGTGCTGGATGCTCCAGCCTGTTGTGCTTGAGCTGTGTGTGTGAACAGAGCAACTCCCCATCACAGGCACAGCAACCCTACACATTTGGAACAGCGGGAGTGATTTATTTCCTTGAGATGTGGCTCTCCAAAATGCTTACAGTTGTTTTGGTTTGATACCAATAACAATCCTTACAATTGTTTTGTTTGATGCCAATAACCTTCAGAGCAGAATTTGATCTTGTGGTCTTACAGTAGGAGCAGATCTCTAGATGTCAAGCAATTACTTTCAAATTCGGCTGTTTGAGTTTGTTAACAGTAAAGACTTGCCTGCTATGTCCTTGTTTGTAAAGAACAGTCCTGTACTGCTGAGGTGGACATTTTGGTTTAGTTCTATGAAGTTGTTTTGCTTTGCTATTTCAAATGTTTTTGACTGTGTAGTACTTATTGCTGCAATGTCTGCAGTCCGTACATGGATAGATTGGCTAGTAGCAAGCTGGTTGGAAACAGTCTTAAATGTAAAGGGGCATAATCATGGAATAAGTCAAGATACGTGACACAAAAAAGTGTTGATTCTCTCCTCTGTGCTGCTAGATTAACCCTGTTGCCTCCCAACCAAACCCCTTTTCCTGGGGCACATATGTATACAGATTTATCAGCAGCTTCCTTTCACTGCTCAACCTAAAAATCCTGCAATTTTAATTTCCAAGCTCCGCAGAGAAAGAGTCACATCCAGAACCAGTATAAACTATGTATTATAAAGACCTCACATGGCAAAATTTTTCAAAATCAATGCTGTCCCAAAAGGGAGAGAAGCAAACCAGTGGAATCATCTTCCAGCTGGTATTCTGTTGAGAATGACGGGGAAGACAGCATTGCTACGTACATTATCCTTCACAGTTTCTGCAGCAGGTGCTGCTACACTGTGGCCTGTTTAAAACATTGTCTAACCTGCAGCACCAAGCACCACCAAGCCACAAATGTGGGCTTGAACATGGAGTTCAAGCCATCCCCAGCAGAGCAGCTTGTGATCTGTCAGTGTAGGTTCTCAGAATCAGCCTAACATTGCACCATAATCTGCACAGGACCTGGTGAAATTCTGCACAATACCTGAAATACAGACAGGGTTGCAGCAAAACAGGCAGCGCCACTGCCGTTCTCCCACATCTTTTAGTGGAGAAGCCATGTAGGAGGAGGCTGTCTAAGTTGTTCTTATGGCTGATTTATTTGCAAATGCAGGTGGATGCCAGAGAAGGTGTCAGTTTAACTCTTCCCTGACGGATCGTTTCTCAGGAAAAATGCAAACCTTTGCAGTCAGTAACTGCTGCATGGACATGTTTCTTTCCTTACTCCTTCAGGTACACCAAGTTTGGCCTTCCCCAGCCTCTGCTTTCATGCAGTGCCTTGATGAAAAGGGACAGTTATCCACACTGTCCTAGCAAAGCAGAGTCCTCTGTGCAGCCCGAGTGACCAGAGGAATTAGCAAGGATAATTAATTATTATTAATCCCTCTTGGCAATTTACAGTGAAGCACCTCTGCTTCTGCATTCCTGAGGGGCAGCTGGGATTCCAGCATGCCTAAGGCAGCACAGCTCTGCACAGGATTCCCCACAAAGGGCAGTCAGCATCCCCGGACACAAGCTTCAACTTTAGCCAGATTGGCACAAGTACCTGGCTTGGTACATGAATGGTAGTCAGCAGAACAAATCTGTCAATTTAAACCTGAAGCCCTTTCATGGGATTAGTCCAGATCCACAGCTTTGTAATTACTAGTAGAGTTTTGCACCCCATGGCTAAACATGTAAATGCTGGAGTAAATGATACCTGTAGTCTTGACAAATCAGTTGCTGAGTGAGAGGTTAGAAGATGTTGTTGGCACACTATTAAAGAGAGACAAATAAGGGGAAGAGGTAATTAAGAGTGAGCAAATGAGTTAATGCACATCCTGACTTCAGAGGTTTGCTCTTACTCCAGGTTCTTAAACACTGAGCTCCTCAGCTAATGATGAATAGAGTTGCTTGATGCCAGATGTCATTGTTTCAGAAAGAGGAGAAAATAATACGCTTAACATTGATAAAATCAAAGTAGTTGTTGCACCTAGCACAAGTAATGGAAAGCCACATTGTTTTCAAAAGCCCAAGAAATAAGGAAACAGCATCATGGATATTTGCAGAGTTTTTGAATCTAAAGCAAATAAAAACCTGCAAGTAAGGGCAAAGAGTTGTTCTGCAGATACTAATATGGACAAGAAAGGGAAACAGCACAGGGACAAGGTTAAAACTATTCCAAAATCAGCTGTCTTCATGGGGCACTTACCTGCATGTTTCAGGGTCTTTGCTGGCCTGACATTACAGAGTCCACAAACTGCACATTTAGAGAAGCACACAGGTTCTTTGCCCAAACTTTGCCAAGCCAAAGGCTTGATGTGAGTCCACAATCGGAATAAATTCCTTCAGCACTATTATTTTGTACTATGCACCTTTTCCAGACAGTCTATGAAGTACATGCACTCCATGTCAAACTGGCAAGTCTCACATTACTCTAGGTGATATTCACATTACAGAAGCCTTAGGCATGACTGGAAGCCTACTCTGGCAATTGGGATTTGCCTGTTGACTTAACAATTTTTTTTTCTTTTTTGCCATTAGTACAGAGATGCGAAGTCCAATCCAGGACTGCAAAATTTTCCAGCTCTGTAAAGACTTAGCCTCAATGCCAAAGGGCTGAGGAATGGCTTGCAAAATGCAATACAGTCCCACAATCACTTTGGAGGCTGCTGGGACAGCTGAAGACAGAGTTTTCTTCCAGGTTTTACCTGTACCTGTGCTCAAGGTGGACCCTGTGTGGCAAAAAATAAAAATGTGAGCATTCAGTCAGTCAATTTAACTCAAGCCCAAGTCACCTGCCATTGAATCGTTTATCTTGGGGATCCAAATGATACTGCTGCACGATGTGAGGATGAAATAGCTGAGGTCAGCATCCTAACAAGTCACACAGCATTGCACTCAGTTACCTAATGTAGTCACAACTCACTATTGCTCTAATTTAAAACATGGTTACTGCACAACAGGAAGCAACACTTGTTTCAGAGTTCAGTACAGGAGATACTCAACCTTGACCCATATTGAACATGAGATGGGGTTTTTTCACTTAGTTGGACAATGATTTAGGATTGTCATCATATTAAGTGCTTCTCCTGTGCTCAGCACAGAGATTAATACTGTTCCCCCAGCATTTTGCAGGGGAGGAATATGTACTTGTGGTATATATACACTCATGGTAGTTCCACGCTGGAGGTGAGCACCTATGAAACAAAGGAGCTG
This sequence comes from Leptocoma aspasia, assembly GCA_013399835.1. Taxonomy (NCBI): domain Eukaryota; kingdom Metazoa; phylum Chordata; class Aves; order Passeriformes; family Nectariniidae; genus Leptocoma; species Leptocoma aspasia. The sequence goes on from VXAX01002463.1 coordinate 256,055, forward strand.
AGTGACATGCCCAAAGGCATGCCAGAAATCTGTGACATAGGAGGAGTGAACCCCAGTTTCCTAAAAACTGAGCCCTAAAACTGTCAGCTCCCCAGGGCCATGCTCTGTGATTGGGGCCTGTAAATGCTTCTTCAAACTAAACATATTTTTCTTATTATTAATTCAGAAAAAGACCTAAAGGTGATTTGATTCGATATATAAGTACCTTTATCCCAAGAACACAGGGGTCTTTAAAGGGTTTCTTAATCTAGTGGAAAAAGACATATTACAAGAGCCAGTGGCTGGAATTTAAAGCCAGAAAATTCAAATTAGAAACAAGGTACAGAATTGAGGGATTTCTAACTGTAAGGATGATTAAATACCGGAAAGACTATCCAGGAATTATTTGCCTTTTGAATTCCTCACATCAAGAGTAGATGTCTCTCTGGAAGATCCAATTTTGTCAAACACAAGTTAGTGGGCTCAATACAAGGGTAACTGAATGAAATGTCTGGTTTTTGCTAAGCAGGAGGTCGGATTAGATCATCTTATCATCCTTTACAATCTTAAATTCTATGAATCTATGAATAGTAATGACCATCATTGTATGTTACAGCTTGTAAAACAGCAAAGAGCACGCTGCAACATAGCTGGGAGACAGAATAAAGAAGCACGTTATAAAAAAAGCACTTTGCTCTGGAACTAAACTTCTGACTGGTAATTATTTGAACTCCATCCATGTGTTTCCAAATTTTTCCTCCAAACAATATTTTAATTAGATTTCAATTACAGGGAAAAAATAATAATCTGATCATCAAATAGGCCCTATTGCACTCAGAACAGCATCACCAACATTCCTGCATAACGTTTAAAAGCCCAGTTGATACAGAAATAGATACCAATTTGCAGGAATTATACATAGGAAATCTGTAAAGGAGGGCTTTTCTATAAAAGGTTTTATAGGCCTGAGCCTGGGATTCCTCTATTATATTTGAGTAGCTATAAAAACTTTTGTGCCAGATCATAACATTCTGTAGTTGTGAATGCAACAGATTTTACAGAAAATCTGTTTAAGCAATGTCTCAGGGACTTTTTCAAATAAAGACATTGGCACTGCTCTGTGCTTCTTTGCCCATAAAGCCAAATTCTTTTACTGCCACGCTACAGCCTTCATCCTAAACTTCTACATCAGTTTAAAGACCCACTCAGAAATCAGGACTTGTGTCTCCTCCCTTGGGGTTGTGAATGTGATGGTTGGTTGCCAGCTATGGGTCTGAAAAAAACTCCATGAAGAGGGATCTGGAGGCCTCCAGTTTGCATATTTGCCTAACGTTCATCTCCACACCATAACGTCTGAGCTCTCACATCTCTAACAGATTTATCTTCCCACCACTTCCGAGATAACATGAAGTGTAATTCCCACGTTACAGTTGGGAAACTGAGATGTGGGGCACCTAACGCGATTTCTCTAACATCAAACATTGCTAGCAAAGGAGGGGCTCTACCAAGGTCTTGCAATTCTGAAGAGGTGTGCCTCATATTCCAGATTGTCTTCCCCTTTCTGCATTTGGCTGGAATGAAAATGATTGAAAGAAAAGCAACAGAAAAAATCTAGTTAGACAAGCAAATTTTCCCTACAAAGTGATGCTTTTTTGATGGGGGGGAAGGTAAGAGATGGTATGCTTTAAGAAATTCCAAACATTTCTACTAATATCTTTCTTAAGAATTTCAGTCATCAACTGTGCGTGTGAATTTTGGAAGGAAACACACAGACACAGACAAAGAAGTCCTTCTTTTGGAACAAGAGCTAAAACTATAAAAGCAACAAAATGTGGAAAGCAGGCCTGCAGCAGTGTGGGTTGATATTCTGTCTTTAAATCATTCTGGCACTTGTTTTTTTCCCCTCGAGGTAGAAGCGGTAAGCATCAAGGCAGAACTGCAGTAGCCCTAAATCAGAACATGCCTCTGTTCCTGGGTTTACAAAGCAGACTCTTTGCATTCTCAAACAGAGGTCTTGGTGGTTCTCAGTAGTGCTACAAAGACAGTTTCTGCACAGCTGTTCCCTATGTAAAAGCCAGCTTGCTTTCTTTCTCACCATGCATATTTTAGTACCAGTGACACATTCTAACATGGCCATGGCCGCCTTTTCTGGCCACATGCAGGTGGCCCCTCAACATCCAGTGTTTGAATGATCCAAATCTATCATGCTGCTTATTCTGTAGAAGTCAAAGCAGTATAGTCCTCCTGATATTGTGATATAAACTAAACTTCGTGAATTCATTTGTATTTTAAGATACATTCTTAAGATACACTCTTTAAGATACATTCTTATTCTTTTTTTTTTCCTCTGCAGGTGTATCCTCACCCTTTGCATCCTCCATCCAATTACTAATTTTTCTTTCTCTTTTCTCACCTCCATCCAATTGCTTGTCTTTTTTCTCACCTGCCCTACTGAGCTCTTTAGTCCAAAGATGAGGTGACAGTGCTGTCTTTCCTCAAATCCCCATGATCTTTCCTGCAGTGTCCCTGATTCTACCAAGTCAAATTCTCTCTCCTTTTTTCTCTCTTCTCCCCAATGTTCAATTTCTTCCCTCCCCTCTGTTCCCGCATCTGAAATACTCCCTTAAAGCAAGAGTCTCTGTCTCTTGTGTCATTTTCATCTTCTCAGTGCTACCAATCAGGCTATTCCAAAATGACAGGAAAATATCTCTGGCCTGTTAATCCCAGTTAGTGTTAGAGCAAAAGCAGGCAGCTGCAGCAAACACTGAAAAATCAAAAAGAGATCGAGGAGCACCCTACTTCCAAGCTAAGGGATGGTGAATGATAGGGTGTGCAGCTACAACATATTGCCATGATGTTCCACGTTAATATTCCAAGGAGAATACTGAAAACTGGTCAGATCACCTCTGAAGCACACCTTGAAATGTGGGCTAAGCAGGGAGCCCACAAAAATGTGCTTCCCAGAAGATGTTTTCTCTGAAGAAGTTGCTGGACATTATTACAGCTGGAGGAGATGCACTGCACATGTCTCTAAGGCAATTCCATGCATCTCCCAAGGTTAATTCTTCCATGGGCCGTGGGTGGCTGTGACATTTTTCCAGAAGACAGGCATCTGCCACAGCTCCTGGAATTACGGCCAAGGTAGCTCATGATTCATGCATGCCCATAGGCTTAATGTAGCAAGTGCTTGGCAGGACAGAGGTGTCAAGTGTAGCAAAAAGGGCAGTGAGAACAGTGGTGGATCAGGCCTCCCCCGTGTCCTGGGCAAGGGGGGCATAAAAGAGAAAAGAAAAAGCCAAACACAGGTTATCAACACACAATGGTGAATGTATGCTGCATTTAACCACCCCAGCTACTTTTCTTGCCCCCTAAACACGTTCCACCTTTTGCTGGGTGTCACCCCATTGCTGAAAGCAAAGCACCCAAGTGATATTCACTGAAAAACAAGCACAGCCCAATCACATCTTCCCTCTCCAGTGCTCCTGCCACCCACAACCAGCCATAACATGGTCTATGCATCAAACTGACGGGAGAGCCTGCATGCTGGACCCAGGCAAAATTAAGTAATGATGCTGGCAATATAAGGAAAGGTCATGGACGTGGAAAAATTTGAAACAAAAAATAAGCATTCAGGTGAGAATATATTTACTACTTTCCTTTAGACAGCTAATTATTTTCTTTCTTTGCCAAAAAGTCTCTGGCCAGATTCATAGTTTAGTGAAAGCTGTAGGGTTTTCTGTTCTGGTAGCAATCTTTTTTGCAGAGTCCAGACAATTTTCCTGTGCCATGTGCCAGATCATTCCTGCAATAGGGCAGCAATATCCTGTCCTGCCTGGGGTTCAGGGAAGCAGAGTGGAGTTTTCAGCGTGATTGACATATTTTTGCCTTCAAACCAGCCTGAGCTCCCCTTGGCTTGTACTGCAATAGAGGGGAGAAAGACAGGATTTGAAAAAGAGAAAGGACTTCAATTTCCATTCCATCCGTGATCCTTTAGAGAAGGAACAGGAAGAGACACTCCAGATAGGTGCAGAATAAGACTAGGCTCTGGAAGTGCTCTGTTAGGAAGAATGGGTGTAGCAGTTCTGCTGTGATATTTTCTCTACACTAGGCTGTGAGAGATAATAGGTCTAATGGTTAAGCTAGGAGTATCAGGAGACTTCATTTCTAGCCCTAATTATATCGGAAATTATCTGTCTTTCCTTAGGCAAATCCCTTGGTTACATAGTGCCACAATTTTCCAGTCAGTAAAATGTTTAGACACCTCCAAAGCACTGAGATGCACAGATTAAGAACATTACTGTCATCACATGCACGAGTCACAAAGGAAGTTCACATGTGTGAAACTTCTGACCAAAGTTGATGGCCAAAGTTTGCAAAGCTTTATTATCTCCTGAATTGCCTCTTTATTAGTTCAGCCACAATATCTGGGAACACTCTATTTTATAAGCCCCATGATACTTTCTGTTGGTATTGGCTTCCAGTTTCTCAAGTCTAGCGAAGTTTGTAAGTATGTTTATCACAAAATGAAAATCAATAAGGAGGGCTTTTCTCAAAAAATGGCAGTATTATATGCTTAGATAGGATGGCAGGAATCCTGTGCATCTGAACTGCTTTTAAAACTACCTGACAGTGAGGTCTCATCTTTGGCACAGAAATTGAGCTGTTCCACAGGTACCTTGTTTGGGCTACACGCAGCGTGAATCTGTTCCCCCAATCAACCCTCACCCCAGGTCTGTGTGCTGACTGTGGCTACCACCATAGTGTTGCAAAGAAAAGAGGTATCCAGATATCAACATGATTCAAGGGCCTGGGAGACTGCAAGAGAGAAAAAGGGTATTTTCCGAATCAGTTCCCCATGAAATCACTGGAACTAGCGTTGTCCTGGGGGATAATAGAATGGATCATTAGGTGCCTTAAAAAGTTCACATTGGATTTTGAAGCCACCCTGCAAGATGAAAAATCAGTAGTTTAGGCAAATAAATAGAAGTCAGTGAATACTCTTTAAGCTATGAACACAGGGGCAAATGGGTTGTAAGAAGAAAGAGATTCCAGTCTTCACAAATTATACACTTTAAAACTCCCCCCTTCCATCTCAAATCCTTTTTTCTCTTCCCTGGTGATTTAATCACATGAGGTACCATAAATCAAATTGCTTCCTTTTCTCCCCAAGTATGAGTTAGCTCTTAATTAGGCTATTGGGCAAAAATGAAATGCATCCTATTAATAGCTTGGGATATCCTTTGTGCTAATGTAAAGGTTAAAACCTATCTTTGCAATGTTTCTGGAATGGGATTTTGCTCTTGCAGACAGATGATTTACCTATTGCTGAATTCACTGGAATTAATTCTGATTTACATACTCATAAAAGAATAATTTGGCCCATGGTATTTAATTTTTCTGTTTCAAGCTTCTGTTCAGATAGGAGAAGAAGATAAATGGGATTGAATGGCAAGGTGAGCAATCATTTGGGCTCAATTATTTTAATTCTGTGCTTCCCATGTGTACATCAGAGTGTATAATCTAACATCTATATCCAGGTGAGTCTCAAACCTGACAGAAGGATGCAGTCTACATATGGAGATAACTAGACATTGTCCTGAGATACTGCTCCATCTGAAAAACAGGCATTGCTCAGCCACATCATGAATTAATGTCATCATGTCAGCACCAGGTGATGTGATGGCATCTCCCTACAAGAAGAACCTTCCCTGCTCCTCCATTCAGGTCACAGTCAGAGGAGCAGAGCCTGCTGCAGCTTCCAGCTGACATTAGACTGTGTTGGCTGCCTTAGCTGTGCAGGGTCTCAGATGAGACCCCTGGCATACGTCTAAGGCAGATGTGGAACTGATGGGAGCTGACTGGATCTGATAAAGCCAGTATCTGAGTGGAACTTGTTCCAGGCTGGCCTGGGATAATGGGAATTTATGTCTTCATTTAACAGCTGATTAAATAAATGCACAGAATTACAGTCAATATCTGGAAATACAAGGTAAGAATATCAGTGCCTCTAGACAATGCTGACTAATATTTACTACCAAGCTTATTCTTTACTAGGAGATATTTACCAAGATCCATACAAGTCTCAGTTATGAACACTTCTTCCCAGTCAGAATTTTTCATAGAATGACTGAAGATGTCTAGGGGAAAGGTGTAAACTTTGCAGTTTTCTTTCACAACACAGATTTGGATTGCTTAGTTGTCTGTATCCTGTTTCAAATCAATCACTGCAGTTTAGGATAACTTTGCAATGAAAAGTAAAGCCCTGTCTGAGACACTCTACTACTAGAAACTCCCAACAGAGCAAAGTACACCTATCATTTATGCTCAGAAATAGGTCCTTTTCCATTGCTAGCTGTTTTTCATGTGAGCAGTATAAAGTAAAATGGAAATGATTCCTGAACTAGCTAGTGTGACTCGGCTTATAACATCAAACAGGATCTCAGAGAACAAAACATTAGTTTCATGCTAGCTACAGTAAACAACATTAGGCTGCCTGAGAGCTGTAGTCAGGTCCCAGGCAAAACAAGGTCTTTGCTAAACAACATCAACACAGTAACTAAAATGTGAATAACTAAATCATACACTGTGCAAGCTGAACTACCAAATGAAAGTAAAGCGCTGAATTATTTGAATGCTCTTCAAACCTAATTTAAATTTCACCCACTACTGAGACCTCCATTTACTGGCATCATAACTAATAATGGGAATGCTGCTGAAACGTCCGTTTCAGCAAGAAGCCCATTAAGAGAATGAGAAAAAAAAAAGAGACATCATACAAGAAAACCAGCCATTTACAACATGGCATATAAGCTCCTCTCATAGAAGTACAAAATAGCTGGAAATAAAACCCCGGCAGTAAACTGTCCTTTTCCCAACACATTCAGTAATCAGATCCATCCAGAGCGTCACACAGGAAGCCCTGAATATAAATATTGTACAGCAGATGCTGCACTGGCATTAAAGTTCCCTGTTGGGGGGACTGGATGATTCAAAGGGTAGTAGAAAACCTGTATGCCTTTAAGATATTGGTCTGAAACCAGACCAGGTTAATTTTTGCTCTGAAAGTCAGTTCCATCTGAGAGGAATTTTTAGCCAGCTGGAAATGGACTGGAGGTCTGCTACATCCCAGTCTCATCTGGCAGCTCTACAGAGACACTGATATATCAGAGACACTGATATATCAGAGACACTGATCTGTTCCTAAATCTTACCCAGGTTTGTGGCTTGTACAAGTATGGAGCAGGTTAGAAGGCAGACATTCCTGTTCAGTGCTGTGCATGCATGCTCTTACTCCAATTTGAAGGTTATGGAGACTAAACAAACCTCTGCATGTCAGAGTTGTGTGCACATTCCTATTCTCTGCCCCAGCTGCAAGATAAAATATGCCAGCAGAAGCCACCAACAAGAGAAAAGCTGGTGCCACAGACTCAAGTGGCACATGGCTGTTTGCACATGCCCTCTTGGCCAGGGCAAATTGCCCCTTTTGCTCTCAATGTACAAGTTTTTTCATCATTGAACCAAAGTGAGTGTGAAAGGTTGCACATGAGGCTAAGATTAGGCTTCACAACATCATGGCTGAACATTTATATAAACATGTTTTCTTCTTTTCTTGAGCTGTTCTAGTTCCTGCCAACAAGAATCCCAAACCCCAGAGAAAGCTGGAACACTCTAAACACTGCCAGCTATGTGACCTCAGGGTTTTCAAGGATTCCATTTCACCTTTTCCCGTTTTACCCACCATCAATCATTTTCTAGCCCATTCCCATCACATATGTCATGCTTTTTGAAGGAATTGTCTAGCAGGTTCTTTGAAGGTAGCAGTATTTTTGATATAAGTATCAGAAAACCCACTGTTCTTTGCATGCAGCCTTGCTCTTAGTCAGTGGGGAGCTGGGAAACTGTGCTGAGGGTCTTGGCAAGTGACCTACCCATGTAAGAACCTGGTGGCCACAAGTACGACCTCCTCATTGCTCATCTCTGTTCAACACACAAGGACCTTCTCGTGCAGCTTGAGCAGCCAAAGAGTCCAACCTTTTGAAAGGGGATTTTTATCAGCCGCTTTCAAATGTCTAAACAGATAGAAATGTCATCCACATTCATTTTATCAGTTCGCTTACTGACCTCACCATAGGGAGCAATTAGGTTAGTTTGGTCTGGGCTGTTTTATGTACAGTTGTCTTGATCCTGTTTTATTTATAAACCTTGCTATTTCAGCCTATTCCATCAAACTGTCTTTTATAATAGGCTCCACAGGGCTCAGCTCTCATCTCACAGGAGTGTAAGTCAGGAATGTTTGTATTCAGTGAATGCTGCCACCCTGGTTTGAGACCATGGTCCTATCGATTAGTCAGTCCTCATAATTTTGTCAAATATTGAAACTAAACTAAATGTGTGATTCTTACATGGTTGGTAAGTTTTGTTTTTGATTTTTTTAAACTGGTTTCACATGAGATATCTTCTAACACGAAAAAGCTGCAAGCAACGAAAGTCTACACTCACACTGGCTGATCTGGTGCTCCTTATCTACCGTGCCCCTAAAAATATGCCACATTTCACACTATGTGCTTATTAGCACAGTTAGGAGCCATGAGAAGGAACTAGCAGAAGTCTTGTTAAAAGTCCTGATGATATAAAAAATTCTGGTGTCACTCAAGAAATGGAAATATTCTGTTGTAGATGGCACAAAGAGACTGGGCTTACACCCATTACTGATACTGCAGGAAGGAAGAATTTGGTATCAGCATCCAGCAAACTGGGAGCTCCCTTACCCCACTGGAATGCAAATTATTTGAACCTGGTAATTTATTAGGTCCACGTTTTTTAAACATAGTCAGCATGAACCTGATTTCTCAGCTTGTAAACTCATCAGGGCAAGGACAGCCTGCAGAGCTGAGTTCAGGGCATCCTGATCCCAACTGGTGTTACTGAGCAACAGCAATGAAAAGCTGGCGACACCTTCATCCACTGTGCCTGTTTGTAGCTTATTTGTTTAGTCAGCATCACCATCCTCCTTAAGACAACGCTACTCAGTTTCTGCCTCTCAGACATTGATCTTTCTTGCACCAATAAACTTCCCACAGATTCCCTCCAATGGGGCTATGACTTCTTTCTGCATATTCTCACTTGCAGGGTTTTTATTGATTGACTGCACTTGCACAATTCTACATTTATGAATGGCTGACAAGAGCTGGCTACACTCTGCTCTGCTGCAGCTCTGTGAGCAGCAATGCTGGAGATGAGTAAAGAGATTTGCTTAAAGCTGGGCAGGGATGCTCATTCTGGAAAAAAACAAACACCCAAAGAAAGAATTGTCTCTCTGGATGTGGCTTGGCAGGCTGAGGTTAAGGTGCAAAGCTCACACTGGGGTTCTCTCCAGGGACAAGAGGACATCTCATTCCAGAGCTCTGTGAACTGTACACAGCCCACAGACAGCAGTTGGCCTCTGTCTGCAAATTAGCTCAGACCAATCAGTTTCCTTCTCTCCTACTTCCCTGTCAAAATTCTACTCAAACAGTAATTAACAGGTCTCATTACTGCTCACTCTCTCTTGAACTGTTGGAAAATTGTCTGTTCTTTGGCAATTATTGTATTAGTTGGTCAAGGGCTTCCTACAGGAACATGGCCTGCATGGAGGCAGCCCTCTGGGAGCTGGATATGGACAAGGCTTGGCAGGAAGCAGGGAGACCTTTAGTGCTTGCATCCTGGGATTTGAAAGTCTAAAGAAAACAAACGTGTGCATGGAGGAATGACATGAGAAAGATCTTAGCTGGAGGGCCACTTTCATGTCACTCTTCTGGGCCACCTCTCTTGGCAGGGTGAATAACTGCTACAGTGATGGATAAATATACTTTGGCTTTGGGGTTCAAACCTCTCTGGTTTTACTGCCCTCAAAGGAGAATACTGGCATGAGAAAATCTGCCTTAAACCTGTCAGGTGAGTGCTCAGAATACTTCCACAGCCATGCAGAGGTCACTGTGGTGTTCTGACCACTTGATAAATTGTGAAGGAAAGTTTGATGTGCCAAAACCCTCACAGTCATGTTGGCAGATGTAAGATACAAGAACTTATATCTCTTTACCACTTCACTGAATGGATCTCAAGAGGTTTGCTTTACAAACCAACAGTAGTGGCAATTTTTGTTGTATTTTTTGAGGTATCTGGAGACTCAGGGAAAAATAAAATTTCATTGTCTTCAGGGTTCCCATGCAGTCATGTGAACTGGTTAGTTTCATAACCCAGAAGGCAAACCTGAATAATGGGAATTTGTCATTTTTAACCCAAGCTGGTGAAATTCAGAGCTCTAACATTATTTGAATAGCTAGGCTTCATGATATTACTTGATCTAGCTTCTTGATATACACCTAGGAAATGTAAATAATATTATGCAATCTTCACTGCTGTAAAAACTCAAGGAAGTTCCCATTGTGAAGTCACTGACATTACTGAGTCTTGAAAAGTAAAACTGGAAGAGAACTTGGGAGATCATCTGGCATATTCCCTCACTCCAAAGCAGGAGTAGCCATGTCTAAGCCTAATCCTCTCCAGTCACTAGCTCTAATTGAGACTTTTTTAATGATGGCTTGGACAGAGTAGTTTTGGACAGCAGTTTTCTTATGTAAAAGAAGCCAGTATTTATAATCAGCTGACAATTATGACACACACAACATCTGCTATAAAATGTTGTTAATAGGATCCACACTGCCCAACTACTAATGTTCTCATCTAACCTTAGACTATACTTTTATTCCTTCAGTATTTATTAGAGTTTATTTTCTTAGCAAATTTGCTCTTCTTTTATTCTCCTTGGCATTGAAGAAGTGTTAGTCTGTTACTTCTGTGTGCATTCCTGGCACTGGGAAGGAGACTGTTCCTTGTTCTAGTGAGAATCAACCTGAATATGCTTCAATGCCTGCCCCAGTGCTCTGTCCAGAGACTGACTGCTTCAATTAAATCTCAAGTAGTAACTTGAAGCAAAATGAAGTAGGCAAATGCTGGACAGCAGTATGAGAGACTACAATACTAAAGGCCACTATAAATTCTGCTAAATATGTAAGAGTACTTATTTAAATAAGAGGGGTTCCCTGTCTCAGAATGAGTAAAAATACCTGCATGTTTCTGTTGACTCTCACCAGATCCATCTGCAAACAATTTAATGACAACTGCAGTATCTCAATGGGTTTGTATGACATACATTTTTGTCCAGTCTGCAATAATCAGAATTAGTATCTAAATTATCTGCTATGCTTACTGATATTTTCTACAGAGAACTAAGGAAAGCACACAGACCAGGTCCTTGTGCAGCTGAGCTGGTCTCTATTTTTATATAAGCAGAACATGTGCAGTTTATGTTATTTATACCCATTCAGTGAACTATCCAAAATGTATTGCCCACATCTTTCCTGAGCATAAAACTGCTTATGACTTCAGTCAAAAAAAAAAAACAAAAAACCCCAACAAACAAACCCACAGTATCACTGCCCTGGTGGCTTATACTCTCCTACTGACAGAAATAGTTTGATTTGATCCTCGTTCTTGCATTCCTAAGAAAAAGAGGCTTCAGAGTGCATGGGAATCTGGCCCAGTAGTTAAAACATTAGTTTTAGAGATATACAAAAGCTAGAATCTCTGCTTTGCTAAGCTATTATCTTCTCTGTGATGCATCTTTTCCCTGGAATGGTTCAGCTCTGCCCTATTTTTTGTCTGGTCACCACGGCTCTAATGTAGTAGTCCTAAAAAAAGCAACACAGTAGGTACAGCGACTGCAGGCTCATCTTTGCTCAGCAGTGCAATAGTTTCTTGGAAGCCAGCAGAGGTGCAAAATATAACTAACTACCTTTCCTATCAAAATCAGCAGGAGAAGCCAAAGCTAGAGTGTCATCCCACTTAACGCAGATGAGTCCTGGGCAACACCCTCCTGCAGCAGTGTGATCAGCACTGCTAGCTCTGCCTCAGAACACTGAAGAAGCTGAGGACATTGACATTGAGTGATCAGCCCAGGATGCAACAAGAGGCTGTATCAGACCTGGATTAGAGGGTTCCCAGAACCTAGTCTTTTGGTCAGACTATGTATTGTTCTTTATGTCCTTTGACCACATAACACTAAGGTAAAAATAACCCCCCAAAAATCACAGTACAGTAGTCACAGAGAAATTAGAAGCATTAGCTGGAAGAAAACAAGTAATGTATGTCTGTTCAGTAAGAAAGGGCCCAGAATACGGTTCTTTTGAGGGGTTTGGATAGGACTGCACAAGGATGGCATCCAATCTGCCTGCATCATGCTGTGATTTATTTTTGTCTTTGTTGTTTGTTTTTTCCCCTACAGCATTTGACTTTTATTCAATCCATCTTCTATTTCCTTATCATCAGATTAAATTTTTCAGTTATTTAATGTCCCATAATCTTTAGATCTAATTCTTCTGAAAGAATATTTTTATGCCTAAATAAAATATTAATATGCATTAATGGTAGCAATGCTCACTATTATGGTTGCTCAGCTCTGTCTCATATATGACACTGTGAATGGGAATATGTCTTTTGTCATCTTGGGGAAAAAACATAGTAAGGTAATAGAAGGGACCAGAATTAGAGTGAGAAGCTAAAAAGGCACAAAGAGGGTGGGAGGAAGAGTCCCAGGACTAGCAGGGAGAGCAGAGGGAAGAAGTCAGATTATGGGCCAAGCAGATGGCAGAAGATGAGGTTTGTAGGATCAAAAGAAGGCTCTGAGGGAAAGAAAGCACAGGGTGACTATAAACTGAAGGGAAAGGAGATGGAAATTTGGAAGAGTGAGTTGCAACTGATTTGCTTGTTGATGGAATGAGTGAAAAAAAGAGATCAGGAGAAAAGCTAGGGGGTGGAGAGTGAAAGCTCAGGAAGAGAAACAACTGACCAAGAGCAAGGGAACTACAGCACAGACATGAAACTGAGCCCACCCCTCCTGCATCATCTAGGATCGTTACCAGCCAGGATTAAAAAACTTCCTGACAGTGTGCATCTGGTTATTTCTTTATTCTGCATCCTTTAATGTCAGGATCTCATGACATATAGCAGTATAACAATGTACCTGTTAGCTGAAGTGATAGAAATCTGTGCTGCAGATCTGAACAAAGCAACATTAAACCCTTGATACAAGAACTGCTACAAGCCTTGCTACACTGTGGATCTAAACAAAATCTTGCTGACTGGGGAAAACTATCTCTTTGCTCTAATGAAGAGAATTACACTACAAAAGGTTTTAAAGGCTGTTAATTCTGCTACACATTCTCCTTCAGTGATCATGAAGGTGTGTGTCAATTAGGTCCCAAAGATTAAAAAAAGAGGAAAAGTTTGTCCAACAGACTATGGCTGAGGCCTGAACACATTCACATGTCCATAAAAGTTGAGACAGAGGCATGGGTGCTATTCTGAGGTCTGCCAAAAGAATGGCATGACCTTGGGCAATCTATTAACCTTTCCACACCTTAACCTCCCCATCTATATAACAGAGTGAGGATGACATATTTTGAACTTGACAGGCTTGTAGATCACTAAGACCTACGAGATACACCGAAGGGTAGCTCACATTAACTGGCTGGTCCTGCATCTCTTGGTGGCAGAGCTGCTGTTGCCATTTTATGCGCCACCCAATGCAGTCAGAATTATGGTCAGAAGTCATCTCCTGTGGTCCATTAATACACACCCTGGCATCCCTCAATGCAGCAGTCGAGAACTAATCTGCCTCCAGTCTCGACTAATTGGAAAAGGTTTTTTTTCTCTCTGTTATGTGGATTTCCAAAGTTAAATCTTGAGTGATAGACAGTGCTGTCACAGCAGCATTAAGTGTTTAGAGAGTGATTATTCTTGAAAGACTTCCATTTTTCAAACTTGTGCTTTCAGAAAAAGCTGTGGAAATAAATGAGAACACCAAGGGCTAAACAACACTTTGAGCTTTACAACAATGATCTCCAGAAAGGAGATGCAATAGCCCAAAGCCTTGCCTATTGCATTTACAATTACAAGAACCTGCAGGTTTCCTCATATCACTGAAGGCATTTAGGGGCTTGCATCATGTGAAATCCTATTCATAACAGTCAATGTGCTCCTGAGAAGAATCACGCTCAAAACGTCAATATACCTTTTTGTAACCTTTCTATTTAATAAAAAAAGAGACAGCTTCAATTAGTGAGGAATGTTCCATATAAATTAGATTATTTTAAAAGTTCTAGCAATATGAAAAGATATTTTCAGTAAATGAACACTTGTCACTTCAGCAACATTTGTAGCCTTTTCGTTTTCCCTTGTTTCGTTTTTTGGTTGGTGGTTTTTTGTTTTTTGTTTTTTTTTTTTTATACCTGGTCACTTATTCCGTATGAGTCAAACCTACACTCATAATTTCTCACTGCAGCTAACAGAAACTATGCCTGCTGAGAAGATGAATAAGAAATATTCAGTGTTTATGATCCTACTGCCACCAGCCAGCTGTGTGGATGCTTAAACTTGCCCCACAGAGTCCATATGTTGTTGATCCCCAGATCAGTATAAGTGGGAATGACTCCACGGAAGGGCAGAGAAGGGCCCAATATAGAACAACAATTCACCCCACTGTCTTGCCAGAGGAAATCAGCACATTGTGCTCTGGTGATGCACAGACAGCCCAGGCTCCAAGAACTGAATGGCCAGCGCAGCCAAGATGAACCATGCTACCTGTTTGGAGATGAAATCCCAAACCTTGCTCTCAGCAGAGAAGGAAAAGCAGATTCTTTCCTAGCAGCTTCCTCTCCTCTTCCATTCTCCTGGCCTCCAATCAGTACCAGGACATGAACATTTCCTTTCCTCTTGTTCCCTAAAGGAATATTTTAGCAAAAAGCTTTTATTATTAATATTATTATTATATACAGATTTATCAGTGAAACTCTTCAGGGGGAAAGCTTTTGTCATCCGTGAAAGTGCAGCACAAAGAAACCTGCCCTTATCTTACTAATTACTCCAGTGTCTCCCCAAATCCTATCAAGCTGCTTGTTATTAATCAGTTAGAACAGTGTTGCCTGTGTGGCAATATAATATATGCCAGGATGAGATCTGTTTACAGGACTGCAGCTTTGGCACTGAGCAGGGAGGTGCTGATGCCAAGAGAAGCAGGCTTGCTACAGTCTATCAGCCAGACTGGGGCCAGCAGACACCTGAGATTTCAGGCTGGATCCAGAGGGCTGTGGATGTCATGGCCACAGCTACCTTTCCCACATTGGCCCTAAAATAACAGCATATTCTGAACAGAAGGAAAGGCTTTGGGATAGATGTGGATATAAGTTTGTTGGAGGTGTCAAACACTGGTGCACTCTTGATGTCACATGAAAAGAGAGAGGCTCTTCTACCTGCCCCCTGACTTCATGCCTTTATCCCAGCATGCAAAAAAACCTGAGAAAGTCTTATCACCAAGTTGTCTTACTGTCACCACTCAGAAGTATCTCCACAACAATATATGGATAATGTAAGGGGGAAAAGTTATTCTGTCAATCCTATTCAACCAGAATCTTCTCTGGTGGAAGCTGAGAAATTCACTAAAGAACTTACTGATCCAAGGCACAAATTGCTGCTAATGCACTAACAGTGGCATGGTCTCTCTTCTCAGAGGAGTGTGAGCAAGCTTCTCTCAGATGGGTTAGTGCCAGGGTCTTGACTTAACTCTCCAAGCAAATTCCTGCTTAAGGCAAGTGAGAATTTTGCTCTGAAAAAAAAAGCTGCTGCAACGAAAACAGAGAGCAAAGCAAATCTGCAGCATTCCTCTGAAAGTCAAGTGTCTACTAAGGAAAAAGCTGCACACATTAATGAAGAAAGTTGGACCATAGAGTTTTGCTAGAAAGTGATTGTGACTTTTTTGCCAAGCATAAAAATAACAGTCTAAACCAGAACTGCTTTCTTGGGGTGGAGGTGGGGAGATATATAAGAAACAAGAGAAGTGTTATGTGATCTTTCTCTTGAGACATCCTTCTACTTTGTGGCAATCAGCAGCTCTGAGTGAAGATGTAGCTGAACCCATTCCTCTTTTCACAAAAATGTCAAAACACTTTGTTAACTGTGGCAGGTCAAGTTTCATAGCCAGACTGAAAAACAGCAAATTATTACTATTGCTATTTAGAGGCCATGAAACTGAGACACAGAGAGATGAAAGAACTTGCCTACAGTCTATTAGGGGCAACGCTGGGGAGGGAATCCAGGAAACCTTGTGGCTCATCATCAGCTTTGTGCATCATTTCATTTTCTTTCCCCAAAAGGCAAAGCAGTGTTACAGGTACACTGCACTTAATGAAGACGCTTCAAGCAATAGCCCACAGTAATCTCACCACAGTCTTTGGCCTTATTTTCTTCAATGATCAACATTGCCTCTTTCATTTTACACATTACTCCTTTCCCATTTTAGGTTCAGTATTTCCAGTCTGAAAAGATACTGATTTTGCAAGAAAAAAAAATAGAAGTAATTCTGCTGACTTCAAATACAAGCTGGTCTGAGTCTATTTTAATGAAGGAAGAATACTGGCTAGACATATAGAGTTATCCTCTATTCAAGGTGTGCTGTGGGATCTTAAATATCCATCTGGACAGGACATGGAGAGAGCAGATGGGACTTCAGTTTAGCATTTATTCTAGCAGCAGCATTCAGGGAGGCAGTGAGCCTCTGAGTCCAAGCCCAAGTCCTAGCTTACTGAAACCTAAGCTGACCTTCTAGCCAAGGAGTAAAAGTACTGTTGAGTCAGCTGTATAACAATGCAGAGGGAGATGGCAATGGCTCATAAATCTGTTTTGTATTTTCGCATGCCATTAAACCGCTCATAATTAGGACAAAGCACAGGATGAAACCCTAGGCAGGCACTGATGCTGCCCTTATTACCTGTGGATTGATTCTCCTCCTGCTCATGCTGGCATTACATCCATGATTTGCTGGTGCTCCTCTGGTTTACTTTGCTGCAGTGAGGGTATGAATCTGGCCCAGAGCTCTAATATCCATTCTAATTTAATTCGTGTCTCTGTCTCCACATGGGAATTCTCATCTAGACACAGCCCCCTCTGGGCCCTGTGCTATTTCCAAATATAGGACCCTTTCCCATTTGTGCTGGATTGGGTGGGAAACCCATCTACCTCTATTCATTCACATGACTTGCAGTATGTTTTAAGGTTAGATTTAAGATCTTTCCTCTGCCCACGGTCAATTTTAGTTACATTGCATGTTTTATTATTTTGTGCAGTTTTCTTGCACATAAATAAATATATAAGGAAACTAAGCACTTTTACACTTGCTAAAGCATTGTGCAGACATTAACTCTTCTAGGTCCCTGGAGGTGAATAAAATAGAGAACATTACTAGCTTCTCTATCTAGGTCTGTCCAGTGCATTCCACAGACAAATAGGTACACATTGGATTTTACAAACAGACAAAATGAGGCTGGGAGATTAAAGAGCAAACTGTACTAAGACAGGGAAGAATATGACCCAGAGAAATCAGCATGCACTTCTTGCAGCTGAAAAGTGCAGAGAACCCACGCCTCTGCATACCATGAAACTGAGCTCTCTGCATCCAGCTTTGGATACAAGTTAGATGCAGAGCTAAGGCAAATGGATTTATGATCCATGATGATCACATCCTAATTTTACCCCACGAGGGATATGCCTTCTGAAGGCAGACAGCTCAGAAGATTTATGGAGATGATTGCTTTTCTTTAGAGCCTATGCCAAATGTTGTGGTGTTAGGCTAGAGATGGAGATGTAGTGATTTGCCTAAGGTAAAGCAACAGAACGGGCCAAGGAACTGAATCCTAGAGGTGCTCCAAGTGCAATTCTGCAGGGCAGCACTATTGCAGTGGTGTTCTCTTCTTCTACTGATTGACAGATTCGCCTCATGTATGTCCTTAAACCCTAGAAATGAAAAACCTCTGAAATGAACCATTCCCCTATTCCAGCAGCCCCAGTTGTCACAGATGACACCCCAGAACATCATCATTCCATGAGTAAATACCTAGGAATTATCTAAGGAACAAACCTGTGGGGGAAGGAGGAAACAAAGTGTCACAGCTTAAGGTGGAGTGAGCGTTTGTTACCAAACCCCTTTGTGCCCTGCCAGAGAATATGGGCTTGCTAGAGCCTGAAGCTCACAGTTGTTAATTCTAGAGAACCAAGCTCAAACCCTGCTGTGTTGGCCAGGATGGAGGCCAATCACAACACAAGGCAAATCTTTTTAATATGTTGCATATCATTGCAGTAATCCAAGACAAATCTCAGAAAAGAATGTGACTTTTGCAAGAGTATTTTTGTCACTGCAAAAATTAGTTCAGCAAAGAAACAGCAAAATGATCTTAGCAGCATTGAAGTTGCCTGTCAGCCTTTGAGTGAGAATCCCTGAGCAGGAGTCTGAGGAGTCCACAGTATCCATGTGGATTCCAAGGAATGCAGCAGATCCTGCTGACATTTCCACACAAAGGCAGAGAGCTACAACTACACCACTCAGCACCAATGCAGAATTTTCTTTTCTGTTCCAGGAGACCAACTCTGTTTGTTGTAAAAACCTTACACAGATGTGTGCACATACAACAGCTTCTTCATAGCTCTGTCTGACTTCCAAGGTCTAATGGCACATGCTGAAAATGGCTGCAAGCTTCTCATTTTGCTATCATCTAGTTTAGAAATACACTCTCTTAAAACAGAAAAGCTGAGGTTCAAATTATTCCAATTAAAGAAAAACATTAAATATTTCCAGTCATAATAAAATGCAGTTTGGTGATAAGAAGTCCCTGCAGCATTACCACTAAGGGCAGAATGACTGGAAGGTGGCCTAGTGAGAAAAAAACCTGGGAGTGCTGGTTGAGAGCGGCTGAACATGAGCCTAGGTGTGCCCAGGTGGCCAAGAAGGCCAATGGCATGCAGGAGTGTATCAGAAGCAGTGCTGCCAGCAGGACCAAGGAAGTGATAAAACCTCTGTACCTGGCACTGGTGAGGCCACACCTTGAGCCCTGTGTCCAGTTCTGGGCCCGTCACTGCGAGAGAGGCATTGAGGTGCTGGAGCTTGTCCCAAGAAGGGCAGAGGAACTGGGGAAGGGTTTAGAGAGTAATTCCTATGAGGAACAGCTGAGGGAGCTGGGAGTGTTTTGTCTGAAGAAAAGGAGGCTTGGGAGGGGCCTTATTGCTCTCTACAACTACCTCAAAGGAGGTTGTAGCCAGGTGGGAGTCAGCCTATTCCCCCTAGGAATAAGCAGCAGGAGCAGAGACCATGGCCTCCAGCTGTGCCAGGGGAGGTCGAGGCTGGACATCAGGAAGAATTTCTTCAGTGAAAGGGTTGTCAGGCATTGGAAGGGGCTGTCTAGGGATGGAGTCACTATCCCTGGAGGTGTTCAAGAAACAACTGGACTTGGCACTTTGTGACATGGTCTGGTTGTCATGAGGTGATTGGTCAAAGGTCAGACTTGATGACCTCGGAGGTCTTTTGTAACCTAAATAATTTTGTGATTCTGTGTGAAAATTGTGGGAAGTCAATTCCTATGACTGCTGGTTAAGTAACTTACACTAAATCCTGACTCAGTTGCTGAAAAAGTGCTATAGATCTAATCAGAAATTTCCACTTGCCTAGTGAAGGTAGGAAAATCAGCCCTCTTTCACCTGGGACAATCCACACCATTCTCTGGGTTTCTCCATTTCCATTACACGGTAGAGAACTGTTCCAATGGAATAGGTAGATTCTGGCTTCTTTAAACATGTCCTCAGGGTATTAAAGTTCAAAAGCTGGGAAAAAAAAAGTGATTTAAAAACATACTAAATAAGATGCTGCTTGCAGAAATCTCTGAATTAGAAGAATGTCTTACACAATGAAAATATGCAGATGAAATCTCTAATGAACAAAAAAGTAATTTAAATTGTTCCCTGAGGAAAATAACCCAAAGCATATCTCCTTAAAACAGCAGAAAAATTCCCAGAAACAAAGAACAATTTACCTTTTAATTTTTTTGGAAAACAAAGCTGCAATTCACACACTGCAGAATGGTTTACTCTGTGAGCCATTCTGGAAAATAAAAACAGTGCTTGACACAGGATCTGAAGTTATCAGTACAGCCTTAATTTCTAATGTCTGAACTCTTATCTTTTTTAATTCTAAATGAAAATTCTGAACACTCTTAATAGTATCTAACACTTCCACAACACTTTTCACCATTAAGTGTTAAAATGCTTTACAAAGGTTGGAGACATTATCTCCATTTTAAGAAAAGGTAAACAAGCATGGAGAGCCAGTTTGCCCAGACCCACCAAGCAGGCTGGGAGCAGACACAGAGCAATGATCCATCCTCCTGTGTGTTCTAGTCCTGAGGAAATTAGCATTCCCTCTAATTGCATTTTTATTTCCTTTTAGAGAGCACATAGGAATATCTGGAAATTTAGCAGCAATTTTTAAAAGTGCTTTTGGGGAAAAGGAAGATTTTAGTCACTCATTATGTGACTAAATTAATGCACAGAGAAACACACTCTTATGAATATAAAACATGGCATACATCCACATTCTAGGCTATTTAATATTTGCTCTGAAACTCTGAATCAGATCAAATCCCACAACTCAGTATTGTTTACAATTTATTTCAACTTTAATTTATAAGACAACACAGAGGTTCTCTTCTGTTTATAAGTGGCTGTGCTGTGCTGATACCACCTTCAACACAACTTTTGTAGTCCTCTACCACATAAAGTTCCTGATACTTTCTGAATATCACTACCTCCCCATCCCAACTCTGAAGGGATAGCTGAATCAGTTTCACAGTATGTTTCAAGGCATATATTTAACACAACAATAATTTCAGAGCTTTTCCTTACCACTCTAATTCTGTCTCAAGCTTAATTCAGGAACTTAACAACACCCATTGATTATCTGGTTACGGAGTCACTTTCCATACATTCATATATGCAGGTGTTATTATATACATATTGAGCTACAAATCGATTTCACAAACATTTCTAGGCTTAGAACATAAACTCCCTGCAAATTAAAAAGAATTTTGGGCACCTTGACAAGGCAGTGTTGAAGGAGAAGAATACTCATCACACGAATTAAAATTGCCAGCAGCTAATTGACCCTTCTATTTCCCTTTGAGTCACAGACATGGGAAGCACATGCTCCCTGAAACATTCTCAGCTTGAGCACTGGCACATTCCTGACTCGGGAAACAGCTAACCCATGTATTAGTGTCTGGGGTAATAGCAGATATTTAACACCTCATACCAGAAGAAAGCAGAAAAACGTTTTACCAGGTGGGAAAGCTGGGGAAGGTAGACATATAATTCTACTCACTGGAGTTCAGCCAGAAAACTTGATCAAATACACCCAACAGCCTCATTAGAGCTTTAAACAATTGCAGGTACTTTACTTTTTGGTCTTAGGTAAAGACAGTGCCTTGTCCATGTGTATATTAACACTTTGACAGGGTCACTGCAACTTTCAGGGGAGTTTTAAAAGTGTTTTTATAGGTATAAGCACACACTTACCAATATTTGAAGCTGGAGCATCAGAAGAATCTACTTAACACACATTTGCATAAATATACATCCATTTGCATCAGATTATACAAACACATGGTCATTTTCCCTGAGCACTCGGTGCTCGGGCCTCACACCTCATGTCTCCCCAGGGCTCTTCCCTCCCCAGCAGCCCTGCAGGAATGGCCCTCAGAGGAGGGGAGAGCAGCACCATGAGGGGGGCAGCCCCTCAGAGATGGCAAGAAGGTCCCAGCACTGTGAGGGGAGCAATGCCCTCAACGATGGTGAGAAGGTCTCAGCACCATGAGGGGAACAGAGCCCCTCAGAGACAGTGAGAGAGTCCTGGCACCATGAGGGGAGCAGCCCCTGAGGGACGGTGTCTTGGCACCATGAGGGGAGCGGAGCCCTGAGGGGAGCAGCCCCCTGAGGGGGTCAGTCCCAAGAGCATGAGGGGAAAGGCCCTTGAAGAGGGAGAGCCCCAAGGCTGCAAGTACAGTGGTTTCTCAGAGCAGGAGCTCTGAGGTGAGCAGGTTTCAGTCCTGTAAAGAGCAGCTGCCCTGGAACCATCTGAAGAGAAGATGGAGGGTGTGGAGGTACCTGTGGTAGAAGGGGAGCTGGTCAGACTTGTCTGAGTTTTGCAGAGCTGGGAAGAAGAAGGGCCAGAGAAGGGCAGGTAGCACAGCCAGGGTGGGCTTTGGAAGGGCAGGGAGCATACCCAGGTGTGGTCTTTGGAAGGGCAGCCCCATGTCCTCAGGTGGGTTTGGTGTGTGAAAGGGAGTAGGGCCCCGGCTGGGAAGCGTTGTTCAGGGCCTTTGAAAGTGGGAAGGCAGGAACCTGCCTGAGGGAAGAAACCACAGCCCACCCCTCCTGAGGGGTAGCTGCTCCTCCTGTGGAAATGTGGCAGTGATCCCACTGGAGTGTCTGCTGAGGTTCACCTGCAGACAAGCCAGCTGCCCTGCCCTGCCTGAGGGTGTTCCTGTAGCCCAGGTGGCCAAAGTCATGCTCAGTCTGGTCTAACTCTGGATTTGTGGGGCAGGTGGGAGGTCAAGAGAGACCCTGCCATGGACCTGGATCTCAGGGCCAGTACCTGTCTGTGAGAAGATGTTCCTGTTTGAAATGCAGGGGCAGTGAGAAATCCCAGCACTCTGCTCCTGAGAAAGCTGTTCTGGAGGCCAGCAGATGGGACATGTCATGACCGGGAGGAAAATGAACGAGGTAGGCTGTGGTCAGCAGGATGCTGATCATTCTAAGCAAAATGATCTTTAGGGTTACAGTGGTATCTCTAGGGATGCTGCACTGAGACAATAAATAGTTCTGGGCTTGTTCCAGGGTGATTAAGATCTAAATCTCAAAAACAATGGGTTTGTGGTTAAGGCACGGGACAGTGGCTCAGCAACTGTGGCTTCAACCCTTTCTCCCTGATTGGCACTTTAGACAAACTGGAGGAAATATGTTAATTTATCTGTGTTTGACTTGCATATCTGCAAAATTTTTACTATGCCAGTTAAATCAGTGATGTTTCTTCCTCTCTAATTGTACAGCACCCAGTGCAGTGTTAATCAGCTGTTCTCAGTGTGCTTCCAAGGGGTCTAAATTTACAGAGGAGAGTAAGTCACTTGGGCAAACAAGGCTTTATGAATTATAATCTTGTTTAATTGTAAATGTTTATGGTATAAGAGATGAAGGTGAGAAAAAGGAAAAAATATGCATATATAGAAATTCTTAAAATTGAAAGGTTCCCAAAACCTTGTACTAGGGGGCAATAGATATTTAAATGGCACTGTTGAGTAATATTAAAAATAGTTTCTGTACTCATGGCTTGTAGAAGTCTCTCACGACCCTGCAAATGATTTCTCTCTGTACTGATTTTGTCCTTTTCCCATTCACTGAGCAATGATTATTTCCCATGCTTTTAAATGGAGCTGAAATTAGCTTGGTTATTTTTGTTTAACAACAACAACCTCAATGCATGTTGTGCTTTTTATCCTGCTAAAAGAGCTTTGTTTGTTCCCTGGCATTGGAGATGATGTCAGCAAAGCTCCTGGAAAAGCAACTGCTGTTTGCTAACTGCTGTCTGCTTCACAACCAGCAAAGGTAGGAACGCCAAGGAACCTTTGTGGCCCCACAGAATGTAACCTGTGTTTACATTCAGTGATGTGACTTCATCACAATGCAGTAGCATGAAGTAGGCATGAAGTACTTAAGATAGTTTTCAGAATTAAGTTATTCTTCTGCTCAGTAACAATAGTAGTAATATGTAGACAATTCATGCTTTTTGTGTTCAGAGGTCCAGCTTTTGAGTAAAATGCAGGAGATGGGAATATCTGAAAGGATAAGCTCATTTACACAGTCTGGCAGGCGTTGGCACTTGGGGTTGATTTTTTTCACTTCACATAAGAGCAAGAAACTGCATTTTTGTTTATTTTGTTGGGAGCATCATTCATCCATTTAGGACATTATCAATCCAACACATACATCCCATTTCTACTAAAATCAATGAGACAGGGCCTGAGAAATGAGGGCAGAAGATAAATTCTGTGAAGACGGAAGAAAATGTCTTCTTTAATTCCTGCTGGCAGCAGTTCATTGTGTCATGCAGAGTGCTAAGGTCTAATTGCATAGAGATGGGCAGCCCTCATACAGGAGTTTATCTCTTTTGGCAGACGAGTAACTGGGAGAACAGTGACTCCTCAACCCTGCAGTCCCATGAGCCAAAGGGTTAATTTTTATTCCTGCTGTGGATTCTCAGGCTCTCTCCTTTGATGGAATCTGCATTCAGATTCTCCAGCAGTGAAGAAGAGGGCAGGTTTTTCCCTTCCAGGCTTTCATTATGTTGCAGTTTTCATGATTTTCCAGGGCTGCTGGGTTCATGAAAATTAATGCAATTCTGCTAGACTGTTTCCTTTGCTTGTGATGTGCCCTGATGCATTATGAAACCATTCAAGGGACTGAAATTTCCCTTCCACTGAGTTCGAACCAACAGCATTTGATTCGTGCTGTTTCCGGAGACTTCCTTATGGCTCTGGTATTCTTCTATGAAACCCAAGAGAATGAATTGGAGAATGTTCTGTGAATGTTCTATGTTTGGGACCTTCCCCTCCAAAGCTTATTTGATGGCATCAGCTTACTTTGCTGGGAAGTGTTACATGTACTCAACAGGCAGATTTTGCAGATAGTCTGTTCTGTAAGATTTCAAAACCATACCTTGTCCTTTCTCTTCCTGGGTAAGGAGATGGAAACAGACAGAGAACTGGGAATACTTACCAGATTGGGGTTTTCAAAGGCAACCAGAGACAAAAGCAATTGGTGTAATGATGACAGAACAGTTTCTTCTCTGATGAGTACTGTTAAGTCCTCCAGTGATGGTACCTTAGCTGATGCTAAGCTAAATTTTAGCTGGAGGAATTTCTGCTGAAGGCTTGGGTTTACTCTAGTGCTTTATTGATTGCTATAAAGTAGTTCTGTACTTCAGAGAAAATCTTCTGTCAGGCACCTAGAGTTTGGCTTTCTTGATTATGTCATGCCTGTGTCTCATGGAAAAAAATGTAAACCTTGAGGAAGAGAAAAGTTGATTTTGAATGTAAAGGAACATGAAAAATCAGGATGGAGTTTCATCACATTTACTAGAAAGGAATATGGGTTTCACTCAGAGCTATCAGGTAAACCCATGTGAGCTATATTCAAAATGAGCCAGTGTCTGTGTATATATATAGCAGGCTAGGATGACCAGTCCTGGAGGGCCAAACAAGCATAATGATAAGGTTTTATTTTTATAATTTCAGTGTATGCTTTGAATATATGGGCTCTGGATGGAGCCCATATATTCAAAGCATACACTGAAATTATAAAAATAAAACCTTACTCTTTCTTATGAATTTCTTCCCTGCCTTCTGACAGTGGTGTCTAAGCGTTCAACCAGATGGCAGTAAAAATGGGGGTACAATGCTGGCTTTTCACAGGGGCTCCTGTCTTTAATAAATAAAGAGATGTTGCACAGGATAAAGCATTGCTCTCTAAATCTGAAGTAGCGGAAGGATGCCAGTATGTGCTGCAATCACATTCCTGATTGCAGTGTAGTCATACCTGCAGAGAGGAAGGGGCTCAGGAGTGCCCCAGCTCCACCATTCACATTGCAACATCAGGTGGATAAAGGGCTCTTCAAAGGGCTTCTCCCCTGTCTGACTCTTCTGCATTACTGGATTTCTGCCTACTGGTTCAGTGACCTGCAAAGATGGCCAAGGGGCAACTTATCTCCCTTCCCCTCCCCTGTTCTCTCCTAATCAATTTGCTGAAAGGACAGATAAAAATTCCAGTGAGTGTCTCCTTATAAATTTAGAGATAAAGATTTAAGTGGATTAGGGACCTCTTCCAGCACCCTCTTCATTTTTTAGTGGTTACCTCAACAGCCCCAAAACACTCTTGTGACTTTTCAAGCATGTAAATGAGCTAATTCCTGGCTCTTCAGGTATTTCCAAGTAGAAGTAAGGCAAGCACCACCTATTCCAGTGATTATATGCCTGTTCTCTACTGTGATCCCCTTCTCATCTGCTGGGACGCCTCATACTGTTTAGCAGTGTGTGAATAGTAGGGTGCTTATGACATGCTGACATCTACTTAGATCTTGCAGCTGAAAACTCTGGTTCTACAGAGAAAATTGCTGTAATTTCAGGTATAAATGCATGGAAATTCTTGGTATCAGTACTGTACTGGCTTTATAATGGTGCCTGATGCTTTTTTTGGAGGAATAGGGTGACACTGTGTGAGTAGGAAGTTGGAAGGGTTATTTGGTGGTTGAGTAAGTAGCCATTGGGTAAACAGTAGCTGAAGTGTCTCAGATATACATTTCTGCTGCGTGCACAAATAAAAATATCCCAGTGCACGTGGCAGGAAATGAATGGCTGGATAAAACTACACTTGCAAGGGTTGGCCTCTGCTTCTCTCTTTCCCAGGTCATGGTGGCAGTGTCTCAGTGGGCTGCTGTGACAATGAGCTGTATCTCCATCAGCTGCTCTGAGGAATCTCCCAGATGACGTTGCCCAGAGCTGTTGGACTGTGGGCTGAGCACCAACAACCTGAGCTGCCTGTAGTCCTGACCCAGCAGTGGAACACTGACATCCTGGTATGTGATCACAACTTCATAGCAAAGTCTGAACTAGAATGAAAAAGCCCATTAACAGCCTTTCCTTCCTTCCTTCCTTCCTTCCTTCCTTCCTTCCTTCCTTCCTTCCTTCCTTCCTTCCTTCCTTCCTTCCTTCCTTCCTTCCTTCCTTCC
>VXAX01002463.1:283004-357019 GCA_013399835.1 Leptocoma aspasia
CCTTCCCTTCCCTTCCCTTCCCTTCCCTTCCCTCCCCTGCACTCTCCTTTCTTCACAATTCTAACTGCTTCACATTTTTCAATGTGAAAGGATCAATAGGGAACCATCAAAGAAATGGTGTAAGGACTCATTTATTTCCAAAGTTTTTTCTTTCTTTTGTCATTGTTAATTGGATTGCTTGTAGCCAGTGGGCTTTTGATCCACTTAGCTGCCCCGATGGCAGGGGAATGGAGAGGAAAGGAGAGAGTATTTAAAATGCTATAAATCATGTAGAGATGCTGAATGGTTTATAATGATCAATAAAACAAACAATTATCCTGTCATTACCCAATACACTGTCATGATGGCTTCAAGCACTGGCAAGGAGAATATAAATAATAGTAGCATGTATAAAAAGGAAAAAATCTGAAGCTGCATTTGTGATGGTAAAATCCACAGCCCAGTAAAATAAGGCTACCATCTTAGAGCATGCCTGAGGTAGAACTCACCTGCAATTAGTTAATACTGGTTTTACTTCTGTTCTAGCAACAGCTTTACACTTTTAGTAGAATCATGGCTCTGAGAACACCTATCACTGTACAGAGTGAGAGCCAGACCCTGCTCTGGAGTGTTTCAATTAAAGCAGAAGCAACAAGAAACCAATATTCTTCATTATCTCTTCACTATGGGAGATACTGGTGATTGAGGACTACAGTAGTTTCTGTTTCCACAGAATGCACAAGTTCAGGCTGAGGTTTGCCTCTCTTTGGATTCCTAAAGGAGGCTCCATGGGTGCTTCTCAGACTTGAAGTGTCTTTCCCAAATTTAAATTGGTGGCAAAACTGTTGGTTTCAAATAGTGCATATTTAATTCATCATTTTATAGACACTGCTTGAACCAACATACCCAAAACAGAAACAAAAGAAGCCTTTTAACACAAGCATCACTGAAAACAAGTGGATTGCCGAGTGATGAGGCAGTCCCAACTCCCTGCCCTTGTAGTGCCTGTGCACTCCTTAGGTAAGAGCTGGACCTGTTCCACTGTATAGCCTCTGCCTCTTCCCCTGCTTCACTGAAGGCTTGACCAACCTACAGCTACACCTGTGGTGAAGATTTGTCCCACCTAACAATTGATAAAACTAAAAATTTCTGGTGGGATTAAGTGCTTTGCTGAGAACTTTGTTGGTGCATGAAGTGCAGTTATAGCCAATAGCCACAGCACCAGTCCCTTTCTCTGCAGATAGGAAGCAGCTCTACCAGTGACTATTGTCCCATTTTACAGTACCATGATGAATTCCACTTCTACAAGTCCATTGCCAATGGCCCTGGATCCAATTAGATGGTGTGATGTGTCATGTTGGCAAACAAGCTAGATGTATCCTTTTAGTAAAGGTTCACCCCCACTGGACATCTCTCATAGCAAAAATGTTGCTTTGCACCAGCAAACAGCCTGTGTGAATCTTGAGCGTTCCTTGGTTTCCGTGGAAATCTGTCAGCCCAGCAGTGGGTCTGGAAGACCAGCAGGGAAAAAGTTAATACAATTGAATACAGAGAAGAAAAAGCATTGAACTTTTCAGTGGTATTTTTCTGTTTCGTTTTTTCAAATGCAAGTGCTTAAAACGATATATTTATAACAGCTGGAGGAGTTTTATAGTGCTGCAGAGTTTTATAAAATGCAGAGTTTTACAGACTTATAACCTGTTGTGTAAGGGGTGGGGGGGATGTTGCTATGGAGCAAAAGTAATGATGTCACGTTATTAGTACTTTTGTCTTCAATGTACCTGGCTGCTGGAAAATTACAGTGTTTGCAACAGACCTTGCAAAGATAAACACCCAAAATTTGAAACAATAGCCACATAGTAACTTGTTAAAAAATTAAACCCACCCACAAAAGCCATTTCTTTGTTCTGGTATCCCTTGTGCTAGAGGAGTAGAAATGGCATGATGTTCATGATCAACCCTGTATTCATACAGGATGTGTTTCAACCTTCACCTGCTTTCTCTTCACACAATGCCTCTTTGGGAAATAGATGGGCTGAATCCATTGTGCAGTTGTGGCTCCTCAGTTCTATATGGTCTTCAGCAAACACTCCTTGAGCTGTGCTACCTCTTCCTGTCAGAGGAGAGGGATCTGGAAGAGTCTCTGGGAGACAGAAAGAAGGTGAGAATAGAATACTTGGGTGATGTGTGTCTCAGTACTGTCATCGGACTGAGATTAACCCTGTCTGTGGGAGTTTCTGTAAAGTCAGTGATACCTTTACTTTGACATTTCCTGAACATCCTGGTTAGGGCTCAGGGCTCACACTCTACATACATGTAATCACGTCTCCTTCACCAGGAGTAAGAGAGGGCTAGAGTGCTCCAGACATTTGAAATTACTTAATAACACCGTTGCTTCTGGATATGAGCTGACTTTCACAGAGCTGCTCCAGCACTGCTGCACTCAGTGACCTCTCAAGTACATCTGTATCCAGGGGATCCCATTTAGCAGGGCACAGCTCTATGCAAATATGCAGGAACAATCTACTCCTGAAGTGATCTTCCTTTCTTAATACAGCACTCTGCTTCAGCTGCTGTGCCTGTGTCAGGGTCCAGTGGAGCTTATTGGCTGTGTTCAGTGTGCATGGCTATTCCAGACCCAGGCTAGACTGTTTACAAACAGTAAAGATATTCTGTATCTGTAACAGTTTTTCTGCAATTTAAAGAAACATTTCATGGCTGATGTAGAGCTGTCAACAATAAGTGGAAACCTCAGCCCCAAGAGCTTACACTTTAAATAGAAAGCAAGGGCAAGGGAATGATTATTCATCCTCAGTTTGCAGATGAGTAGCTGGTGCATACTGAAACTAAATGTCTTGTCAAAGATGATGCAGGCAATCTGTGAATGAGCTGAGACCTGGACTCAAACCTCCATTGTCCCAGATGGTATTGTATTTCCTCTACTTGCTCCTTGCAGCTTATTTTACCTTCTTGACATAGCTACCTATAGCCTCAAAGCTGTCACTGATTGAGAGCTTTCCTACATTTTAAGACATGTTTTGGGAAGAGCAAAGTGCAAGGGACAAGACTAACAGCAAACATTTCTTGGTAATACAGGCAATGAAGACACCACCTGTTCTCTGACAGGGGGTTAACCACTGCCTGCTGAAATTCACAGACATCAATTTATTGATTTCATCAGGTGCTCCATAAAGCCTTTATTAGTCTGTCTAAGGTGCTTAAGCTAGAACACATCAATGTAGGTTAGTATATCTGTGTGCTTGCATTGTTTATCACACTTATTCTCATAATACTTCATTTGGCAGGACAGTTTTGCTGTTTCATTTAACAGAGGGAGGACTGAAGCTCAGAGAGACCAAATGAGTTGTACCAAAGTACAAACAGGCAGTGGCAGAGGAGGGAGTTGGATCTGGCACTCTGAAGTTCCAGGCTTATAACTTCAGCAGTGACTGATCCCTCAGCCTGCTTGGCTACCTCTTCTAGCATTTCCACTTCACTGGGAGAATTGCTCAAGAGACAGCAGAGCAGATACTTATCTACAGAGGGAGGGAAGGACAACCTGCAGATATGGATGCCTGGATAGGTTCTCTGAGATGTTTATAACCTCCACAACCTAAAGGTAGTGATTCTATCTATATATGAAGTATATAGACTTGGTAGGGCAAGGCAGGCATTGGTTTTGTGCCCTGAGAATGGGCTGCCCACTGTCACAGCCTGTCAGTCCCTCAGCCTGCATGCTCTGTAATTTATCATTTCCTTCAGGTGATGAAGAGATGTTGGTTTTCATGAACTGTACATGTTGGGTGATACACGAATGTGATCCATTTGACACATTGCTGCATAATCTTGCCTTTTGTGCAGTGTAGGTGTGACTTGTCACATATATTATGTGGTAATTTTCCTGTGACACAGATTGTGGCAGCTTGGGAACACCTACCTACAGTAGGGAACAGCTGAAAGGGTAAACAAGCCCGAGTCTGGGCCAGGAGTGACCCTGCTGGGTGTGAGAAGGTGAAGGAGCCATTCTGAAAAGTCTCTCCCAACCATTGTATTTCACACTGGACATCTATCGTGTGAAACAGCTTACAAGTGAATCTCTACCTTGCAATAGCTTAGGGTTAAGTCTGTTGGCAGTGACCTTGATTCTGATCCAGGCTCAGGCACCTCACTGCCTGTTTTGTGGCCTTGGCCATGCCAATATATCTCCTGTGCCTTGGCTTGTCCAGCCACAGAATGTGGATTGCACTGCCCAGTCAGAAGGGCCTGGAGCCCCTTTCAGCATTCGTATGTCTAACGCACCAAAAGAGATGGAAGAAAAGGGTAGAGGAAAACTCTCTGAAGGTGCACAGGTCTACTGAAATAAATGGTCATGGAAGATGCAGAATCAGAGTTTTAGGGGCCAACATATTTTGGCAAGTTGACATCCTACAAGAAGCTGCCTTTTGCCTGATAATTATTTGGACCTATCTCTGAGTCTTTGTCACAAGATGAAATGCTCCTTTATAATGCACAGCTGGAAATACTTTATCCCCTTATAGATTTCTTCTATTGCCTGGTATTTCCTACAGCATCATGCATTACACTATATAGTAAATCTTTCCTCCATCAGACAGACAGATACAAAACAGAAAGTGATTTATTATTCAGTCCCATTATGTCTGTTTTCACAGAAACTAATTATTCTGCATTGTTGTATTAGATACTTAAAGAAAGATTACATTTTTCTTACTTTTGGCTGATAAAAAAAAATTAAATCCATCAGTTTTCCTAAACACATTAGAGTAAAGACAGAATTTCTTGTTCTAATTATTAATCAGTCGGATTTGAGGACACAGAATATTTGACTTAAGCTCAATATATGCACGAACAATGTCCCAATATCACATTTTGTATTGAAACAATTTTTCACTTTATTAAAGTCTTTAGGAGAGGAACCCAAGCTGCAGCTCTCGCTCAAGGTCGTGGGAGCTTAACGCAGCCTCATTGGTGTAACAAAGCTTAAATGTTATCTTCAACTTTACAGGCACTACAGGCATCTTCTTCTCTCCCCTCCAAGCCTCTCCTCATGCCTTAGTGTTGTAGGGATGAGATAAGGGAGAGGGAAGCTATCCATCACGCCTGGAGCCTGGGTGGGAATGTTCTGTAGAAGGAAAGGAAGCCAGGAACTTGGGGCAGAGTTAAGGTAGGTGCTAGAAATTTTGATAGAACATGGTGATTTTTATAGATTTGAATCTGGAATTCAGCCATGATTTGGCAAATAGCATTATGTGAACTCTTAAGCCTGAGCACCTAATTCTTCATACAGCAGGTGCAGGAGCAGGGAAAGTGAAGCACATCTTTTCCCAAATCTGATCTGCTGGCAAGGACAAGCAGGTAGCTTGGATAATGGCTCTGATTCTGTAGCCGTGTCACCACTTCCTCATGGAGCACAGCAGAGCTATCAGGATGTGAGTTAGCCAGGATACACTGATGGAGACTGATGGACCTGGCCCACCAAGCTTCTGTACATGGGATCAGGCAGCTCTGCAAGGCATCTTGTTTGGGAGAGCACAGCACTCAGCCCTTAGAGTTGTATTTCTCCCTCATGAAGTTGCTATGCACCAGACTTGTTACTGCCTTTTGCTGTGTAAGCAAAACTTCAGCCCAAAGTGGCATTTTATTTTATTTCATTTTAATTTTAGTTTTAGCCTGAACTGCCTTACATTCTGTTTTTTGATTGTTTTGGTTTGGATTTTCTTTTTCTTCTTTTTTTTTTAAGAAAAATTTTCATCAGCAATGTAAGAACTGGAAGAGGTGGTAATTTCAGGAAAATCAGAAATAATTTAAACAGTTTCCACTCCTCATTCTGTGGTTCTGTGGGAGGACCAAGGACTAAGGATTGACTTGAAGAGACAGGTCAGACACAGGCTCTAATCTAAGGCAGGATAAATTTTGGCTGCTCCAGTTCTGTAGGGGAGGATAGATAACCTCCCCACTAAAGGATTATTGAACTTTTAAAGTATCTGCCCCTCCTGAAAGGGGTGTTTATGGTGTTATTCAAAGAAAGGGACTTCCAACACAACTCAATAAGGAAGCAGACCACAGAAGAAAGGATCTGTTGTGGATGCCCCATCCTGGAACTGTTCAAGGCCAGGTTGGAGGGGCTTTGAGCAACCTGGTCTGGTGGAAGGTGTACCTGCCCACAGCAGGGAGTGGGAACAAGATGATCTTCAAGGCCCCTTCCAACCCAATCATTCTGTGATTCTAGCTTCTTGGCCTGCCTTTGAGGCTTGGATGTAAACTAGTGGGTGGGCACTGTCAAAGTCAGTCAAAAGGGCTTGTGTCATTGCTGGAGCATTCCTCAGACATCCCAGGATGTGTAAGGTGAATTAACCCTTCCACAGGCTTGAAACAGTGCTCTGTGCCATGTACACCCTTCCCTAAATGTGAGCTTCTCCATTCAGCCACTCTGCTGCAGTTAGGAAGAATCTCATCTCATAGGGCTCATTTTCTAATCAACCATGCTCCATTTGTGAACACCACTTGTGTACACAATTATGGTACAGTCAGTTAACAGCATAAGGTAGCTACATCATTTGCAGGCACCTGCATTAAATATTTGAATAAACTCATGCTAATGTCGCATCAGATTTCCATTTTAGTGGCAAAAATTTACTGTGCACACAGTCATACATGTATTTTCTAAAAGTGGACTCGCTGTCTAACAAGTGGCAATACAAAGATCTTGTCTTCTTTCAGAGATACCAAGAGCCTGTAATTCACTGTGTTATGCTCATGTTCAGAATCACATTTGCTTCTTTAATCACAACTACAAAAACCCCAGCTCTACAACCCTGTGTCTTTTTAGGCTCCCCCCGCAAAAGCCCACTGTCAACATAAAACGTAGGGCATCAAGATTAATAGCAGAGTAATGCACATAGATGTCATTTCCATTTTAATTCTAATCAGCGTTTAGCGTGGCAAGTGTCACTGTAACACCAGCAGATGGAAGCTGACACTGTCACTGCTGTCAAGTGCAGAGGGTTGTGGGTAGCTAGGGCACTGCTCTGTTATTTTCTCCTGGTTAAATACCACATTGCAGCAAATTAACTTTGTTTTGTTGTCACATGCTCTCCTGTAGCTGCTTTCTTAACATTGCTGACTATGCAGGCTTGAGAGTGAGTGCTGGTGGTGGGAGGGAGGGGGTTTCAGGCTCCTTCAGCTTGCCCATGGCACTGAAACCCATGCCATGGGCATGCCATAGAAGGAAATGGAAAGAGCAGGGATAGAACTGGGAGATGGAGAGGTAATAAACATTTCTAAGTTTGTGCAAAATATTTTTCTGTTTCTTTCTTATTTTAGCATCTCAGTGACTCAGGAGCATGCTGGGAAGCAGCAAGCCTCTGGCCTTTCCTGTTAGAGCACTCTACAGTGGGTGCCTCAGCCTAACTAGGCTCCTCTAGGAGCCTTGTCTGGGGTTCTCTAGGCCAAACCTGTCTGCCTGTTTCTCTAAAACACTGCACTGCACTGCACAAATGTCAGGGCACACACATTGTGTGTGTCACTTGTTTGACCTTCTCATGCTGCTGTCATTGAATCTGCATCTCCTGCATTTGCAGCACAACACCTTTGTGCTCCGTGGCAGGTTTGCCAAATTGTTGAAATTCTTCAGTGAGTTCTTAGAATAGGAAGCAGAGCAAGGGGTTTGCTGCTTTTGGGGTGTGGACTCTAATGGGGCACCTCTTTTACAGGAATTCTGCTGAAATTACCTCATCTTAGGTAAAAACTTTTTCCCAGCACTGCTGGAGGATGGGATCCTCCCACCCCTTAACATTCAGGACTTTGTTTATTATTGTAAATGCAAGCAACTGCGGAAGAGATAGCTGATTGTATCTGTAATTTTTCTTCCCTTCTGCAGGCTCCCAGTTTTGACTAAGTATTCTTTTAAAAAGAATAAATAGCCCTTGGGAACATGTGAACTGGAAACTGAGATCTCATGGCAGTGAAATGTGCCTATGTAGCTCATATATACTTCCTTGATAATCCTTTTCCTGACTGCTGTTCTCCAGGGCAGATAATGATTTTATCTGAAGATGTCACCCCTAGAATATCCACAAGTTGTATTCTTAAATGAATTTTCAAAATAATCCCATTGCCTCATCTTGGCTCTGCAGAGTACTTGACCTTGGTCTGTCATTTCCTGCCTTAGGACTGGAGAAAGAAGAAGAGGAGCCACTGGTCTCTAGGCAGGGCTGCCAGGACTGGGGAGGCTCCACAGGGACCTTTCTTACATAGTTACCCAGGACTTTCTCAAATATTGACATCAGGCCCAGTACAGCAAAGTCACCACTGCTCAGGCTCACTCCATTCTCCATCAGGAGCCTGACCCAGTAGGACAAAGTCACTGCTGGCAGTTGTGACAAGTCCCCATCATGACACACCCTGCTCATTCTGGCTGCACTCTTGTGCCTGCCTCTCACTGCACTTCCCACGCAGGTCCTCTGCTTCTCATGGATGCAGGAAAGGGGCTGGGAGGTCAAATACTGTGTGGGGTTTGTGGACAGAGCTTACAAATATAATTTGTCCTCTTCTACTATTTTGTTATTCAAGGGGAGGGAGCCTGCTATTTCTAGTTTAAAAAAAAAAAACAATACAACAGAATCCTCTCCTGGCCATAAAGCAGCATATCCAGGAGATTATAGTTTCCACTTTGTCATCCCTGTTGTAAAAAGCTTATCAATTGGTTGTTTGCACTACACTTAGATTACAGGCAATATGTTCTAATGGATGGGAATGGGACTCAGGAAGCTTGAATTTTAACTCCATCTCTGCTTCTGGTTTGCTGTGCCCTTGCAAATATCGCTTCATGGCTGTTTCCCTTCTACTAAGTTCATCAGCCTTTCTAGGAAGAATCCCATTCCTCTTGTAGATACAGAATCCAGTGTGGTGGACAGGGGTGGCCCCATTTACCACAAAAACTGATCTGTGGAGATATGAATGTGTATGATATACCATCAAATTTTAATTTTTAAACATCAAAACTTGCTTCTAGTATTGCTGTTCCTTAAAGCCCCGATGACCATGTCCCATAGAATTGCATCGCTGTTGCTGTACTGGCACAAAGCAAATACCAGCAAGTTTAGAAACCGCAAAAATCTCAAAATAAGAACAGGAGTTCACAGACAAAAGCTGGACAGCCCTGTGCCCTGCCACTTCTCCATGCAGAACTCCTTGCTATTCAGATCAGATTGGAGGGATCACTTCTTTTAAAGAGATCCCCAGTTCCCTTTACTGCAAATGAGGCTTTGCAGAAGAAACTTTGTTTTTAGTGGCTTACTTAGAGGGTTGATGCACCAATGTTAGAGTGTTTAAAAATACACAGTGACATTGAGTCGGTATGTGGACATATAACAGGAAGATATAGAGATGAATTTTAAGCTCAAAAGGGAGTATTTTATATTTGAGCTTTCAGACATATTCCTGTTTTTTCTGACAAAGATAGAGGGGCACCATCAAAAGCTTTTAAGAAACATTTCTACAGTGCACATCTTTCTGTCTGTCTTCTCTCTTTCTTTTACTCCCTTTCCCCCTGTAGATGCCTATCTACTATATATAGACTCATTGCTCTCAGTATTTATATTGTTACTTGACATCTTCAAGAGAAGTGCTGGCTTGTAGCATACATGGCTTGGGATATGTTTTAGAAAAACCAAATGTAAAAGCACTTCACTCTTCCACTCCTGCAGCAATCCCTGAGCTCCCTGTGTTTTGTGTATGTCAACATAGGACTGATCATTGTTTTAGCCAGAGCAACTACTTTAGGGATGGGTTTATATCACCCAGTGCCACCTTCAGCTGAGCCTCCATCGTGTGCAGGGAGATGGAAGGAAGCTGAGCCTTCATGGCTGAGGCATTCACTGGCATCTCTGCCAAGGATGACAGCAAAGAAGCTGTGCTGGTTTGGCTGGGACTGTTCTGAATTTTGACAAACTTCACTGGAAGATGAATGCCCTTGGCCACTGTCCCAGACCCAAACATTAGAGTCCTTTCCTCAGCTCCCTGCTTGTCTGCTTCTCTCCCTGGAGACTCCCATACTTCCCTCTGTAAATAGGCACAGTTCCAGCTGCATATTGGGAGTCAAGAACAAAAAAAAACACCTAAAGCCTGATAGAGTGACAGCTGTAAAACGGAGGTGCAGCCTGCAGGGAAGAGTGGAGCTTGCTTCCAGAGAGATATGCAGGTCCCTGTTCAGGACTAGTCTGAACACTAGGAAAGGAAGGGCTGCAGGGTGTGCAGTTGGGTAGGAGAGGGCTGAAGCCAGGGAGCACAATGGCTGAAGGAGATTGGTGGTGATGCAGGACCCTCACAGGGGGCCAGTGCTCCCTGACATCGTGGGGATGAGCAGTGCCCTGATTGCTCTTCCCCCTTACCAGCACTGCTGATTGAGCAAAGTGATGTTGTTTCCCCACAATAGGAAAGGAATTGAGGCAGAAACCTCATCAGTATACCACACAAGACAACTGATATAAAGCACTCCCCTGTTAGTACCATTCTAAAGAATCTTTAAAAGATACTTCTTTTCTGTTTTGTAGCAATCTCTTCAGCTCTTGCTGATCCCTAGGGAAAAAACCAACAAACCACAACCTAGCTTAGAAAACAAAAACAAAAAATAACACCCAGCAGACATCACAGGACTGGGATCAGGAGATAACAACAGAGAATTCCTCTCCTGCATGCAGGTTAATTAAATGACACAGATAACCTTGTGCATGCCCAGAAAAACCACATTTTCTTTCTGAAATCATATCAATCATTTAATTATCCCACTTCTCACACTGCCATTATCTAGAGCTAAAGGCTGCACAATTATTTTTTGCTTTAGTTTTTTTAAACTCACCTTTTTTCTTTCAAAGTCTGTGTTATCACTCAGTTAAAGATACATGTAAGCACTCTAGCTCAGATCTGACCTCCCAGCATATTTTTTCTAAGTTCTTGCATTTCATTTCTCATCACTGTGTATGCTAACAACTTCTTAGTGGAGTATGCAGCAACTTAATTGCTATTTGTCACGCATGGTAAAGTAAGATGCTCAAAGTCATAGAGTAGGTCAGTGTCAGAGAAGGGGTTCATTCCCAAGCTAATGAACTCTTTCTAGAGCCTGCTTCTGTCTCACCTTGTTGGCTTTAGGAAACAAAAATGGTCTTTAGGCTTTGAATGCCCCCGATCTCAATAAAAACAGGTTTAATTAGTATCTCAAATCAAAGGGAGGAAAAACTGCTCATCTTCTCTAGTGATAAATATGCTGTGAATGCATCAGTACAGGTGTATTGCTAACAACACACAACATAGTTTGGCCATAGCTGACTGACTTTGATCAAAATAAAACGACTTCTAGAACATTTGAGGGTGTTGCAGGGAAGAACTGGATTTACATCATCTCTTTGGTGCAGAACTGAAAAGTGGGAAGCTTCAGGGCTTAACTGAGTGAAATCAGCTAAATTGCATCAGATTGCAGGACAGCAACGGCACGTGGAGTGTGTGGAATGCCTTTGCAGACCTGGGTATGCAGGAGGATGGAGCCTGAGGCTGCCATTGCAGTGGGGGTCTGCAGGACAGGACCACATGCATTTTTCTGGTCTACCAGCTGCTTTCACAGGATACTGCTTGCCATATCCCAAACCTTGCACGAACCACCAAATGTGCAAACCTGCAGTGTGTGGCAGACCCCACTCTCCACTTCTCACCCCATGGCTGTATTCCAGACCAAGGAGTATGGGCAGCGTGTCTCCCAAGATTTTCAATCCCCAGATAGCTGCATTTGCACTACTAAACCAGGGTGGTGGAAGGCCAAGGAGTGTGTGGGGAAGCTGGAGTGATGGAGAGAACTTCTTGTGCATTAGAAAGAAATTCTTATTGGCTTTGACTGCAATTTGTGCCTTCACAGCCTGGGTCCCTTGCCAGCTGTTTTTCCTGTGCTGAGTGCTCTGCTTGCCCTTGTTCACATTGCAATCTCCAGGACTGTATTATTTTTTTTTCTTAACCAAAGAGCTGCCAGCTGGTGTTGTTGATCACACCCCCAGCAGCAGGCACAAAGGCCAGCACACACTTTACACAACATTCCTTCTCTTTCCTATTCTATTTCAGCCCTAATAAAAACATTGTCATCTTAAACAAGCAGCTGTGAGTGTCACTAATTTCAGTCTCTTCATTAAGGTGGTTTGTCAGAGCTTTTTTCTGTATAGCTCTTCTTGCTCCAGAGCTATGGTTGGGCAAGGGCTGGTCAGAGTCCAGGTGCCACACTCTCAGTCTGCAGTTAGTAACCCTAATCCATCCAGGCAGCCCAGGCAGCCCTCCTCAGCTGTGTGCTCTCCTTCTTCAAGCTCCCCACATGACCCTCTGCTAAGAGTGTTCCTGACCATATTATTCATTCTCTTGAGTTTCTGAGCCCTTCCTCCCTCACTGGCAGTCACTCCTGTCCCTCCACTAAAGGCGCAAAACCCTAACCTACCCCTCTTTCTCATTCAGAGACAGACAACAGCAGCCACCCTACCAGAGGGCAGAATCTGCTTGTCAGAAGTGTCAGAGAGGGCAGCCTGAAAGGTGAAATCAGTCTAGAGTCATCCCACTTGAAGTTAGGCACTTAACTGAGGTGCTTCAGCTAAGATGTGCTTGTCCTAGGTTCTTTGTATGTACGGTCTGTGGAAACCTAGAGACTATTGAAGACCTGCTTTCCACTCTGGACGTGATTCTTTCTCCCCTGACTGCAGAGAGAGCCTAGAATGATAAGATGTCCATCACAGATGCTGAATTTCAGTAGCTGAAGTTGGATGCAATGGATCTCTGCTTTGGAAATCTGCTACTGCAAATAGTACCAAACTCATGAATGTCTCCTACCTTTGTCTTACAGAAGGCATTTTTTTTCATCCAGTACCTGTGTAGTTACCTGTCTAATACAAAGAAGTTGAGTATGTATCTTGTGCTAGGAGTGACCTCATGAAGTGCTAATATTCAAAGTATATGCACCTACCACTGACTTTTTCAAGATACAAGATTAACCTGAATCACTGACTTTCCCTCTCTCTGATGGATACCCTTTCCATACCCCTTCCATTTCCCTTATATCTGTATCAGCATGCATGACAGAGAGAAAGTGTAAATAGAGGCAGGGTACATGATAAAGAGCAGGGTAATACATTTTTTATCCCCACCACTTAGGGATGACAGCATCACATATTTACTCTCTGTGAGCTGTGGTTGTTTGCTTCTAACAAATGTAAATCAGGAGTGTGGTACTGCACCATCCATCACTCAGTATTTTTAGACCATTCCAGAGTTGTTGAGGTTGTACCTGAAGTCACCGATGTTATTAATAGGGGTGGCAATGATAACAAGATGCTCTGATACCTTTTTTCCCAGTGGGATTCAGTCCTGCACAGTGCATATCTGTATTTTTCCAGACTTGACTTGTCTTCTTGCCCCTCTGGATTTGAGTGACAGCCTTTGTTGTAAGAATCTAAAGAGAAACAATGATCATTTTCATCAGCTGCATCTGCAGTTGCCCACTTTGCGTTCAGCCTTGCTAAGGATCCAGGTAGGAGCCATGCCATGGCTTTGAGTGGCTCTGAACAAGCAGGCAGAGCAGCACCCCTGGCTAACCTGCAGTAACACAGCAGGGGAAAGCCAGCCCCTGAAGGTGTCTTGTCACACAGTGTGCTGGGCACTGCTCTGTACTAGCAGGAGGTGGGAGGGGAATAAGGAACAAGAACGCAGATGATTGATTTAGAGAAATGACTGTCTCCTGTCAGAAGCATGTCACTGCAGAGCTGGCACAGCATGACGAAAGCAGCCTGAAGGGCTACTCACCTTCTCTCTCTCTTTCTCTCCATTCCTCCCACTTGGAGGGCAGGGGCAATGGGGTACATGGCTTTGCAACCAGCCTCTTTTGGCATTCACAGCTAGCAGCACTTCAGCAGGAAAAAATGAAGGTGGAATGTCTCCATATTTGCTCGTATTTTTAAACAAGACTAGAAAAAGCCCACCCTAAACAATTACTGGTCTCTCCACCTACTCTCCTACTCTTCTTTGTTCCTGCACAGAACTTGTCAGCTTTCCATCCATAAGAGAGAGGTACTGCAGGCAGGGAGGAGGGGTGAGGGAAGGCTGGGGGCTGGAGCCATTTAAGCTGTCACCAACTCTATCAGAGCATTTAAATCACTGACACGGAATTACAATGCCACATATTGCAGTTCAAAAAGAACCAGCACCCAAATTCCCTTCAGCGTAGCATCCTTCCTCCAGGATAATGCATTTTCTAACTTTACAGTATATTGGTATACAAAGAGCACAGAAAACTCATGGACTGGATAGTGTTGCAAGGATCCATACATGGAACTTTTTTCTGCTGATGGGTAAATCAAATTCAAACAGCACAAGCCATTTATGCTCTCCTCTTTCTTTCTATTTAAATGGGTTACTGCTGGTAAGCGCCATAATAGTTAAGGATCTGTCAGCAATTCCAATACAAAGAAGAGCAATCACACCTTTAAGCAGACTTCCAGTGATGGGCTATAGACTATCAAAGTTAAATAGATTCCTAAAATCCTAGCCGTTAGGGCTGGGAAATCTTTCAGCACTAATAGTGCATGACTGTTCCCTGCAATGAAACCATCATGATAAGTGGTTTAGCCTGTGCTTCTCAAGAACAGCTCATCGTGCCCTTGTGGCCAGCCCCCCTCAGGTCAGATATCCCATAATCTAATCTGCATCCATTTGAGAACTTGTCCCCTCAAGGCACTTTCAGCCTACAGAGATGCCCCTACTCTTTCAGGACCTTTCAGGTCTTGGGGGCTTAGTGCTGATGCTGATCTATCTGTCTCAGTACTTACTAGTTTTTGCCCTGCCAAATGTCTGTCTTTGCCTGTGATCACACCAGCCGATGCTCAGAGAGGTGAGGGACTGTGGTAGGTGCCAGCTAGTAGAGGTCTCCTTTAACTGTGATTTATAGAGTAATTGCCTGTCTGCAGCACATGGGTACACTGTCGGCCATGCCTTTGTTCCCCTTCAGTTCCTCTTGAATGCACTATACACTAAGCATTATCCTCTCTCCCTGGGTTGCCCTTCTCAAAGATACACTCTGCCGTTCACTGAAACTCATATCAAAGCCAGGAGCTCTGCATTTTTGCAACAACTCTGCTGCACCTTTTCTGAATTCTCTGCAGTTTATTTACATCTCCCTTGTGTGTCACCTAATGTGACTTCTGTGTGTGTCTGATACTGGCTTTTCTACAGTAGGCTGTAGCAATTTGCCAGGGAATAAGACAGGAAACAGGGCATGTACTGAGTGTTTCTCTTGGTAAATTCTCCCAGTTCTCAACCATTTTCGATGTAAACACTTCTTGAGAAAGTGTTTGGGATGGGAGCAGTAAGACTGGGGGAAATAGCACATCTTCATTGCTTGACAGCCTCTTCTAAGGTGAGACAGGGATTTTTTTTTCCTGACAGTCACTTGATGAGATGCTGTAGGAGAACAGTCTGTTCTGATGTGTAGAACTCTGTTTTCTCTATATATTCCTTTGAGAACATAAAAAGGAAAATCCAAGGAGCCACTTGATTTTAGGTCAAGTACTATATTTGTTTAAAAGTGGAAGACAAAATAAACAGACTTTTGCTTCTTCCTAGAACACTGATAAAATGGCATGGCATCTAGTACTTTTGGGGACTTGCAAATAAAGACACAAAAACTTTGGGTTCATTGAGAAGAGATTGGTTGCAGCAAGGTGGTTCAGTATACGTGAACAAAAACTCTCTCAAATGTGCTAAGACCTCCTTTTGATACAAGTTGAGTGGAGCAAAGTAAGATATGAAAGTCAGTCCTTCCAGCTTGTCTCTAGGATTCCTTTTCTAAGAATTACTGCCATTGCAGCTTAGAGGGCTAAGTCCTGCAGTTTTGCCTAGGAGTTGCCTAAAGTATACAAAGTCAATGGCTTTGCTCTGGAATAGGCTAAGCAGCTCCCAGCAATTCTGCTCCAAACCTTGCCTCCTCTGGGAGATGGAAAGTGACAAACAGCTTGAGAATAGAAGCCTCTCACAACACTCCAGCCATTTCCCAAGTGCACCAAACCACCCTACGGCTGTGCCCTGAGGGTGTTCCCCTTGATCTTACCCTGTAAAAGAGTAAGGTCACTGGCTCCCTCCATTCCACAGCCAGTGAAATAGCTATTGCTGCAGCTGCAGGTTAGAAGTCTTTGGCCTCACGGAAAGTGAAGAATTGGACAGCTCCCTGCCTGATATTCCTTTACTTCTGGCTGCTTTGTATATTGCTTTTTACTTGA
Organism: Leptocoma aspasia; assembly: GCA_013399835.1. NCBI lineage: Eukaryota > Metazoa > Chordata > Aves > Passeriformes > Nectariniidae > Leptocoma > Leptocoma aspasia. Next base: position 299,294 of record VXAX01002463.1, read on the forward strand.
CCCTTGAAACATTCTGGTCATTTTCATTTAGCGAAGGTAATTGTCCTCCAGCATGACCATTGCAAGCAGGGAAAGACAGTGCTTAAGAGAGAATAATGCAGAACAAAATGCATCAATGCCATGATGTACGCAGATTCCTTTCACCAGAACTCAACCCTCTTGCCCTCTCCTGCACCAGAGGCACTCAAAGCCTTGCACAAATACCTGTGTGGGTTAGGTATGTCCAAACACAGCAGTTTGAAGTTGAGTGCTCTGTCCATCCAGGTCTTAGGCCAGATTCATCTCACTTCCACCAAAGTTTATTCTTTATTTGAGTCCTGCAGAATTACCTCAAACCAAAGCAGCCCTTATCTTACTTTTCTGCTTTTGTTTTCCTTAGGTCAGACCTATTCAGTGGGACTTGTCTCCTTAGTGGAAAACACAGGAGGAATTACACTTGGTATTACTCCTTTGTATACTGGTTACTCAGCAGATTATGAGATGTGAATTTAGTCACCTTGCATCAGTTGTTAGCAAGACAGGGCCCTGCTGAAGTCACTCAACACCTTGCCTTTGTCACAAAATGGTGCTGGAAACCACCTTGCACACTTGAGGGCATCCTTTCTGAGCACTAATGGCTCACAAAAATGCAGTATGGACTAAAACCTGCCCAGACCAGGAATCTTCTTTTCTCATGGTGCCTTTCCCTAGGGCTGTTAGTTTAGGTAATCAAGTCTTCCTGAGCATAGAGAAGCATAGATTTCCCTCATTCAATGCAACTGTAAAATACTGCATGTGTTTGTGGGAACAGGTATTTGCTGTTCCACGAGCAGGATTGTAATTCTTCTGCAGAGCATGAGAGCCATGATTAGGAAGCCAGGATTGCTCTGCTCACAGGAATCCTGCCATTGTCTTTGATTGCATGGTATTAACTGTAAATTATAGCCTTTTGGGGACTGCATGTAAAAATAAAAGGAAAAAAAATTGTCAAAAGACAGAGAAAATATTGATTCCCGAGGCAGTGGAAACTATGGCTTGGTTGAATTAGAACCTTAAAAAATAATAACAAATGAGCATTTGTGAGGGTGAAAGAGGGACTATGAGAAGAGAGCTGTGATTCTCCCCTTAGGAGTATGCAAATTTCAAGTAGCTCCATTGCAGACAACAAGATATCACTGTATTGCTAATGGCCCGACACGATGAATCAGGACTCTTTGAGTCCATATATCAGAAGGCTTAAATATTATTTTATAAACAATGACTCCAAAGTTCTGAGGCTTGGGCTATATCGTGCTCATGTACAGAGCTCAGATGCTTTCTTCCTGCTGCCCTGTACAAGAATCTCTGAATGCTGTGACTCTGCCTGTGGCAGAATCCTTCTCTCTCTCCCCTGTCCGTGTGATACTAAAAGTGAGAACTGATAACCAAGACCAGCTTCCTCCCACAGACAGGCTAGAGGGACAATGTCCTTGAACAGAACACAGCTCAGAGATTGTTTATAGAAACTCTGTGCTGAGAATGTACTTCTCCCTGGGAAGAAAAGCCTTTGCATGTTTTTCACCCAGGGACCCACAAAATGTCGGCGACATCACTGGTTAACCAAGTCTGGTTAACCAAGAGTCTGGCTCAAGGCATGAGGAGACGGTGCAGAACATGGATCACAGAGTTGTTACTGAGGTGCTGGGAACTGTGAGTGCAACATATGGAAGTGCAAAATGGAAGAAGCTACAGCCTGACACTGCTGTTAAGATCTCTCAGATTTCTAATGCCTTTTCTAGCTCTTAGTGGCACAAGACTCCAGGTCAGCTTGTTCTCAGGAATCAGCTCTGTCTGTTGTTCTGTGCTGATGACAGATGCCATTGCAATCAGTCAGCCTACAATTTAACTGGTAAACTGGAATTGCAACTGGACTTTGCCTCGCTCCAGTTCCTGGAGGCTTCCCTGCAAAAGCTTTGAAGGTGCAAAATGGTGGTAGAATTATAATCACTAAAAGCCTTCAAGCCTTAGGCTGCTGAAAGCTTAATACAGATACCCTAGAGAGATAATGGGTTTGCAGAAAAAGCAAAGCATAGGACAGATGGCTTTTTTCCCATAGATCCATTGATTTTAAACCCAGAAATGACCATTAAGTCATGGAGTCTGGCTTGTTGTATGGCATAGGCCAGAGATTTTCACCCAGAAATTCCTTTTTCAAGCCCATAACTTCTGGCTGAGCTCAAGTGTGTGTCTCTAGAGCACTCATGCTGTGGATGCAATTCAGACCCAACAATTCTATGAATCTATTTATCTTTGCCAGTTACAGCATATATACCTGGCTGTCCCAGCCTTGGCTGTTAAAATGGCTAAATAAAGGTCACCGGGCAAAACACAAAAATAAGAAAAACAGCTTAGCGAATCTTTGAGGAAATATCTAGGACAATCGCTGTAATTTAATACCTGTTGGTCAGCTTCATCCACTCCTGGACTCCCCACTAAGTGAGCACAGTATTCATGCTGTAGATTTCTCCTCCTTCATCCTTCTTGGAGTCTGGTTTTATTGGAAACCCAGCACACAAATACCACAAACCCCCTCTTCTCATTCTTCTGCCACACTGCTGTTCTTACAGTTCCCCTCTAAAATCCCACCAGTCCTACATATCTGACCAAACCAATATTTTCAGTCATCCAAAGTTTGATTGGAAACCTTTGTCCAACCACAGCAACTCACATTGACTCTGTAGTAATTGCTCAGATTTTTAATGAGAAGTTCTAGCAGAAGATCACTTCTTTCTTCTGAGCAGCATCTGACATCTCTTCTGTCCAATATGGATTGGCACTTGCATCCTCTTCCCTCAAGAATCCATTAGAAAATCTGTATGTCTTCCACTATGCCCCAAGCCCATACATATTAATTGCATGAAGATAATTTTCTTTCACCTTTCTAAGTTCCCTTGTCCCAGTACAAAGCCAGATCAGCCATTATATTGTACTGAGTTTTCCTCATCCAAATCTTCTTAATTGACTGAGTGTTGGTGATATTTCAGGAAAGACACAGTAGTGAGATCATTCAGGAGGGAAAGTGCAGTGGTTTCTAGGGTGGTAGACAAAGAATTTTAAGAAGATTTATATAACATATTACTTATGATTTGAGAGAATGGATTTCATGACCTAGGAGATCTATCTGTTGTTCATAACTGGTTTTTTTGGTGGGGAAAAAGTAGTCCAGGAACCTTTACAGACTTTCTCTCTTCTCCTTGAGTGATGTTGTCTCCTTTTGCAGAGCCTACCTCACTGGAAATCATTACATGTCCATAGAAGACAGAGTTAGACTTCCTTTTGCACCTCGTTTTTTCCCAGTACACCTTGAAAAGCAAGAGGATCCCTGTAGAAGAGAGGAAGCAAGACTATGAGATTAGCTAGTGCCTCTCTGATTCAGGGAATGAACCAGGCTGTTATTTCACCCCTTGTCAAAGGAATAGAACACATGGCTCACGTGAACAGTTTAGCCAAGTCCCCTCATTATCAACAGCTATCTACTGTATGCTTCTGCTAATAGATATTCTCCCAGAAAGGTTATGATAAAAGAGTTGGGAAGGAAGAGAAGGAATTACAGGGGATGGTGAGAATGAGAGAGGCACAAGTAACCTGAGCCTGACACATTCTTATTAAGCCTGTCTTTTATTTCCTATGTTTAGAGAAAACAGTTCTCACTTTATGGCTTTTGTTCAATCAAAGAGAAAATGAGCTATAAAAGCAAAGATAGGAAGGAGTTAACCAATTTCCAATTCAGTGTGTAACAATTTGCTTCAGTAATAATAATAAAAAAAGAACAATACTGAGAAACATAATTTTAAAAATGAAGACTACTAAATCAATAGGCACTACATGACTAATAATTTTCTATTTTCTTGGGGGAGGAAGGTAGAGCTGTGATCAGAAATCAAAAGCAGAAGTGCCCAGTTTCTCTGCAATCTGACAAATTCTGCTTTACTGTAATACACAAGAAAGGAGATTTTTACATGAACAGAAACTAATGCTGGTAAATGGCATTAAAAACACTGCATATTAATATCTTCTCATTTTGTGGAAAGATAATGAATTCATTTGATGCTAGATGAGTTAATTCCCAAATACCTGCATTTCTTGGCAACTGAGGGCTTCAGCCTGAGCCCAGAAGTCAGGGGTGACTTCTTCACTTACACAATCTTCAGTTGTGGTGAGACTTCACATAACACCTATTTAAGTCTGTGTTTGACTTGCAGCATTTGAGTAGTCCTGTCAGCTTCAGTAGGACTACAGAGTCTGTAAGAAAGGCAGGTGTTAGAGTGCTTCTTGAACCTGCCACTCCAGCAGTAATTTGTAAATTCCTATTTGTACAAATAGTGCTCAAAGTAGTGAACAAAGGTGAGCAAATATTCTCTCTTTCAGCACTGAATATCCAGAAGCCCTCAGCATCACTGGAAGACTGGGAGGAGATGCTCAAGAAGGAGATTTCAGTGTGCATTGCAGTCCCTCAAATTACTTTAAAAATTTCAACCGAGATTTCAAAACACACCATCATAGTCCTCTGGCACTTAACTGCCCCTTTGCTCTCCTTGGGGTTGATAGTAGATGTCTTTGCTTTTTAAAAGTGGACAAATGTGTGCTGGCTCCTGCCCGGAGCATTTTACTGCACAATGTCTTACATCCTAAAGGACTCAGCACAGCTGTCATAGATGAACACATCCCAAAAAAAGGTAGCATTGCAAAAGTTTTTAACAGGGAAAAGTAACTGATTCAGAAGTTTTAAATTCCACCAGTTTTAACATAATATCCACAAATGAAACACAGTGAAGCGTGGTGTGGGACAGGCAAGGGGACTCAGACCATGAGGCATTCTGGTGCAAGAGCTCTGCCAAGGCCTGTGTGACAGGGACACTGCCCCCAGCCTGCTCTGGGTGGGTGACAGCAAACTGAGCAGTACCAAATGTATGAATGATGTCACCTAAACCTGCCACTGCTTCTGAACAGGGGCGGAGGAACTGGCACAATTGACATAAACAAAAGGAATTTTTATTTGACAGAAGGTCCCAGGATGCATTTTCCAGCACATACTCACATGCCAACTCAAAGTTATTGGGTAATAAGTAAGAAAAAAGCAACTCTTTGATTTAGCAAAATTCCTTTTGCAGTGGAGCCTGTGTTTAGAAGGTGCCTGCTTTCGTGTAGAAGTGTTTGTGGGAGATTAGTACTTATTAACTAATAACCTTTGATGATGTTTACTCCCACAGTTGATTTGCTCAGGTGTTTGTCACACAGAAGTAGAAATCAGCTTCAATGACACAGTTTGTTCATGGTTCAGTCTGCAGAGTTTTGTGATTTCTTGGCAACTAAGTGATGGATTACTATTTTCTGTGAAATTCTCCTCTTTCCTGAAAGGCCTTTCATGCAAGGACTCTGGGGTAATTAGAAAAATAATAACCTTGCAATACCCTCTTGATCTGTTTTTAATGAAATGAAGTGTGGAGAGGGTAGGTGCTTTGTCCATAGTCAAATAGTGGGTAAGTGGCAGAACTGAAAATAGAACCCAAGAGCCCTAGCTTCTAGTCTTTGCCTCTAAGAATCACTTCCACTCACATTGGGTTATCTAGTGTTAAAAGACTTTTTTTTTTTTTTNGGAAATCTTGTATTGGCAAAAACTGGACCAGATTAATTAGCAGATTTATGCTGGGTTCTCAGTCAGTTTTCTGCTGCTCAATCATGGTTTATTAAGCACTCCAGTCATTTGTGAATGTTACCCTTAAAGGAGCCTGGTGAAGAATCACCTTCATTTCAAAATCAGAGAAATAAAAGCACAGAGAAGAAGTTACTTCCCCAAATTCACAGAGGGAGTCTTGGACACACCTGTCCAATTTTACTGTCAGCTGCCTTTTTTGCTCAGAAAAGTCTTTTCTCTATTCGACTGCATTGTTTCCAGAGTTAGGAATATGCATCCTTGGTCAGGCTTTAAAACACAAGAGGAATTTCTGGGCACATGTATGAACAGCTTCCAGAGTCTCAGCCTTGAACTGAACCAAACTGAGTTTCTAAAACAATAGCACAAAACTCACAATTGCCAGAAGCTGCCAATCCAACATGGATCTTTCGAAAAGGTGACATTACCTCTTCAAAACTTGGTGGGGGCTGAATACAGTGCCACTGAAGCCCTTGAAAGCTCAGACCTGTGCTGTCCACTTCCCTATGGCTCAGAATATATTAGAAAGGAGAGGTAATAAAAAATTCTGCTCCACCACAGCTAAGTTTCTGGAGAAGCTTGCAAGATCAGGGACATGATTGTGGTCTGTTTGTAGTGATATTCCCTGGCAGGTCACATTCTGAGGAGGAAAAAATCAGAACCTCTGATTTAAAATCAAAAGACTTTGCTTGAACCAAAGACCAGATAATTTGCTAATGGAATAATTTTCCTGTACAGAACCTGACTTCACTGTCATTTCCTGAACATTAAATGTAAGTTTAATGAAAAGATGTGTCTATTAGTAACTGGAGTGATACTGTCAGTTCTTTAGAAATGTGCCTCTGGCTCATAAGTCAGGTATCAATACTTGCAGAATCATGCTGGTCTGTGTTGGTTTTCAACCAAACAGTACAATGTCTTCACCCCATTCCCATCTCATCCGTCTCTAATTGGGTCGATATGAAAAACATCACTTCTTTTATGCAGGGAAAAAGAAATTCTTCACAGACAGCTCAGATCCCATCTGTCGAAGGTAAATGAGAATGCTCATCCCTACATTTTGGAGTGAGGCTGGATTTAGGATGTTGGAGGGGCGCTGGATTACGGGGTGTGAAGCACTGTTTGCCTCCAGGTGTGAACAGCCTTGTGGCTGAAAGGGGGAGCAGCAGCAGAGTTCTTGGCAGAGCGAATGTGCCATCCTGTGACGCTGCGTGACACGCAGCAGCTCCGAGGAGAATCAGTGTCTGTGCCTGCCCCAGACACATGCACACATGTGCACAGTCATAGAGCCATACACAAACATCATGACACAGCAATTACCTTCTGCAAAGAGAGCTAAAAAAGGCTGATAGAATGATAAGAGGATCCAAACTTCCTGCCTGGGTGTGCTGTGGGTGGCAGAATAAATGTACTTTCCCTCTGGGAGCACCTGCCTGCTGGAGAGAACCAGGCAGAGCATTAGCATCACATTGCAGTTTATTAGCAGAGGGATTCTGGACAATGGTGTTTCTTACCAAGCTGATCAGAGCCATAAAACAGCCTTTCCAGCTCTGGAAGCAGCTTTTGTGTGGCTTGGCCATATAACAACATCCTCACTCAAGGTAACTAAGTCTGGTACCATCTGACTGAGCAGCAGGTCTTGCTCCCAGGTCTTGCCATGCTGCCTTTTCTCCAGCTGTACATGATGGTCAACTACCTGATAAAGCAGACTGTGAATAAAAAATGGGGATTTGCTCTGCTCAGGAACATCCTCACCTATATGGGGAAAGTCTAATGACATTGGAAAGGGTGGAGAACTGAGCTTCCATCACAGGCCCTGCTCCTGTCCTACAAAGCATCTCAGCAGAGTCCAGCACTTTGCAGTGACCTCGTGAGAATTAAAAGTCTCCATCAGTCCATGCAGGCTTTGGGTAAGGCTGAGTCAAGCTCTGACAATTACTCTGGCAATGAGTATATCTCAGAAGAGTGAGTCAAGAGCACATTATGCAAAGATTTCCCAATCAAAACAACTTATTAAAAAAGAAAAGCCTTCTATTAAACATCAGTGCCTGAAGGTTTATCAAGCTTCATATTTCTTATGACTCTTCCTATGTAATCTTAGTAAACTTTTTAAAAATTAAAGTACTTATGAAATAATATCAAAATGTTATAATAATATCAAGTAGTCTATGCTCTGTATGTTCAAGTAAACAAAACGTGATTATGTTATGTATCAGTTTTTATTTACTGAATGTATAGTATTCAGCAAATAAAAGGTCAGATGTGTTTTCAAGACAAAAAAATGGTAGAAAAGTATTGACAAAAATGTTATAGTAACTCTACTGACAAAGAAGAAATTACACTATTTCAAACCCAATGAGAAGAAAAGAGTTGAAATGTCAATCAAGATGGTCTTATGTGCCCAAAAGCTTTGCTTTTTTTTTTCCCCCCCTTCTTTTCAGCTATACTGATTGGTCTTTTAAAAGACATTAGCTTTATTGACATCCTTAGATGTTCACAGCATAACAACTTGCTGCACAATCTTCTCTCTGAATTTGTAGCAGCATGTTCTGAGTGTGCTTGGCTGGAGTCTCTGTGCCTTGTCCTCAGGGTGGCTGCTGGAGATGAAGAACCTCGTCTGCCTGTGCTGGAGCACTCCAGCAGTCCAGGGGCAGCCCCCCAGGCCCTGGGGATTCACAGCTCTTTCTCAGTCCTTTCCAGAGCCTCCTCACACCTGGTGTCTTTCTTACTTATTGAGCTTTGGGGTGGGCCTTTAATAATATTAACCCTTAGAGTTTTACTCTTGGTGACCCTTAGAGTACAACTTGGTTGATAGCCAGATTTTATACAAAGACATGCTAATTTCTGTTTAATTTTCTCCCTTTTATTACTAATCATAGCACTGCAAAAGGTAGTTTACAGCAATATAAATAGGATCCATTGCTGGAGGGAATTGTGCAGCTTCTGTCAATTTTTCAGCACCCAAATGTGAAACAGAAGCAATTAAACTCTGAGGGGAAAAAAGTAACAGTGTGGAACACATCAGAAATCGGGTCATGAATTCACACAGATGGGAAAGCCAGGAAGCAGTGGGAAAGCAGGATTTTGATTGACTCACCGTCAACAGTAAATGAGCCATTGGCAGTTTACTGTCAATTTTTTGCCTTTTAATCTGCAAGTTCCAGAGGTGATGGCACCCCCCTCTACCCACTGTTTGGAGATGGGAGGGGAGAGGAAAGGGGGACAGAGAAAGCAATGGCAGGAGTTTAAGTGAGAACAGGGATGGGTCGACATCACAGAAGGAGGAAGGCAATTTTATCATTCTCTAAATCTGATCTGTGGGGCTAAAATTAAACAATATCCAGGCAATAGTCATGGGTGTTAAAAATATGCCACCCAAAAGGGATCACAAGGTCTCTGCAGATTAATTAATAATAACAACGTTGTGGTAGTAATTAGAGGCACTGACCAGACCCAAACCCTGTGGTGGGAATTGTTATACAAATACAGTTAAGGATAGTTCTTGCTCCAAAAAAACACATAAAGCAAAGGGAAAAGAGGAAGGAGCAGAACCCTCCCAGGTGAAGATAGAGGCACTGTGACCCTAACAGGGCTTTGGTGTTGCTTGGAATGTGAAGGTGCAGACAGGGAGTGCTCCTTTGTTTGCTTGTACAGAGCATCTGCTGACAGGCTGAGAAGAGGAGAGGTGATGTTTCAACCCTGTGCTGGTCCAGCTTTCCCCAGTGAAAATCCAAAACCCAGCCACAAGTCTGGGGGGCACACCAGGATACCTCACAGGCTACCAATTTGTCCCTGCTAGCTAGGATGTGCCTGTGGCCTGAACTAAACTCAGTGGGGTTTGTGGGATTTTCATACCACCCAAGAAAACACAAGACCTCGGAAAACACGGGGTATTTTAGCATGCAGAAGCTCAGTATATTTTTCTTTTCAAGCAGCAGCGCAGCACTTCTGAGAATGAAACAATCAGTTATAAAAGTAACCTTGCAGCAGAGCTTCAAGGGGGAGTTATATATGCTGGCAAATTTTCACTGTTTATTCATTCTAGACATACTTATAGACTAATTCTCCTCTTACTCTGATTTTATATCAATTATTCACCATTGATTGAGTGGAGTTAATTTAAATTTACAGCAGTGTAAGTGAGGAAAAGCGGCTCGTAATCAGTAGCAAGTTGATTCTGCCACCTTTACTCACCATGAATAGTACCTTACTCATTGAATAATCCTATAAATTCCTCTTGGGGTTTCTCACAGAATAGGACAGTATGTGATCTGAGTAAGGATGGCAAATACTTCGCATACTTTTCAATTACCCTACTGGACTGGACTAGGTGACATTTGTTCAGCTGTGCATTTTTAATAATTTTCTAATGCGTATCTTAGAAATGACATTTCCTCCCTACTGTGTTGTTTGGGGTTTGGGAGAGGTGTGATGCAAGAAAAGAGCAAAAATGTTGTAACAGCACTACTGGTCAGACAGCACTGGAAAACTCTTCCCCAAGAGACACAATCCCCTTTTAAATTGCTGATTTTCTTGTGCTTTTGAAGAGTTTTCCTCTTACTGGTAGTTAATGAACATGAAATGATATTAGAGTAGGATAATAGCTTGCTAAATTTTTCACTAAGAAACCAAGTTTCCTATTCCTATTCCTATTCCTTCTTCAGCCTATACACGTGCTGAAGGGATTTGCTAGATCAGGACTAGCCTTGATAGGTGTGGCCTATTGACATTCTGAACTAGGACAAAAAATTAGTGATTAAACTTGATGACTGCTGAGAGTGACTTTATTTAAAAGACTCCTATTTTTTTAAGTCCAAAGCAGTAATTTATAACACTGCCAGAGAGGAATTCAGGATTCCTCAGTGGTGCCTCAGCTCTGTATTCCCAGTTTAGCACAGCTGTCAAATTAAAGATCAAAAATTTTAAAAACAATAATAATTTTTAAATTGCTTGGTTCCTTTATTTTCCTTACCAAAACCAACTGAATCCATCTATCACTCAATACGTAGATAAAATTAAAAAACAATTAACTATGTATTTATTAATATTTTGAAAATTATTTATCTTGGAGACAAGCACTCAGTGAGCAAAAATTATATTAAATTGTTAACCGAAGAAAATAGAGGATTCAAATGAAAACCCTTCTTTGGGGTTCTCTGCTGTGATCTGTACCAGGAGACAGGATCTGTGCCTTTGCACAGGACCATGTATTCTCTGTTGAGCCAACCATTTTGCCAGTGGATAGGCCTATGCTTGAAATTAGACACTTTTCTTTCTTTTCTTTCCCCCCAGTTAAAAGGGACAAGAGAGGAATCAAAGAGTAGGAAGCAGCAGAGGAGATATGAAGGACAAGTTCAAGAGATGTGGCATTAGCAAGCATGACAGACGCCACAAAAGGGATACATTAAGCCTGTGACACAGTGTAGGTGTATGTCCAGCACTTTGTTTTGTTTTGGCAGTGTTAAAAGAGGAAGTTCTCACTCACACCTGCTGTATCAGTTTTGCTAAAATTATTTGGGTGGATGATAAGGAGATAGACAAGGAATCTCCTATCATACAGATGAAAGGAGTTGGTGGATGTGTGTCACGCAGAGAGCACCCCTGCCCCAGGCCCTGAGGGCAGAAATCAGCTGAGGCTGCTTGCCAGGATTTCACAGCCTCCACAAAATTTGGATATTGTGTGACAAATCAAAATTGCTTGTCTCTACCTGACTGCATGCATTTCCACTTGATGGGTTTTATGTTTACGTGTCTCCAGTGGAGGAATGTGCAAGCATGGCAGTGCTGAAATGTTCAGGACATCTAAGTAAACATGGCTTCTCTTAATAAAAAGGAACTTTGTAATTATGACAGCAAAAATACATTTTGTCACAGCAGAAGTCTCCATGAATAAGAGAGGTGCAAGGATGTTCCAGTGAGCGAGATGGCTGCATATTGATGAGACTACTGGAGCCTCATTAGTCTTAGTGGTGATACTGGTAACCCCATGCGCTGGCAATGGGATGCAGAGCCAGCCCTAATTCTCATTCAAACCCAGGTCATCCTTGAAAATTGTTGGGTGATTTCTGTGTGTTGAAGCCAAAGCACAGGTTTGGTCTGTGTGAAAACACAGTGGATGTGACTGACACAGAGCCTCACATCTTTGTGTGGTTTGTGGCAAGCAACTGGAGACACTGCAGATAGGAATTTGTTTGCATTTGGAAGCAGTGTAAATACAGTGAATGCTGGGATGTAAATGCAGGACCTGCTGGAAAACCAGGAATTCTGGCACTGCTATTGATCTGTTACATGATTTACTTGACCCTCTGCTTTCTTGCAGTGTCGCTCATTGTCTTGCCTACTTATACTGTAAACCTTTCTGAAAAGAGATTATTCCTAGCGCAGAGGATCCTTGGTATTATTTGAATCTCTAGATGCTTCTGTGATAATAATAGTAAAGAAACTAGAAAACCTGTTTTAAATACATGGTGCATACCTGTGAGAGACAAGGTATGGGAACACCAGAAGAAATGGGGTGACCTTGCTGGGGATACTTCTAAGCTGAAAGCACACAGATTTTGAGAGAAGAGTTAGAAAACAGCTGTATAAGGAAGAGGGGCAAATAATCTAACTACATTTAAGATGATACTTCTTAAAAAGAAATTTATAAGAGGGTGTTAAATTCTGGTTGTGGGCAACAGTGGGAACTGTACTCAGTGGCCAGTGGATGTGGTCTTGCATGGGGGAGCTCAGGGAAAGGACACAAAATCAGTGAATGAGGACAATAAAAGCATTTGAACTTATTTTTTAATGTAACTGTACCATTGCATTCTTACTTAGCTGATAACTAAATAGATTGACTGAAGCAACAAGTACAAGCAGTGTTATAAATTTTGTAGGGGAAAGCAGTTTGACAGAGATGAAGCAACCTCACCCTGCAAAGAAAAGCTATGTTTCACTCATCAACCACAGTTTCATTTTTCTGTCTGCAAAAGGGAAGCAAGGGAAAATCAAGTAACATAATGTACCTGTATATTAAAAAAAAATTAAGGTGCAGAAACGGAGGGGTAAACATTAAATGCTAAATGTTAATAATTTTCTACATTGGAAGTTTTCCAGAAGCAGGGATCTGCCAGGCTGTGTAGTAGAAATGATGTTATTCTGTGTCTCTCAGTGAGCTGCAGGCCAGGTGATCAATAGAATCCAAATTTGCAGCAAACAACTCAGAGTTGAGAAGACCACAGGTGATAAAGAGGAATGTTGAAGTTATGTAACCAAAGAAATAAATAAGCAGCCAGCAGCAGCTGAAAGTTACCTGAAGGGATGTTTCAGGGTAGTAAATGATTAGAGCTACTACCACTTACTGCTGTTTGCAATCCTATAGGTAACAAATTACCTGTAAACTTGGATTATTACAAATTCAAGTTCCACTGAGTAAGAACTATGTTGTAGATAACCCATACATAAGAGATATAAACCTGTGTGCTTCAAAACATGAAGCATAGCTTCTGGCCCAACATGATGAGGAGTTAGTAGATATACGTTGTACGTGTTTTGTCATAAATGTCTTCTCAAGGAATGGCCATCTTTCTCTGAGCCAAAATACAGTTTGGTAGCCCTCCCAGTGCATACATTATCCAGTTCTATAACCTGGGTTTCCAAGGCACAAGAAAAGTAACTTCTACAGAGCTTTAAAAAAGACACTTAATTTCTTCCTTCATTTATCTGGCTATTTGATTCTGCTTCATTCTGAACATCTTTTTTAAGACAATTTACTTGTTCTTCACAATCAGCACTTCAGTCCAGTTCAGAGGCCTCCCAGATCTTTTTTGTTAGAACACTTCAGCTCTTCAGAATTCTAAAGTCAGCATTTTAGGTCTTCCTTTTCTTGACAGAAAACATAGTCACGTCGGAGATGATTAACACTTTTGTCACAGAAATGTTTTCCCATCAGACAACGTGATTTCACCTAAACTGAAATTTGCAATGATAAAATGTCATTTCTGACAAAAAAAAAAAAAAGCAACCTAAAAAAATAGAGCTTTCCAGCTGGGGGAAGCATAACAAAATATTTTGTTTGGGGTTGACATTTCAACATAAAATGACTTATTTTTCGTTTCAATGTGTTGATTCAAAATTAAAAATGCTGTAACAGAATGACATGTTGGATCATTCTGTTTGATATAAAATGTCTAGATCTTAACATTTATACTTTTCCTCAGACTTTTTACTTTTCATTTAAGTTTGAAATGAAGAATAAGTCTGAAATTCCCCATGGGAGGAAAAAATCTCTTTCCTCCTCTGCCCTCCCGTTAGGAGGAGAGACCGTTCTGAAATCGAAGGAGCAGGTAGGAGAGCAGGGCAGCCTCAGTTTTGCATCCTGTGTTGCATATCATGGTTTAGCTACATACGTTTGGCCAAACTGGTTCACTCCTTAAGAAGCTGGATGGATTGTGAAGAGTTTATTTCAAAATGAGGCAGAATGCTTGTCTACATCCCTGGCAATGCTTGGGAAAATCATCAAATCCAGTTTGTAAATTAGGAATAACAGTACTTGCCTGTCTCACATGATAAGATGTGAGTCTTAATTGGTGCTTATGAAATTCTCTCAGATTCTTGAAAGATGCTGTAGAAATCTGAAATCATATTTACTGAAATTCAGGTGACTTAGACGTGCTGAGCAAACTAGGCTGTTATTTTTAACAAGTATGAATTATTAGTTTTGAGCAGTACCTGTCATCCTCTCTGCTAGGTTCTGGATTCTCTTCTTTGGGTTCTTTTCCTTGCTCTGCACTTTGCATTTTTCAGTTAGCTGAACAGTATTGTTAATTACAAGGATAGTTTCTTCTGCAGTTGACAACAGAGATCCATGAGAAGTTTCCATGTTGTTTCACTTCCAGACAGATAATCCTGCCTCTGTCCCTTTCTTTCTTTATTGTTTGTTTGTTTTTCTTTGCTTTTTGCTTTGTTTGTTTGTTTGTTTTTGAGGAGTTTTTTGTGTTTTGTTATCGTTGTTGGTTGGTTGGCTGTTTTTGGTTTGGTTTTGGTTTTGGTTTTGGTTTCGTACTTTTGACATCATGTCTAACTCATGAACATGGAGATGGAGTGGTAAAAGTTATGGGATCAGGATGATAGAAAATGCTGCAAACCAAAATGGATAAAGTAAGAGTTTTTATCCAGGTTTCCTTTTGCCAAGGCTCTCTCCTGCTCTGCTTGACATTCAGACATTTAAAGAGATTTTCCACAAAGAGTTTTCCACAAATATCAACTCTATCAGTTCAAGGGAAGAAGATGGTTGCACTGTACAGTAGTTTCTTGTTCTCTCCAGTTCAAGGCTCTTCATGCCAGTAGCTTGTACTGAGATTAAGCCAGTTCTTTAGATTCCAGTATCAGGTGTACCAATGGTTTCAGTCCATGTCTGCAGTCAAATAAAAGCATGAACAACACTCCTATCAGATTCAGCAGGATCTGGATAAAGTCTTGTTTTCCATATTCCTCTTTCTTTTTATCTTGCTATCTCTCCTCTTTATCTCCTTCAGCATGTCTTGCCCTTTCTGAGTTTTCATCTGGATTCCATCACTCATGGGACAAGCATGCTCTGTTCTGCAGCACCTGCCACTCAGCCACACCACCAAGTACACCCCTCCCACCTGAAAATTAACCTCTCTTATTCCATATTCCCAGCTCTTTCAGACTGCTATTTGTCAGGTAAGCTTCAGTCTACCTGCTGTTTAATCTGTTTATTGCTCTGTCTGATCATCAGCATCTGCACCCTTATTTTCTGCTTTCTCCTGAGACTCTGAGCTTCTTTACTTCCAGGCCCAGAAGGACAGCAGTGTGGTTTTTCTTGCACTTGGGCTGTAGGAACTGTTAGAAAATATTCTGCATGTGCAATGTGCCACACATCCATGATTATGTAGGCACAGGCAAAAGAGTGCTTTTCCCAAAGGACCTTGCAACTCTTTACCAAATTAAATTCACATGAAAGAGGGCACAAGTATTTTTGTTCAATTTTTTCCTTTCATTCTGTTTCCTTTCTTGCTAGTGCAATGATCTCCATAAACAGGCTTAAGCTAGTACACAAAAATCATATTAATCACTAACTGGTATTATTTAACAGGTTTCTAGCACAGAACCAGCAATGTCTGGTTTGAGTGGGTGTCTGGTAACGACATCTCCAGTAGGGTGGTACAGGAGTTAATAAAGGGTGTGTGTACAGCTTGTGTTTGCACTCTTATTCTCCCCAACTAATGAGTGGCTTTGCTGCTCCTGGTAGCTGCTCTTTGCTTTTCTGGTGGTTTTGTTGACACAGGAACCACCACTCTTGGTCATACTGGCACCTCAGTCACAGCTGGTTTTGCACAAAGTGTGATGCTGACATGCACAATGGCTTCTTAGGGTCTGTGGCTGATGGCACACATCAGCTCCAACAAATCTACTTTAGGAGTGAATGAAAAACACAGAGACAAAAAAGGAAGGGAGATACTGTCTTTTCAGGGACCAGCCAGGAAGGCTGAGGTCCCAGACTCTCAAAGCAGGTGCGAGAAGACCATGAGAGCAAAAGTACAAGAGCATGAAGACAACAAAGGAAAAAGAATGAGAATAGCAGCATGGGAACAACAGAGGGAAAATACTGCCAGTGACACTTTGGAAAAGCACTGACTCAACAGCTTATGTGACGGGTTATAGAGCCGAAAATAGGAAGCCCTTGGAATTATTAAGGCTAGAGCACTAATGTACCTGGGGCCTTCTGTAGCACTGTGAATTCTCTGCTTTGTTTTCCTATCCTTTTCCCATCATGCCTACAACCCATCTTTTCTGAATTCCTGGTTGGGGAATCCCCAGGTAAGCAGGGCAAAGTGAAGCATTTCTTAAATCTGATGTCTGGGCAGGATAAGTCTTGTGGTAAGGGCTTCAATTTAGATGCTTAGATAAAATCCCAACAAAGTTACCTCTGCTATAAAGCAGAACATTCCAGATTTATCCCATAGCCAGTAGTCTAGCATTTCTTTAGCATTTTTTTAGCATTTCTAAAGCACCAGTAAGTATGTCACACCACATCACTAATAATCACTGCCAGGAACATGGAACCCAGGCAGCTATTCATTTCTTCAATCCATTTCCATGGGTTAGTTCCTCCCTGTGGTATTCACAGGGAAAGTGTCCCTATGATACATTATATAGGGACATGGGAGAGTAAAAACTTGTAGCGAGGATTTTCGAAGGAAACTAAGTGGATTAAGTACTCAAATGCCCTCGAATTTCAGTGGCTTAGTCATTTTTAACAGCTCAAGACAAAACTATTGAGGACCCACTGGTAGATTCATTATAATAATAATATTTAACATGATTCATTCTTATTTATATTCTTATCTCTGAGCCTGCCAGTCCCAAGAACTAGATTCCCTGTCCTACTTCCCTCTGTGTCCTTCCATACTACCTTCTTAGTGTCTGATCACATTTGTCTCCTCATGCTTGGTGTCATCTCTGCAGTGACTAATTTATTTTCTCTGGCTCTCTTCTGGCACCCTCACCTTTCCTTAGGAAGGCCAGAAATGTCTGTTTGCATGTGGCATCCAGGGCTCTTGCACTGAGCACTTTGCACAGTAACATCTTTGTTTCCCCATCAAGAAGCATAATAGCCTCCTTGTGTTCAGGTCAGGAGGAAAAGCAAGCCCGGTAAACAGGCACAGTTATTAGATCTGATGCCTTGGCTCTGGAGAGGAAATTGGGAGATAAATTAAAAGTTGGTCCCACTGGAAGGTTCCCCAATGGATATTGATCAGGCTCAGGTGAACTAGAAACAGTCCAAGGAGAATTTATTGATTAGAAGCTGACAACCAATTGTTTCTTCCTCTCTCTGTTTCGAGGTTGTAGTTTTTGTCTGCCTGCTTCTCTGATAGAGGCCACAGGTAAATTCCTTTAACTGTACTCCTTTGTCTATGTCCAAGGGGCAGCAGAGTGCAAGCACAAAGGCTGGCAAAGCTCATTAAAATTAGAAGCACAAAAATGAAGCTCAGGTCTTGCCATTGCTTTCCCCAGAGATGCTCCGGGTTGTTCTCTATTCCCTTCTGAGACCCTGACCTCTTGTCCTTCAGATTACACAGCTGGTTACCTGAAACATTTGCTCTTGGATTTCTAACTCTGGCACAGACAGCATTCCCATGAAAAACACACATATCTCAGTCAAGGAGAGGTGAGGAGAGAGGCAAAGAGGCCCAGAGGCCCAGGTAACCCTCAGAGGCATTTATCTGCCTTGTCAGCAGATCCTAGCTAAGGATTCAGAAGGAGAAAGGGTATTTTTCCCTGACTGCAGGAGCCACCTGTGGTTTTAAAGTGCGTTATCAGCTTGCCTCATCATTGTTTTAACAGTTTACTACTGTTAATAGATTTCAATACCACTGAAATCTAAAGGAATTAGGGACCCAATTCTGAATATAATCCTGCTGGGGGAAACACAGAAACACTCCTGCACATAGGTACATACTCTTCTATGAACATCTTTAAAATTGTAAAATAAGCTTCAAATCTTAAAGAATGTCAAATACAAAGTTAGCAAACACATGCCTGAGTATTCTCTGGGGTATACAATAAATCTTTAACTGCATCTCCTCACACTACTTTTTACCCAGCAGTTCTGTCTCAGGATAGTGCACAGAATAGATGGAGCTTCATGAGTAAGCAGCTAGTCAATATTTTATTTCCTTCTTATTGTTTGGCATATGGCTCCAGGCTCTATTTGCTAGATACAATTCAAACCCTACTCTGGAGGGAAAATGATGAATTTTCTAACAGACTTTTTTGGAGGCACTGTAGTGGCTAACTGCTGTACAGACCTTAATCAACTTAGTGAAACACCAGTTCTGGCTGATGAGGGCATTCTATTGTTTTGGGTTCCTGCTTGGGAAAACTAGGCAGAGACATTGCAGGAGGGAATTCTGAAGTTATTTATATATTTGAACAGCTCCCATCTTTCTTCATTGTAGATAGCTATGTTCAGGATGTCTTGTAAATCACAGTCCACACCTCAAGTCAGGAATCAAGGAAACAGGGCATCTTCAGTGAGTGACCTTCCATGGTACTTGGCTCAAGTGTCTCGCTTAAACCAAGACATTTGTACAAATGGCATTTGTCCTAGCAGGCAGGAGAAAAACCATCCCTCTAGACATTCAGATGCATTAATCTTGAAACTCACCCTCTTCTTTCCTCTCAGTTCCTTGCCTCGTTTACTGTACATTTTTTCATCTTGGCAATAAATGTGCAGAGATACTAAAGACAACATCCTCTTTCAGTATAGCCTCCTATTCTGCTGTAATATGCAATATATAAGTCAGTCTTTGATCAGCAAATAGTCTGTGATAGGGTAAGAAAGGACCAGATAATCAGAAATATGTTCCATGGAACTGGATTTACTAGGTCTTCATGTTCAATTTGCTCCTGCTATTTCTTATATTCCAAATACATGACTTACCAGTATCAGGATGTTTTTCAATGCCTTGCATTTCTTATATATGTGTGTGCATGTGTTTGAAAAAACAAGCAAATGAAAACTTCAGAAATTCCATCATGTGAGTTCAGATTCATTCCTAGGTGATTCATCAGCAATGTGGGAACATTTATACATGCTGTATAGACCTCTGCTATCCGGGCTGTGGGAGGAACTGATAGAAGAAGAACACAGTTATCTTCCTTGTAGGTCAGCACACAGAGGGGAATGAGGCGAGCATTTTGCATCTGAGTTTTACAGTTGCTTGCTAACAAGAGATAGTGAGACTCTTGAATCCTGGATTATACTGCGGACTCTGAAAGAGAATTTAAGATAGTGGGCCGAGACATTTCTGTGTTTTTTCACCAAAGTAGTCCTAGGTGACCTCTTCTGTACGGTTTATCTCATACTCTATCTTCTCTAACTTTGCTGAGCTCATACCCTTAGGAGGTGTGAATGCAAACCCAGACAATACAAGGTTGTTATTGAAACGTCAAAATTCTGCAACAGCTTTACAGCTTAACATAAAGTATACAATATTTTATTTCATGGTTTACTGATTTAAGAAAAGATGTATTGTAGAGAGGTTATAATACTGACTGAATTTTGTTGTTATGATGCCAAGATAATTTTTTGCCTTTTCTTTTATATACCTTTTATATAACTTTTACGTATCCTCAGTATTCTTAGCATGTATACTTGTAATTCCTTAAGTGTGATAACTTAGCATAGTCCTAGTATTCTGTTGGACCAGGAGACCAAACATCCTAAAGAATTCATAGTAGGAGGCTGGAAAACCGTACGCTATCTTGGGAAACTAAGGTCCCCTCTAGAACACATCCTGTAAACCAGAGATTTGGCCCATTCAGGGAGGAATTCCATGGATGAGGGAATATCACACCATTCATCCAGGTCTCCCATTGGGGCATCCTTGTTAGATCTGCTAATTTGTAAGGTCTATAAATTGTGTATACCATCTATCATGTGTGTGCATTGTGGTGCATTCCACCTTGATGAAAGGTTGCACCGTAAGGATCCTTATTAAATACTGAGGTAAAATCCCCTTATCCCTTAACCGTCCCTGGCTCTCAATTTTTTAAGACCAGGAAAAGGCATCAGTTGAATTTGCAGAAAAAACAGTAAATAAACTTCTTTCCCCTATTTCTTCTCTTTTAAAATAAAATCTGCAAAACTGCAGGAAGATTTTTCCTAGATTTATCTCCACTGGGTTAGCAGCCGCTAGGCCAAGATGTTTTCCTATGTGATTTATATGTCTTTTCACTGGTCCTTGGAGTTAATGTTTCCCCCTTAGGTGTTGGCCATTTGTAGCACAGCTTGAAAGAATGAAATAGTGTTTTAAACTCTCCTTCCCATCTCAAAGTTGGGCTTTCAACTTTAAAAATTGATTCACTTTGGGTGAAAGGTCCTGGCTTGAAGGGTTCTGGGGAATGAGGTTCTTTATTAAGTGACAGAACTTGTGCATGACAGACAGGATCAGGAGACACGTCCTGATCACCGTCTCTCCTTCCAACGTGACTTGCTCCCGAACTAGAGGTATCTGCTGTAAGGGTGAACTATTTTAAAGGGCTGGTCAGTCTCTCTACTCTCTGCTCTCTAGTTTTGATGGTGACTTTCTCTGATACAGACACTTTTCTGTGAAGAGCTAGATGGGGATTGCTGGCATATTGCACACAAACCATTCAGCCATTTGAAAAAGTTGAGCTGAGGTTACAGGGACACATAGAGCCTGAATTAAATGAGCTTCAGCCATTTGGCAGATTGATTCTCTCAGGAATTTGTTTTTCAGCTTGACAAAATATAAAGCTTGATGAAATGCAATTTTAAAATATATGTATTTGGTAAATTAATGAACTGGCACTGACTAAATGAAATTATCAAGAGCAATCAAACTCAGACATTTTTTGTGATTATAACGAGCTTCTCTCTTCCCATGGACAGAAAGTTATATGTGAAATCACTGTTACATAGCAGAAAGATTCACTTTTAGCATCTTTAATAAGAAAACACTCTATAAAAGAAGGTGCATAAGAAAATCCACAGTGTTCGGATCCATTTCATTGGTTTCAAATTTGTTGAGTTCAGATTAATATTAGAAGAAAAGGATCAGGCAAGGTTTTATCAATGTCCTCATGCTCCTTTTACAGGTACAAAGGTCTGCTCCTAGGGGTTCAACTTATCTGCAGCAATTTATTATCCAGCGAAAATCTTTCCACCCCATGTGCATTGACGTCAAATAACAGTGAAGAACAGAAGCCAGGTGGGAGATATGAAACTCTGGGATAACTGGAACCAATACCAAAGCAACCACTGTCTTCAGGAGAGACAAGGTCTCTCTCTGGGAGTTTGGTTTAAGACAACTTACATTAGCAACTTCCTGTAGTAAAGGAGTACATCCCACTGATGACTTGGGCCTGGGTGAATCTTGAGGATGTGCTCAGTTTTGGTAAGCTGGGCTTTGTGGAAATGTGGCCTCTGCTTGTGGAAAACAGTGATCTGGGGTGTCTTTCTCATGCAGACTATTTTTTATCCTTTCCTTCTCAAATTTCTTGTTCAAACAGATGCATTTCCTTACAGTGAGGAAAATGTGTCCCCATCCACCACTCTTCTCCATTCTTTTGGAGAGGACATGGTAAGGGCACATGGGCTTCAGACAAATGGGCTGATCCAAATAATCATGAAATGCTGGCAGAGTTTTGACTTCACTCCTCTCCTGATTGTGGCCTCATGCTTTCAGCATATTCAGTGGAAATATGCCTGAGCATATGTTTGAATTTCTGCTGTAGAGCTCAGTAAAAACAGACTGCCAAAATCATCTCTGATGTAAGCCCTGTTTGACTTCAGCAAATTTACTCCAGGGAGAGATTTGGTTCTGTGTACTTATGTGTACTAAATAGAAAAGTGAATTTTTCTGTTAATACTCTCTGCTAGAGTTAGGCTAGAAAAAATGCTATAGCACTGTGTTTTTGATGGAACAAGAATGCATATTTATGCATCTATATCTCTACAGCTTTTTCTATATCTATTTATTTGTAAAATTAAAATATTAGATAATGAATGTGGTCTTAGAACCTGAAGTGATTAGTATGCAGACTTTTTACTCATTAACAGGCAAGCTTGCATTCAGATTTTGAGTGAGAAGGATGGGCAAAGCTGGGTATAGATCTGCAGGAGCAGTTCTGGATTAGCACATGGAGAGCAGGGCCTTGGCATTGCCACAGGGAGATGAAGGCAGGCCCAGCCATGGGGTGGTGCAGGCCAGGACCGTGGTGTGTGGGCAGGGGTCACAGTGCCTGCACTGAACTGCTCCAGGCAAAGTCATCAGATCCTTCATGTCACAAAAACAAAGTTTACCTAGAGAACAATTTCAATGCTGAAACAGACACCACTCCTGATTTTTAAAAGAATAGGAGAACTGCAATGGAAGCTGACAGCCAGCTTCTCCCCCTTTGTCTGTGATTTAGGAAGACTTGAGGAGTAGAGGGAGGCCACTAGGACCAAGAGGCTCCCATCATTGCTACCTTGTGCAGAGTTTGCCCCAGGGGTGTGAGTCCCACAGGTGTCCCCCAGCCCCATCGGGCACCCTTTGGGGCTGCAGTGGTGTCAGACTGCACGAGCCATCCTCTCCTCAGGGAAGACAAGAGCAGAGATGGGGTTGGCTCAGTCTCTCTTTTTTGAGTTACGTGTTCCCACCTCAGTGGACGCAGAGTAGTCAAACATGGGATTTCAATCAGCCACACCAGGGCTCCTGAGGAGTGACAGCTCTATGGCACTCCTGGGCTGTTCTTCTGCAAAGGCAACCACTAAGAAATAAGGAAGAAAGAAGGAATATGGATAAGCTTGGTCTCCTCTGTGTAGCATCCTGTAAGTTTGTGTAATGACATTTACTAACGCTGCCCACACAGTTCTGTCTCACCGGAGTCTGGAATAGAGGTTGGACTTTGTAGGTCACCATTATAAAACCAAGGCCCTGCTCTAAAGCTCTTCACTGACTGCCCTGTGATGCAAGGCAAAAAACTTCTACCCTTCTGTACCTCATTCTGCCCCAGTGATGCCAGCTCTCCTCCAGGAAGGCTTGGAAGGCTGAGAGCCCTAGCATTCCTGCAGGAGAAAGGCTTCCTGTGTTTGTTCAGTGGCTGCTCTGAGTGAATCCATAATATCACAGCCTAAAGCAGGCTGAGTTCCCACTCAGAATCCCTCTCTGCCCCTCACTGACAGTCTTCCTGGAGCTTCCTTGTGCTTCCTGGTAAAAACACAAGGTGGCACTGAGTCAGCAGGACCTTAGCTGACAGTTGCCTCTGCATTTCTTTCTATTTATATACAATTATGGCAATTTGCAAGGTCTCCTGTGGGTAGGCTGCAATCTCCCATTTCTGCAATCGTTTTGTGAGGATAGTGCCAGTGACCATCCTGACTCATTTATTGCAGAAGTTATTGTTTAGTTACTTTATGTAATGTACTGACAATTTCATTAGGAAGTGTAGTGCCAGAGAAACCTAGCAAATGGACACTCTCAAGGACTACATTCTTGCATCTGCAAGAAAAAAATAACAGTTGAGAAAATTAAAGGAAAGAGAAGATGTCTCAAGGGACCCAGGGATCACCTGAATGGTGATCTACCATCAGGCCCAGACTCCTCAATACTGACAATATTTCTGCTAGAGACAAAGACCTGAATTGCAAAACCCCATCTCAGCTCCCTGCAGGATGGATGTGCCTTATGAGTTCTACTTTTTTCCTAGCAGCAAGCAATTACCAAATGTGAAATAGCAGTGGCATGATTACAGCTATATGAAAATACAGACTTGCCCAATTCCTACTGATGGCTTAAAACAGCAGTGTCAAAACCACAGCTACACAGTGCCCCTTTCCTCTTTGCTCTCCAGCTGGAGGTACATGACTGATAAGACAGTTAAAACTGGGATTTGCCTTCCTCTAGGATCTGGGCCTGGTAAGCAGAGATAAGTGCACTGTTTACCATGGAAATATGTCTGACACCTAGAGGGAGAATTGGGCAGCAACCCCTAAGGTCCATTCCAAGACTTTTTGCAGCACACCATGGGCAATGTGCTTATTCCCTCTGGAATTTCGTCATGTGTGATGTGAGATTGATAAGCTCTCTTCCTCTGGACACCAGTGTGATGTCAGAGTGCTGGGTGATACAAAGTTCTAATAGATGTGCCATGCAAATAGGTGAAATGTGTTATGCCATTGCATTTGGACTATTTGATTGAAAGGGTTTGTTTGCCTCCCTGCAGGGTAAATGTCATTTTGTGTGTCAAAGCTTGTGCAAATATATTACAGAGAAGACATTCCCTCACATAGGAATTTCCCTTATTCTCTTTTTTGCATCACTAAGGTGATAGGACTAAAGCATAGCAAGTTTTTGACTGGAAGAGTCTATGAAAGTATATATATATATTAAAAAAATTTACCTTTCACTTATTACAGTACTGCCCAGCCAAAAATCGTATTCTGTTTTCTCTTATACAAGGCCCAACAGCAATGACAAAAAATAATGAGTTATTTGTGGATCATGTCTCCAAGCCTTCTGTTTGCTGTGCCTCAGACAAGTATCTCTGGGTTCAGGGAAGTGTTTCCATCCTGCCCATTTTCCACTGCCTGTGCTTCCCCACCTTGCTCCTCGGCTCTGTGGAGATCCTTCCCCAATCCCCTGCCCACAAAACAGTTTATTTAACCTTGAAGTTCCCTTATCAGCTGCATCACCCTGCTGTAGCTGCGAGACCTAAATTGTTTTCCATCTCCGTGAGCTGAATGGGGCCAGCCCTTCAGAGAGCACAGGCTTGGAAGCACTTTAAATTAGGCAGTCTGAGATGGAAATGCTCCAGGTAACAAGGAAAAACAAACAAGCCCTATCCTTCTTCTGAGGCCTTTTGCTCCTTAAATGGCTGGTGCCTCTGTGGGAGCTCCAGCCCATCTCTCAAGAGAGTTGTGCACAGCATATGACTCTTAATTAAATACATATTTCTGTGCATGGTGGAATGAGAGGAGGCTGGTATCAGTGCAGACCAGCAAGCCTGTCACCAGTAATGCCCAAGTTCTCTCCTCCTTGCCAGGTCATCCCTTGGCAACATCCTTGTGGGACTGCACACACAGCGTGGGCACGGTCCCACTGCACCCCAAATACTGTGGATTTTCCCTACTCTAATTCTGTGTGTTATCAGTCCCTTCTAAACCCCAGTGGGACAGAGCCTGCTGGCCAGGCTGTGGGGAGCTGTGGCTCAGGAATGCCTGAATTCCAGCTGCAATGACCACCAGACACAGCTGTTCTGGAGACAGAGGGATGGGAGCAATGACACATGGCAAGGCTGTCTGCACAAGTGGTGCCACCAAGGTGCCTGTTGGGGCTGTGTCTGCAATGTGAGTGTCAGGTGCAATTGCAGCATATGCAAACATAGGCAAGCTTGCTTGAGTGCCAGCAGTGCAGGGTTCAAAGTAGGGCAGCTGCCCAAATTTATATTTAGAACTTGTGCAACGGCTGTGTGCATCACATCTTCACCTGGTTTACTTCTAACCAGGGCAGGAAGTTGTGCTTTGCACAAAACCAGTTTGCTTTGAATTTGGAAAAGGGACAAAGAAGGGATTGCAGCTTGTCCTGAAAATTTCCCTTACCTCTGTGTCTTCCCCTCAGTCACAGGAGCACAAACCTGTTCCGCCAAGGGGAACTGCATGCCTTT
This sequence comes from Leptocoma aspasia, assembly GCA_013399835.1. Classification (NCBI taxonomy): domain Eukaryota; kingdom Metazoa; phylum Chordata; class Aves; order Passeriformes; family Nectariniidae; genus Leptocoma; species Leptocoma aspasia. Next base: position 325,146 of record VXAX01002463.1, read on the forward strand.
ACTCTCACTTGCACTGCAGTCTTGTGTGGTAATTAAGTGACTGGGATCCTCTGGAACTGCAGACTAAATACAAAGACAGATCATGTCTTTTATGTGTTTGATTATCTCTTTTGCATTTGGATTGCAAGTGGCTTTTCAGCACAAGTGTGGTTTTGGTGTCAGGTATCACCAAGTTTGACACAGCCCATGAGAAAGCAGGAGGAGCTACATGAGATTTTACCTGGCTGCACAAATGTTCTTGGACATCAGAAGGAGCTGCCTTCCATCTCACCATGTGTTTATTCAACAGGTGAGCTACAGGGGAAAAATAATTCTTTAATTAATACTGGAAAATATTAATTCCTCAGAGCACAGGAGGCCCATGGAAAGACTGGTGACAGAATTGTGCTCATGAGTACTCCCATGCAGAATGTTCCCACAGTTTTGTCCCTGGAGTTATGGGGTGTGTAATGATGTGGAGCTGCCAACACCATCTCTCCAAAGGAGGGCACATGGCTTTAAATATCAGGAGCAGGATTGGGAAGATGACGAATTTATAGATTGTGTGGCTCAACCAAAAAACACTAAAACTTAAATCCTTGTGGGAAATATTTGTGGGAGCCAAACAATTTTTTTTTTTGTTCTCAGCTTATTTGTCCATTTCTCCTGCATTGTTATTTTTCCAGTCTTTACTTCAAATCAATTTCTTTTGTAAATGATATTTTAAAGCAATAAGGAAACATTTTGTACAAAAATGAACTGTTTTGACATTTTGAAAACTCTCCCCTGATTTCCTGCAAATACTGCTCAGCAAATTCAGTGCAGTCTCATCAACAGCTTTATTCTCATAATCTTATGCTTAAATACTATTTTGTGCAAACTTACTGTCTGACAAGAAAAATAGCAATATATTTCTTCTGTGAAGGCAGAAATTAGGACTTAGTGAGGACTTCAGATACTTTGGCCCCATCCCCTGTCTGCCAGTGGCATGTTGTGTTGTCCTAGGTCACAGCACTTCTCTGCTTGTTTCCTCTTTCTCTGGATGACAAGTTCTTTGTCATGTAATTCTACTCAGTGTGTACCCATCCAGCACAGATTAGCACAGGGAACTGATGTTGATTGTGATTCTGGGTGTCATTTTTATAAAAATTTCTATTACAACTTCTCTTTGTGCAGTAAACAGGTTTTGGCATGTGGTTCCAGGTCAAGGAAATAGATTTCATTTTACAAAACATAGTGGGACTTCATCTGCATGAAATCCTAATTGCATTCTTTGGCTTTACTTTAAGCAAGCAAAGCAAATTAGAACCAAAGCAAATGCTATCTATACTTTGCAAATACCTTTCCATTTGATGCCAAACATTGGAAGCTTTTGTTGATCTTCTTTTATCACTGTGTCTCTTAGTACATGAAGGAGATCGTGTTGGACCTCCCACCTTCAAGTCCAGCCCAGTGCAGCCTGCTTTATCCTGCCCCTTCAGACTCTCTGGGGGCAGCCAGGCAGTTTGGACTCCTGCTTTTGCACTAGCACAGCAATCTTTTCCAGGGATCTGTAGGTACTGGAGAACGAGTGGCAATACTACCAACCCTATTTCACACAAAATCTTGACCCCAGAGAGAAGTGGTTTGAAGAAGATCATGCTGTGAATCAGAGTCAGACCCAGACTCCTGGGCTCAAATCTGCTGTTGCACAGCTGCCCTTCATTGACAGCAACATGAGTCAGAAAGTGCCTGTGCATATGGTTCCTAAAATAACTAGTAATCAGCAAAATTCAGACCTTTTACTCAGTCACTTCTCTTGAAAGACTCTTGTTAGGCCAAATTTCTTTTTCTCCCTCCATCATACAAGTGGTGCTCCATTGAAGATAATGGATTTGTTTGCATGTATCAGAGAACAAGATAACCATTGTGTTGTTCAGGAGGTATTTTATCCACGTAAGGATTTGGTCAATTCTATTATTTAGTTACAGGCATGTTGGTGGATTGCTAACCATAAAAGAAAGCAAATTTTTAAAATTCGCTCTAATCAATGCATGAAGCTGGCTTAAAAGAGAGGTAAGAGAAGAAATTTCAAGCTGGAAATGCAGTGTCGGAACCTTTGGATATTTCTTTGTGCAGCTCCACCATGCCAGCTGCACAACTTGAGCTAGCTCTGTGTGAGCAGTTCTGTGTAAGCCAGTTTTACAGAGGGAAAGCAGTGCAACAATGGTAATTCCACTGAGAGTCACAGTCCTGCTGAGATGCTGTGTTTGGCCCAGGCAAACCCAACCTTGCCATATTAACAGAGCTTTCTTTTCTCCGTAACACCTCAGCAAGCCCAAATACCTAGAATTTTGGTATATCCACATTTTTGTTTCCTCCTGTTGCTCACTCATCTTAAGGGCTTTGCTGATGTTTGAAAAGCACAGTCATATGACCAAACTGACCAATTAGAAATTTATTAAATAAGCCGTAAAGCTGGATGATTTTAAAACATGTTTTTTAAGGTTCATGAGAATTTTTTCCATTATGGAAGGAAACCAAATCAAGCATGTAAGTTGTACCACAGTGTGCATAAAGCAGAAAGCATTTGGCATCAGCCAAGCCTGTCTTGGACCATTCCTGTACCATGTACAAGCTGCTGAATTACGAAGTTGCTGCTTTGTCAACTGCCCGTGGCTTGACCTCTTGATTTAATCTGGTAGTTGTTAAGGGAGCTTTCTATCTAGTGTTCTCAAAAGATGGCAGAGAAAGTCTGCCTTCTATCCAGCATTTGTTCAGCTCTGAGTAAATTGCTCCTGCTCCAGCACTTCACCTGTGCTACCACTTCGCTCTGAGTATCACATTCATCATCCATTAGCTTGACTTGCAGTATCATGACTCTGCTGCAGTGTTATACAGAGATTTTTCAGTGCAGTGATGATATGGAGGGTATCAGACACTGAAGGAGCAACCCTTGCTCTAATTGTAGTATCCTAGGTCAGTCTCTGACCTCACAATGTTTCCTCAGGGAGGCTGACTTAATGACAGGCCCTTGGCTTCTGTTGCCAGAGAGATCACTATATGACCTTTCAGAACCTTTGCTTGACTTGTTACTCTATCTACTCTGTTTTTAGGAAAAGTGTGGAGAAAATGCAGAAGGAAAGATCATCCATTATGTTGATTGACAAAAATGCAATTTTTCTTACTTTGATGTCTTTCTTTAAACAGTTCTTTGGGGCTAGGGACAGCAGACATGCTTTTAATTTATTTATTTGAGCAGGTGATCAGCCAGAATGCAGAACCACCTGGTGCATATGACCAACCTTAACACAGCCTTCAGACGCTGGTGTTTGTCATGGGAGGAGTTCAGTTCCAGTAGTCTCACCTGCCCCCTTCCAATAAGGGTCAGAAACTTTCTGGGGTGCTTTACCCAAGGGTGCAGCACAGCACAGGTGTCTCAGCACCATTTCCTCCCTCAGGCCTCCAGCTGAGTCCAGTGGTGATCTCCAAGCTTATGAGTGCAGACTGGATGAGAAAGCCTGCAACAATAGCTTCTGCCCAAAGCAGCTACCTGTATTCCCGTGAAACCAGGCTCCATTGTCTCACAGTCAAACTTCCAGGCTACCATCTCCACATTTTCTCCTCTGCTGCTCTTGGCGTGTGAGGAATCCCCCCTGTAGGCATTCAGAAAGCCATGTCATTATCCACCTCAGCTCCCCACCTTACAATTCCTTATCTCCTGCAGTGATGCACTGCTGACACCTTTGACTGCCTTGCTGACAAATGCTTTATCCCACCACCACATGTCATTGTCCAGATTTTGTCTTTCATCTTCAGACTACAAGGGATTTTTTTGGGCAGGCAGTCATGTCTTGCTTGGTAGAGGGCAGTGGAGTCTATGGTTCTGTTCCTATAAACTGTGTAAGATATCAAAGCACAGTGCATTAATCTTTTTAGCACAGTCCTTCTACTGGTCTGGTCCACCTGCGTAATAAGAGCTATGAGTTCCCCTACAAAACAAGCAAAAGACCTAATATTTGAGGAATGCAAACTACATATGCATCAGCCCAGGGAGCATGGGCATTACTAGCAGAAAAGGGGTTAATCCAGTTTTTTTTTCCCTGCAGTCCCTGCCGGGTGGATGAAAATGAATCACATTTCATTCTGCTCTCAGTCAGCTGAGATTGCTCTATAATTTTGTTTTTAGTCATTCGTGACTGAGACCTTCTCTGGCAAATTTAGTCACTGAATGTTTTTTTGCTGTTTAGCCCCAGTCGTTGGAAATCTCGGGGGAAAGTGGGTTTCATATTGCGACATCTGAGAGATGAGCAAGGGTAAAGCTGATGGATGTTGATAGTTCAGGCTGATGATATTCAGCATCGTTTCCATATCCCACATTGCTGGGCAGAGATACTCAATTCATTTATTCATGATCATATACAAAGCATTTTAGTCTTCAACTCATAATAGCTTGTGACCTTAAAGAGACACAGTCAAGTACTTTTTGGGCCAGAATTTAACCTACTGTAGAAATTGCTATCTGCTGAAAGTGATATATAATAATAGCTGCTACCCTTGCCATTCATCCTGCCATCTCTACATACTATACACGCATTACAGGGAAATTAATTTCATCACCATTAGAAGAGACAGAAGTGTATCATTTTCCTTTTTAACAGCAGGAGAAACTGAGGCACAAAAGTTAAACCACTGGCCACATATAAAATCAAGGACAAAATTACACACAGGATTGAGGTCTTCTGTTCCTGTTATGAATAGGCAAGCAGTGTCTTACACATGCTAAACAGTTAATTTGTGTTAATCCAGCCCTAGGTCTTGAAGGAAAGTTTCCAGAAATAATTTGAGAAAGAGTAAAAGAAAACCCCTAAAATGCAAAAGGTCCCCTTGCTGTCTGTGCTTTAGCAGCATTAACAAGGAACTATTCCCACTATTTCCAGCGATTTCACAATGGCATTGACAAAGCTTCTAAGGCACAAGCAGGACACCAAATAAAACTGAGACATGAAAGTATTCCTGCTTCACTCAGAGAACGATGGATGAGCCTGGAAGGCAGAGGGGCAGAGCAGAGATGTGCATCTACCCATGAGCTTATGTGTGCAGGACACAATGGCAATCAGTCTGATGAGAGACGTTTTGTTCCCCATTTTCCAAGAGGAAGTTAGGAGCACCGCAGAGTCCTGCAGCCTCTCTAAATGGAGTCCCAGTTCATTTGTCATGATCAGGAAATAAGTCTGCAGCAGGATTGCAAAGGGCTGTGGCACAGCTGAGACGTCCAGTCGTGTTAGCATGGTGAGACCCTGTGGTTTCTGTGGAATGGTGCTGGCTGTTGACAATAGGGGCTGATGGAGAAGGCATTTCCATGAAGTTAATGGCTGGCTGGTGGAGGTTAGGGCCTGAGGCCATTATTACCATTGTAAGTTCTGGAAATATAAAAATGCAAGGAGAAAAAAATAAAGAAAATTGCCTTTTTATATATCAGAGGGTTTAAAGTTGAGCTGCTGTTGCCATGGCTACAATATTCAGTTTGCAGTCTTTAGTTATTTAAGACCAAGGGCTTGATCTTGCTGAATCAGTGAACTCAATGGAAACATGTCACCCAGCCTCAGCAGGGGGAGAATGAAACCACGGTAGGCTGGTAGGAAAGGAGAACCCATTCCCATCCCATTAGAGCTCACATCCCCTGTGTTCAAGGAGGCTTTCTGAGGAGCAGAAGCAGTTCCTCTGTGAGGAGATGGGAATGGCTGCAGGCTTCTGTGAACTCCTGAAGTTCACAGGGTCAGGCCAGGATGCTCACAGCAGTTCTCAGTTCCTTACATGGAACATACAGTACTTACATGTACATACAGTACAGCATGGGCATCTTTGGAATGGAAAGGACTGGGAGTAGGGCTGATAAACCCTGTTTGTAAACTCTAGCAACTACATAAATATTTGCACTACATTAATAATTTTTAAGATCAAGACTTCTTAAAAGGAGACATAATTTTTCAGTGGCAATTGTGCATGTTTTGGATCATAGAATTGGTAAGGTTGGAAAAGACCTCTAACATCCCTGAAATGTTCACCTTATTCCCAGAATGGGCTTTTCATGGTTCATCTAGCAATGACATAGTTTGTGTTTATGATGGAAAACTGAAGTTTTCCCAGCGTGGATTTTCAAGTTCTTGTTAAAATGGATTAGAATCCCTTAAAGATTGCTGTCTATTTGGATTAAACTGTGAAATCAAATGAGACTGTGATAGAGTACCAAGAAAATGCAACCAGCAGGGGTTTGTTCCCCATCTTTGCTTCTCTTCCAGGGGATTCCCAAGGGCACATGCTACCAAACAACATCTTGTGTTGTAAAGCCCTGTCTTACAAAAAAGTGGGTCCCAACTATGTGCCTTGATGCCATTCTTCTGTTTTTCACCCTTGCCAGAGAAAAGCCAGAAGGATTTCACAATCTTAGGAGAGAGTCCAGTATGCATGTCCTCTGTAGCAGGTTGCCCCAGTGGCACAAAGTAGTTCCTTTTCTGTATGTTTTAACAAGTATGTTATAGGCTTATATGCAATACTGAGAAACATAAATGCCTTATATTTGCAGAACTGACTACCACATCAGAATCTGAGGTGAAAATGTATGGATATGATTCTCTGAGTTGTGCCTCTCTCCTAAAGTATATCTATCTGTCAGTATAAACACATTATCTCAGAAATGAACACAGTAGTTTTGTATTTACATTTATATGTAATGCTGCCATGTCCCAAAGCTGCACTGCAATACCCAGGATTTGTCTGTGGATCCCCGTCCCCCAAATTTATCTTGCAGGTTCATGCTAGGATATTCAAATTGTTCCCTACATGTGTAAGTTGGCTGCTTCCCTGCTTTCCTGATCTATTATGCACATACCTCAAGAATAATGGTGGTCCTGTGTCCCCTTTGAGGCATCTGGTTCAGCTGTGCTGTGGTTGCTGGCTTTTCCTCCTCACCAGACAGGAGGTAGAGATCTCCCCAGATCAGCCTCAGAGCTCCTGCCACCCCCAAGTGAGACTAGATAACAGTGCCCCATATTGAGACAGAGACAGGAGAGTTTTATCAGGGAGGAACATGAACCAAATGAAAGCTTTGGGATTTCACTTCAAAAGAAAGATGCCATTAGCAGCCCCCTTTGTGTTTGGCTGCATGGGTGGGCAGGCATTTCATTAATGTCCTGAGCAAGCAGAGGGAATAGCTGCCTGGATGTGGTTAGTAAACAGCACAGGGACACTGCATTAGTATGAAATTAAAGAATTCAGGAGGGAAAAGGGAGATTTCCAGAAAAATTAAAAACACTCAGATGACCAAGGAGAGATCTTATCTCCTTAGGCAGAGCTACACCAATTTCATCAAAAACTCTGGAAGATGAGAAGTGAGCAGTCTCTCCAAGAGCTGGCCATATCCTATTCACCACCAGCACCACTCCATGCTTCCTCCCAGCTCCTCTGCCAGCCACAGAGACTGTACACACCTCTAGCCTTTTTCCACAGTGGAAACTCTGCTGAGTTTACCCTTTGTGATAAAAAGAAATATGATCTAAATTTCCAGTTTAGAACCGAAAGCCAGATGAAGATTGCAAGCACAGGACCCCACACCTTGTGGAGGAACATGGAGTTGCTCATATTTCCTTCCTTCTCCCATGAGGATGCTTTTCCAGGGTATGTTAGCAGCAGTTCCCAGTATTTCTGTTAACATTTCTCTGCCTGCTTTCCAATGATGCAGGATTTATTTGAAAACATAAGCTAGGAAGTAGGAAAGGGATGATTTCCCCATTCATTAAATCAAAATGGCTTGTATTGGGAAATATTGAATTTTTACTGGAGATAGATGATGCAGTTGAATTTCCTTTTATAAATTCGTTATTTTTTGTTGACTGCTGCTGCCATTGTGTGTGAATCTTAGGACTTAAAAATTGCTAGATAATATTGTTCAGGCCTATGTATGGTAGTGAGAAAGGCTGTCGAGAGTCCCTGGGAGGGGTGTTTTTCCTGCATCAGCTCTGCCTCTCTCCTAGAGGTCTTCCAGCAGGGAAGAGAAGATTCAGTACTGATCACTGCTGTGTGGACTGATGTTTGCTGGAGGTTCAACTGCTTTGTGGGTCACAAGCATGGGCACAGTTATCCCTTCATCACCATTATTCACACCGTGTAAATCTGGATTTGATATTCCAGGGTCACCTCCAGACTAACCACAGAGCAGGATGAGACCTGGAATATTGGCCCATGTAATTTCCTGTCCCTAATGCATGACTTCATACAGTCCCTTAGTATATTTTGTAATATCTATACAGGGATTTTATACCATTTACATGGTGATAGGTAATTTCTTCTCTCCTCATATCCCAAACCTGTATTTCCTTTTCCTCTGTCTCTCCCTCTCCTTCCCTCCTTCCTTCTCTTTCCCTGAGCTGTCAGTAGTAATGAACAAAGAAACATCTTTATTTAACCCCTCATGACACCTTCTGCATCTGAAATCCCTGGTAATGGCTTATGGGAACCTTCCATTGATTGGGTTAATAGAGAATAAAATTGCTTCATAACTATATTTCTCTTTGATTTTAAAATTATGTCCCCTTTCCCCAACACTGGGAATGAGTTGTTAACCCTTTCATTGTTCTAGTCCTGCTGGGGCCTTCTCTGGATGCTACCCAATGTGGAGCTGGAGAGGATGGGTGGAAACTAGCAAAATCCCTAAAGGAAATAATGTGGTATTTCTGTGAAGATAATGAAAATTATCTGAATAGAAGAAATATCATGAAGGAAACTATGCATAGATTGTAAATGTTACTGTGAGAGGGGGAGAGTGCAGATTACTGGGTTGCTGTGTTTCAGCCCCTCACATTAAAAACTCAGCTCCTTTTCCTTCAGTCTCATATTCTTCACCTGTGTTAAAGGAAATGGAGGCCATTGTCTTCTTATGACTTCTCTATTGCCTAAGTTTTATTGAAACGCTACAGAAATGTACATGTTGCCTGGCTCTGCTGCCACCCATTGGAGTTACAGTTTTCTGTGTGTATGCCTTATGCAGCATTTTGTGGCTATTTATCTTGGTTTGAAGTTTTTTCAAGATGTTCGTAAAGTGCACAGAGAGGATTTCCTTCTCTCTCTGTCCTGCCTGTGGCCACTGCAACAGTGGATGAATATGAACTTACACTGGTCACCAAAACAAATTGCCAAAGAGCAATTCAGCTGGAAAATTAGTCTGCAGCACACATTAGAGTTTTACATATCTTCAAGATCTCCTTCTTCTATCTAATGGCATTACTGCCCTCATTTCTAGTCTTTAACAACTTGTCACAATGGGAGATGAAAACAGTGACATAATTTCTTATAGTAAACATATGTTCTTTCAGCCCAAAGGGCCCAAGTGTGCTTTGCCAATATGTGTGGCAATAACCATCTCTCCCTGTCTGTGGAACAGCTATTTGAAAGTACAGGGAAATCTATGTGGACGCATGAAGAAGAGAACAGCCTAGTTTTGCTTTGGAGTTGTTGTATTGATGAGATGAAGGAGGGATGTTTCAGATGGGTGGAAAGGAATTCTCAAATATTAATTTGATCAGGAAAAACAGAATAAATACGCCATCGTGGCCCAAGGATCTTTAAGGGGAACAGCAATTAAGAATATCAGCACTTAAATTTATTTTTAAGCGTTGCAAGAAAAACCGGTCCATTAAATTTTGTTGAGGGATTCATTCAGCACCAACTCTGAAAGAAGAGCTTTCCCTCAGAATAATAAATATTGTTTTCTCAGTCTCTGCCTCTCCTGCAGGTCTCTTCCATGGCCCAGCAAGGCCTGTTAGTAATTAGTTGATGAGATTTGACAAGATCACAACACAGGCAGATATGGCTGCAGGTTTCTGCCTCAGTTTTCAATTAGTATTTATCTGAGCAAAACAGCTCCTCTGCTACATTGTAGTGGCTCACAGGGTAATTTTTCAAATGAGCATTTTAGTTAATATCCCCTAATGGCTCAGATATGCAGACTGAACCTCCTAAAAGATTTAGATGTTTATGGTATTTACCGTAACAGCTCCAGCTCTTGGACTGATTCCACAGTAATGCCTCTTTCCAGACTGGTTCAGGGCAGTCTATGACAACCACCACACATTGGTTCTTTCCATCTCAGGAACGGGTTCCCACAGCTGATACAGATGCTTTGCCTGTCTGCTGTTGATTTGCTACAGATGTGAGACCCTTCTTAGATAGGAGACTCTGCTCTAATGACAGCATTCAAAGCCCAAGCAGCAAAGTGTCCTTGCAAAAACAATTTGTGCACATCTTTTGTCATTATTCATTGTACCAGACTTGCCCAAAAATACAGTTTGAAAACAATCTCAGACCTTTTCTCTTGCAGCTTGGGGCATTCCCACCTACTGCTGTGAGAGAAAACAGATTCTGAGATCGGTAACTGCTTCTCCCTGAAAGCCTGGCAGAGATGTCAATACAAGCACCAAAGACTATACCATTACAGTCCTGATTTGGGCAGTACTGCTCAAGATTTTCTCCTGCATGTCATTTACACTCTTCTTATCCACTGCTGGCGGTGATGGGGGTATGAATCACATTACTGCAGCTGGTAATTTTAGAAACACTGCCTGGGAATGCTGCTAAATATAGGGGCGAGTAAAAGGCCTTCCTCTTATCAGGCATCTGTGTAGGTTCTTGGCATCTCACAGGTACAGGCTGTATTGTTCCTGATTTAAGGCTCTGGAGAACCTTTGATGAAGCCATGCCTGTCCATCACAGAGCAGAAAGCTGCCTGGGGCCAGCAGAACATTACACAGGCTGAGAGGTCTCCCAGGAGCAGGCAGCATATTGGCATTTTGTCAGGTAGGACTCTGCCCATGAGCACTGCCACTGAAGGTTTAATTTGAGATCTGCTCTGTGTCATTTACATGGATCTCCAGGTTAAGCAGGAAGGAAGGAACACTTGTGTTTGCATCCACAAGCTGAGGGGTTAAACACACAAGCTGCAGTGGGTGGAGGAGAAGAAGTAGACAGTGTAGACCTCTAGGCAGCACATGAGACTACAAGCCTGCCCAATAGGGAGAATTTAAGACACCATTAAAGGCCAAGTGAATAAAACTATCACACAGCTTGACTGTGAGGACTTGGGTTGCCATACAAGACATGCTGCTGCAAAGATCCTTTTGGACATCAGCAGCTGTAACTCATCTCAAATAGCAGGGAACAAGGAGGAGTTCTGCCAGCACTATGTCTTTGAAGAAAACCAGGACTCTATTAAGATGGACTCTCTCTAGGAGAAGGGTTTCCTGCCCTGTTAGCCCACTGAAAGGCCCTGCAGAGCCGTCAGGGGGCAGGATGAGGCAGCAGCAAGGTGAAGGCAGGATCTTCCAGTCAGTAGGGCTGAACTGAATGGGAGTGAGAGTAAGAATAAACTTCCACGTGTCCCTGCAGTGCCAATGTAATGCAGCTTTATTGGTGCAAAGCCACAGCCCACTCTTCCTGGCAACTGGAGAGAAATCCCAAAGTTTCCATGTTTAACAGCATTGGTTTCCTTCAGGAGCAAGAAGTCACCCTGGGGTGAGCTCCCACCAGTGTTTCTTCATCAATCTACTTATAAAGGGAGTTGGAGAATGATTGTTTTCCCTTGTATTTTTTGCCTAGATTTTTTGTTTTCACTTTTTTAGATTTTCCCCTGAAGACCCAAAGTACATTCCTTTGCCACGTACAACCAAGCAAGTGTCAGCATTTTCCTACAAAATGTCCATTCCCAAAATGGTTTTCTGCCCCCAAAATGTCAGTGGAATTATTTGAACCAGTTCCATTTGTACTGGCAGAAAAAACCCCAACAAGATGCCAATATACATCTCCATGCAAATGACATCTTGCAGTCCTGTGATAACCAAGACTTGGAACATTCTTGTACATGGAAAGAGAAAAGAAATGGTGTGTGTGCCTGTGTTCCAAGGGCGACAGAAAGGAGAACCCATACAGAAAAGGCCTTACAAGCCAGAGCAGAAGAGAGTTTTCATCTTTTTCCAAACAGAAAAGAGTCTGCATATCAACTGTACAACAGAGGTACAATTTCTATGCCAATATCAAATGAATCCTGCATGCCCGTGTGGAAGGAAATTTACAGGTCAATATAAGACAGCATTTCTGTGAATCACAATACAAAAAAGGTGCTTAGACTGCCCTAAAAGCAAGTGCTTTTTTTCCCAAATTAGCCCAGAAGAGAGCTTACCAACGAAAAAGAACCTGCATAAAAAATCTCTTGTAGCTGCCATTGAAGAAAAAGAATGACAGAACCAGTCTTTTCAAACCTAAACCAATTAAGAAGGTAAAAGAAAAAGTCTTATGATAATTAAAAATTAAAACTAACAAGACAACAGTGTAAAAAATGAAAGAAATTAATAAAAACAATTAGCAGAGATGAAAAAAACCAGGGATGGGAGTGATATAAATTGAACCTATTATAAGGCACTAATGACATTTGAAAACCTAATTTTTACATTGTCAAACCATTTTGATTAAGTGTTAAATGCTGCTCTTACGAACTTGGCATTTATTGTGCAAGAGCAGTAATTTCTGGCTTTATCTTTTTTGTTTTCTCTGAAAAGCTGCTTGTGTGCTGAAAGAGGCAGCAAGCACTCAGGACTTATCAGTGCTCCTTTCCCTTGCATTCCCCATGCCAGGAAGCACCAGCCCTGCTGGACAATGGCTATTTTCATGATCACAGGGTGCAGGACCTAAGTAGGGTTGGGGGGCAATGAGGAGAAATCATGAAGACATTGGGTGCTGATGAGAAAAACAGACATATTTTTAATTAGAAGACTTCTTTTTTCCTATTTTTTTCGCCTTTTTTTTTAATTTCAGAAACGGAATAAGCAAAATAATTGACAGAAAGAAAATTGACTTTTTATGGCTTTTTAAGTGCTTAACATGAAGTTTCATCTAGTAAAATTATTGTTATTTTTATCTTTAGCTGCGTCGTTCATGCTTCTCCTTAAAGAAGATATTTCTCCAGTCAGGATGCCAGCTGCAAGGAGCCGCGCCGGGAATGACAATGGCCTATGCAAATACAAAGCATCAGCTATAAAGCCGCTCCGGAGCACCCGCCCTGCTCCCGAGGAGCTGCTGGCAGCACAGGAGGAGGCAAGGCCAGGGGAGTGACCCCGCTCTGCTGCTGCGAAGGGAGGTGAGGATGCTCCACACCTTGGATGAGTCCCTCATCCCTGGCAGTGCCTCAGTACCACATCCCTGGGAGTGCCTGCTGTACCACATCCCTGGGAGTGCCTCAGTACCACATCCCTGGGAGTGCCTCAGTACCACATCCCTGCAGCACCACAGGGCAGGGAGTGCCCAGCCAGGGAAGAGGGTGCTGCATCCACTCACACATCAGGGAGGCTCGGGGAGGCCAAATGTGGTCATTGATTTGGGATTTGTGACTCCAGTCACTGAGGCCTTGGTTTCCCAGAGTCACTTCAGGACCCCAGGCCCCATCGCATCAGCCCTTGAGAAGCTGAAAGTCTGTGGGATTGACTTGTTTCAGAGCATGGGCTTGTTTCTTCTGGCCTCATCTGCAAACTCTCACTGACCAAAATTCAGCAACATAACATACCAGCACTCGTAGGCTTGTGCTAGGGCTTGTTACTCCAGAATTGGCCAGAAAAGAACGTAGGGAAATTACCATTGGGAAATTAGGAATTTTCAGCAAGAAAAATAATTGTAATTTTTTTTTTACTTGAGACTTGAGAAAGGGCCAGGAAAGCACTTTGCAGGCAGGAGGGAGTATATGACAGTTTGGACTGTTCCCGGGTGCTGTACACTCCTCAGCTCTGTCCGTAAGAGAGTGACAGACTTGTAAATGACAGATCTGGGCTTGGTGACAGAAGAGAAGAGCCCCAGTCCAGCATGATGGTCCACATGCAGCACTAGGTAACAATGTGCTTCTCCCCAGCACACGTAGATCAGCAAGTCACAGTAACTAGGACAGGGACATGCAGGTATTGTCACCAAGAACAGCAATCACATGAAGGGTGATTACACAGAAAGCAAATTGGGCTCAAGAAGCTGGCATGTCTGGAAATGATGGTGCAGAGACAATCTTTCTGCTCTCTCTGGCAGGACACAAAGTCTTTCTACAGAGACATTGCATCCCTCGGGATAAAAGATTTGATCACAACTCTGTTGGTGCCAACCTGACATAGAAGAAAAATTATACATTACAAAATGGTAAAAGACAGCTAAAGGGAGGGAGTCAGAAGAGGGGATGGAGAAACAAAAATAAATCAGAATCACCGCAGAGAAAAAAGACTGAAGGTAGAATTAAAATATAGAACTTTCGGAAGGTAAAGATTTTAGAAAGAAACAAATATTGAAGAAAATAGGAGAGGGTGTATAAAAAGACAGGACATAAAGCCAGGCAGCATGGCCAGTTAATTTATATCAATTTTTAGTGCTCCTTTTCCTCTGCCCTAGGAATAGTTCATAAACCACAGCATTTATTATAGGGGTGGTGTCACACACTGCAAACCTATTTGTGAATGTTACCACTGGGGGATCACATGTGGAACTGGCTTCCAATTGCAGCTGACAGGCTCAATAAATTCAAAAAGATCAAGAAGAATACAGGTGACAGGGGGTATTTGGAGTGTGCATGCTCTTCTCTTCTTGTTGCACAAAGAAAGGAATGTGAATCCCCCTTGCTACCAGTCACCATGTTTTTATTGTAAGCCTTGTAAAATCTGATGTTAAAGTCTAAGCTCTCAGGTCACGCAATTATGTGAGTCTCTCCTTTCATTTTTTAAAATGTCACTTTCTAACCTGTCTACCTGTGAAGAAAGATGTGGAAGCACAAACATGTACAGACTCTAAGCAAAGTAATTTTTTTTTGTACCCATGTGTTGATGCTGGGTACTTGATTTTGAATTTCCAGGGTACACACAAAGGGCACAACAGCTTTCTTGCAGCCAGCACCAAGGCACATGTGAAGTTCTTGCCATATTCCTCCAGTTTTGAGGTCTGGTATCTTCATGAACTGTCTTTTGAAAAACCTGTAGGTCTTGACATGAGCTATAGAGACTTGACCAACCTTTAATTTAAAGAAAGTGCCTCATAGAAGTGAGTGAATACAACTAAAGTCTACAAAGGTTAGCCAGCTTTTATTACCTGGAGATACATTCCTCTTGTTTAATATCTATTGTATTTATCTGCCCTTTTTATTTAATGGCAGATATCTGGAAGCAAGCATCCATTAAATTCTGTCAAAACTTGATACAGCTCCATGGTGCTAAGAAGAACCATGATGATGAGGATTCTGGAGTGAAAAAAACCATATTGGGGGGCCATTGAAAAATTAATGTCATGATGTGAGAGAAGGAGCAGCAATTCAGTAGGTGAGAAAGAGGGAACGCAGGCAGCTGGATCCTTCATGCATTGCATGAAAAAGAGTAGCAAGATAGTTGAAAACTCTCTCTGGTCTGTTTCCAGGTGCTGCAGCCACCTTTGATGACAGTGTAGATGTAGTAAAATACATGATTTGAAAGAAGAGGTGTACTCCAGTCAGAAAGAGCCGATTGCTTTAAGCAAGGCCACTACAGCATAGCCAGGATTTCTGCTAGCTCTCCTCTCAGCAGGTGCAATGCAGTCCTGTTGTCTCATGACAAAGAACAGTGGAAGTGAGGATTCACTGAGAGTTTAGACTTCATCTCCCCTTTCTAGTTACCTCCAGCTCCTGTATTTCCTCCCCTTGCTGTGGGAGCTGGCTGTTTGATTCTCCAGTGCTGTGCTACAGCTTGTCTCCAGCTGTGCACTAGGAATATAAATCATGCCAGTGCTGCAGCAGGGCAGGAGAGATGGGAGCATTTGCCTTGCTAAGGCTCCTCCAGGTGCTTGTGTGGATTCTCCACTCTGGCCCCAGGAGAAGCTTCCCTTGGCAGCCACAGCTGCCAAAGCCATGGTGCCACTTCCCCCAGGACTGTGCTAGGGACAGGGCTGTGACAGAGCTCTGTGCCAGCACAGCCACTGTGCAGCCTGCTCTCTAGGGAGCACTCAAGCTCTAATCCATGCATGGCTTCTGTTTGCGGAGAAACAAGGAACTGAGGCTGCAGCTTCTTCTGCCAATGTGCCCCTTCCATTTACAGTTTAAATACTGTGGAAAATTTAGAAGGACAGACAAGCAGAGGCTGAAAGGTTGAATTGTTTCCAGAGTCAGACCTTGGGAAGAAGCAGATTTCAGACAGTTTCTCAGGTCTGTGTGATCCACATAATGGCTCAATTTGTTTGTGGGATTTGGTAGCCAAAGAACTTCATTTAGGAGGGATGTAGAGTTGAGCTGATGGACATCCAGACACCCAGATTTATCAGACAGGAGTGTGTGTACATGTACACATCTTGTATCTATGTGTGTATGGTTGCAGGATAGAGCAAGTCAGCAGACCAGTCATCCCATCATTTCCCACTATCCTGGTTCTTGTTAACTTAGTTTGAATTCTTTGGCTTTCTTCCATCTCCACCTTCCTATTTGTGTGATTACCTCCCTTCTAGTTATAGTGCAAGCAATCCAATTCCATTCAGTGCTTTGGCAATGCCAATCACTGACTCCAGGTTAGAGAGAGTGAAGTGGCAGCTGGCTGGTAAATTCATCCTCAGCCTCACCATGGTCAGTTACCTGTGGGGCCTGAAAGAACCAAGAATTTGTGCTCTCCTTCATGGACCTCATGGCCTGAGGAACAGGACTGTATGGGACTAAAAGAATTTGTCTGTAGGACTGGAAGAGCGAGAGAAAACAAGGTTTAAAAAACAGAAGAATGAAGAAGAAAAGTAGAAGGAAAAAACTAAACAAACACCATGGTCACATTCCGCCTTGTATGACAAACTGGTGCTAGATATTCTCAGACTCAGAAACTTCATTCGTTTCCTGCAAAGAGAGAAGCCAAAGGTGGTAGATAAAAGGCATTTCTGATGTGCTGACCTTGAGGTGTGAAGAAGCGCCCTCCAGTTAGGATTTCCCAACTGGTTACCTATTGCCTGGTCATCCCTAATGTTGGATTTAATGCTCTTGGCTCCTCTGTTTAAGCAGAAACTAAAATATTAACTCTTCCCAGATTTATTTTTCAAAATCTGTCACAGGACAGTTGAAAAGCGCAGAAGAAAAACAGCACTGTCTACCTAATAAGAAGGAAACAGACAGTAAGGAGTCTGGGTTTATCACAATTTCTGGCACTGACTCATTGCATGGTTTGGTTTGGTTTTGTCTTTTGCTTCTTCACAGCACTCTTGTAAATATGGTGGGTGTATGTAAATAGCCTCGATGGGCTTGGAGAGAAGCCACGCAAGAAGAAAATTTATAAGAGCATAGAATGGTACTACAGAGCCTTAGCAGAAAAACTGGAAAGACTTAGCTTCCCTGGAGTCACTGTGAGATATTTTCATTTGTCCTTTGGCACAGCAGCTTCAAGGCCTGACATTTAGATGCCCCTCCTGTGGCTGGCTCCTGCTGTGCTGTGAACAGAGTGTGAGAAGAGCACCCCTAGATTGGGGCAGAGTCCTGCAGAGCAGCAGCACTGGGCTTGGCGGCAGGGAGAGAGGGTTTTGCACCATTCCCAGCTGAGGAGGAAGAGCAAACACAGACATCCTGCAAGTGGCCACTTCTCTTGAAGGGGAGTCTGACAGGATGAAGGTCATACAGTGAAAAGTCCTTGTGTGTTGTGGACTGTCAAATCTTCTCTGGGTCCCCTAATTACAGTGTTCCCCTGTCCCCAAGAATTTAATCTTTGAACATGTAAATCACAGGCAGTTTTTTGTTTGTTTATTTGGGTTGGGGGGTTTTGGTTTGTTTTAGTTTCTTTAATAAAGAAAAAACAAGAACCATGTGACAAGAAAAGACTCTCACATTTTTGGTACTTTACTCCTGACTCTTGAAGGCTTCCGACTAGCATTACTAAGTGGGTACTATACTGAGTACTACCAGTATCTCAGATTATTAGAGATAGAAACTGAAAACTAATTAGGAGTTCATGTTGTTTTTTTCTCAAGTGTTTCACTCAGCTGGCTGGAGTGATACCAGCCCATTCAATTTCCTTTCCTTCTGCTTGTCAGTGCCACTGTCTGTTTCTCATATTGGTACCAGGAAGCTCCCGACTTTATGGCATATTTCAAGGAGAGAAGTCCTCTGTCAATATCCAGTGATTCTCCATCAGTTTAAATAAAGTGAATAGGATATTACAAATATATATATTTTTGCTGATGGTTCCAAATGCATAAAGCATACATTTTTGCAGCTCCAGGTAGACAGTTGAGGCCATTCCCTGCTGTTGCTGTATTCATCATCCCACCCCCTCCAGTCTCATTTTTTTCTATCTTGTTCTTACCTTCCCTTAGACGTACTCACTCTTTCCTATGTCTTCTCCCAAATGAATCTTTCTCTTGCTGCCTATGCCAGCCATGACCCTTTTTCCCTGAATGCCTCCTCCCCTGCAGCTGTGCTTTCACACCACATTGTGCGTGGCCCTTGCTGCCTGCTGGGTTTCCACCTTGGCTCTTCTGCTCTCCCCTTTCTCTCCTGTACCTTTCAATTTTTCTCTTTGCCTTTGTCTCCTGTTGCCTCATTCTTCTGTCTCCCAAGGGCTGCTTTCCCAAGAGAATCTAAGCCGAATTGATCTGCCATTTAATTGCCTGATGTGTTCATTGCCTGTGCCTGCTGTTTGAAATAGGCCTGCCTGAAAGTCCTGGGGGAGGCAGGGTTGTGTGGCAGTGGGGGAGGTGGATAGATGGGCTGGCAGCAGCTCAGCCAGAAGGCAGCTTCCTCAGAAACAAAACACCTGCCAGGAACACCTGTGCTCATAAATGTTTGCTGCCATCCTTGGGCAGGTCCCAACACTGGGAGAATGAACATGTCTATTCCATGGCATCAAACCAAGGTGGCTTCCTGGCATGTGTGGCAGCCTCCAACTAGCACTTACACTGAGCACTTCATGTTCAGGTGGAGAAATGCAAGCCAAGAGTCACACACCTCTGTAGCTATGGGTTCAGGCAAACTGGGAATGCTCCTGTCAGCCCAGCAGCTTCAGCTCCAATGGACCTTGTCATTGCACCCCCCTGTGGGATGGGTGAGCTGCACAGAGGTGCAGATGAGGGAGGACCATGACCTTGTCTTACTCTGAAACCTTTCCCTCCAGAATGTCAAAGGACTTGGTCAGAATACCTGGCTTCAGGCCTTATGGTCCCTCATGTAGGCAAGGCTCCTTCCTCCCTACCAGGCTCCAGGAAGTCACTGACTCATCCAAGGTCATTGCAATTGATTTCTAGTTGCAGTTAAAAATGAAACCACTGTCTTCTGCTTCTAGATTGCAGACTCAGTCTTCCTTTCCAGAAATCCCACCTATGAATTGAGCTAGCTTGGATTTAACACCACCAGGTTGATTAAAAGTCACATAAATATTAAACACCAAGACAATTGGTCTTGCAGGGAGGCAAAACGAAGGATTTTTGCACTGAGCATGGTGGAGATATCCTTCCCTTCCCCTGTGTTTGTGCAAATTTACCTAACTTGTTTGTTACAAAGGAAAAACATGAGCTCCATGTATCTACAAACACCCCAGAGGCTTCACTTCACCTCAGTGGAACAGCTGGATGAAAGCCCTAGGCTCCAAAGGCTTTGCCAATTAATGACATTTTCTCCTCTCTTTAAACACCCCATGTGGCTTCTTAAGCTTTAGGCAGCAAAGCATTCATGGAAGAGCAGGCCATTCAGTAGCACCCATCACACTGATTTTTGCTGCTTTCCTAAACACTGTCCACAGCGACCCTGGTTGTTAAGGGAATAGGAGCAGATTACAGTGTGTGTATGGAGGAGAACATTACTTCTGCTTCACCTGATCAGACACTAGAAATAAAGGAATAAGTTAAAACTGAATAATAATAGAGGAAAAACACAGAGCCAATCTGAATTAAGCACAGCAAGAGCTGGCCAGTTGTCTTCACTGCTTTTGTGAAGCAATTTCATTATTTGCTCTGCAGCATCTAGCTAATGACATGGCAGACATAATTAATATGGTATGGGCCTTTCCAGTGGGCAGGGCTGCATGAACAAATCCATATCCTTGTATTGTTTCTGCTGGGGTTTAGGTGCATGTACTCACCAGACAAAATATTATCCGTCTGGTTTTACTATCTCCCTTTCTCAGACTGTCTTTCTGTCCTCCAAGACCTTGAGATTTCTCGTGTTTATTCCTCTGTTCTCTTTCTCTCAGCATTCATTAAGTCAGCAAGCTCCTTGAGAAAGAATCTAGTTTTTCATTCCATGTATAAAGTGTGGCCCTGGTCCTGTTTGGATCCTGGAACTGCTACAGATCATCTGCAACTGTGCATGTGCTGCAGGAAGCACAAGGTGACCATGCTGGGACATTCTGTGAGCTGTCCCCATGCAGGCAGGGAGTCAGGACATACACTTGGTTCCAAGCAAAGTTGGATCCTTATACTGAGGATTACATTAGGGAAAAAGATAATGTGTGGCACAGACAAAGGCTGCCTTAGGAGGTGCATCTTAGGGAAGGTTTTACGCTGTCAAAGAAACACAGAGCTATGACTCCCTCTTCCTAACAGCTGGGACAGCAGGATGGCTGCATATATCCATCAGCACAGAGCTGGACAGCCCCATCCTGCCACGTGCTCTTGCTTCTGACTTTGAGCTTTTTGCACAGAATATTCTTCAATTTAGTAAAGTGCCTTGATTAAAAAAAAACTTCTACGTTTGTATCTCTGTCTCACTGAATCAATGGGCTTTAAACACGTGCATAACCTTAATCATATTCTTGAGTATTCTCCAGAACTGGGCCTTTTACAAGGATACAAGTCCCAGGGAACTTGTAGGAGCCTTGCCTTCTTGCATGCTGCTCCTCATATACTATTGATGGAACAATCTGTTACTCATTAATGCTACAGAGTAAGCCATTTTGCCTGAATCGTTTTTTCTGTAGACATTTTAACTGCTTGTCTTATGATATATTTATTTGATTTCCAGTGCTTAGTTGGATATGACAATATGACAGCAAATCTAGAGTACGTTTAATAACTATTTATTCTGTCTCCTCAGACATATATTGACTGAAGGAGGTGGCATGAACTCAGTGTTGGCATTGAGCTACAGCACTGATGGCCATCCTACAAAAAGAAATAGAGACAGAGAATGAGAAATTATCAGTTGGAAATTATTGTCATATAGATGTGAAAGATGGGAATCAGTTCCACTGGAGTCTCAAGGACAGATTCCACATAAACTGGTCAGGAAGGTTCAGGGCCCTTGCTGCTGGTAAGTAGACTGTTCTTTGTATCTTTCTGGAGGAGAAAGGGTACAATCTCACGATTAAGGGAGTTAGTTTATCACTGAATGGGAGCCCCAGCTGTAGAACAGATATCCCCTAGGGAACCCAAACGATGTCCATGTGTATGTTACCCCAGAGTTACTGGCCTGCCTGTCTGGGATGTGGCTGTGTGATTGATGAATATATGGAAAGGGTATTGTGTGGAATCATGGAGGTGACAGCTTTGGTGGAGGCTGTTTGTTCTTCCTCTTCCTTGTGGGGATTAGGGGTTTTTGGAGCATTACCAACAAATCAGTCCCTGTTGTGAGGCATTCCACACTTGTCCTTCCACACTTGTCACTCCACACTTGTCACTCCACACTTGTCACTCTGTCGGTCATGGTGTCATTCCTTTTCACGCCCTGGCAGGAAGTTAGGAGGGTTTCCTTTGGCAGATGCTTTTCATGCTGGCTCCCTGGGGAGCAGTGATCCTTCTGTGCATCTGTGTGCAGCTCACCACCCACTGCCCTGAGTCTGTCTGTCATCTCGGAAGCTGGACTTCTGTATGCCCAGTTGTGCACTGGGGTACATATCCAGGGAGCTACTAAAAAGTGTGTTCTTCACATTAGACCAAGGGCCAGGGGTTACTGGCTACCAGAGAACCCTTCACTGAACTGAGAGGAAGATGTCTGTACATTTGATGCAGAGAAGTTCTGCTACTGGACAAAGGGTAGTGGGACACATGAAAGCCTTCAAAACAGGTTTACTGAGAGGTCATAAGAAAAACTGAACAACATAAACAAATTTGCCACAGGAGCACATCCCAGTATTACAGCTTTTCTTGGAGTCTGGGTTAGTACATCACTGTGAAAGGACAATACTCCTTGGTCCTTCCCATGTCCAAGTGCATTCAGAGCCTGGTGCATGTGAGCTGGGGGACTCTGCCAGCCCCATGGCAGTGCCTGCCCTTTCTCCTGCGAGGTACTTAAAAGCAGCCTTTTAGAGCTGTGAGTCCAGCTGCAGATCCCTTGCTGCACTGCATGCCAAACAAGCTTCTTTTGAGGCAGGTGTCTCCCTGATCCTGATCAGCAGAGAGGACACAGGCGTGGCCCAGGGCAGCCAAGGATGCCACCTTCCCGTGGATCACAGATGGCAAAGGCTGCCATTCACACTGTGGTTTAGGCAAAATCCACCCCTCTGGATGCTCAGGAACTGTTACAGAACAGCTGCTCTGGGCACTGTGTGAGAGTCAGGGCCAGAGACACTTCAAGTGTTTTATCACGCTCTCACCAAGCCTGTCCCCTGTGGAGACAAAGCCCTGATGGTTTTGTATTCATTGTCTCGTACAAAGAAGGTTTCACAATAGGAAGGTGGCTGTTTGCAAGGGCTTGAGAATTAATTAGTGATTTTCTTAGCACTGTTTGGATACTAAAAGAAATCAAATCTAGGGCAAGAGCTGCCACGTGAAGGACCATTAGCTATTTCAGTAAGCAGTGGCACTATGTATTCTTAATATTTTTTCTCTACTGAGCTTGCTAAGGTGTAGAGAATTCAAACACATTGGTAATTTCTTGACTGTAAAATAAAACTAGTGATATGAAGATGGCTCAGTGCAAGCTCCTCTTCACTTTGCTTTAGTTGTGGTGTTGATTTTGCTTCATCTAGCTCTGAGGCTGACTGGGAGACTGTTTCAGCACCAAATATTGTTGCTCTGGTGTTTATGGTACAGAAGGTTTTAGGAGATAGGCAGCATCAAATTTTGCATTCTTCATTTGGACTGAATCTGTGATGGCCACAAAAAAATCCAGTCACTTTTGATCCAGAATAAAGATGAGAGTTTATCTGACACTTTGCGTCTTAAGATATCCAAAATTTCAGTGTTGTGAGCTCTGATTTGGATTTCTGGCAGCACAACACACGAATTAGATAACTTGTTCTTGTTCCTAATACAATTAGATAATTTTGTGCTGTTTCACCAACCTCTTGTGTGACTTAGGTGATGAGTCTGTGTGTCTGGGACAAGTTTAATGCCTACCCACCCACAGTTCCTCTTAAGCTATCATTCTACAGTGTCATTTTATCAGAGCTCCCACCTGAGGCTGTGACTGTGATGGAGTTCATTTAGTCTGACTTTCAGCTTGAGCTGCTTCCAACACTGCTGCTTTCCCTGATTTTTTATGCCAGCTTACAGGTGATCTCACAAATGTTAGAGGAGACTAAAAGGAGGCTGTATGAGCAGCTGGCCCTGACCCATTATGTTTAACCTTCAGGGAAGCTGATGTGAAAAATCTGCTTTTACAGTGGGGGAGGGATGTTTTACCAAAACCAAGAGCTGTTCCCATGCTGTTGCCAAACAACTGCAAATCTGTGCTTAACACTCCAGGAAGAAGGGGAAGGATATTTCCTTTGGCCTGCCTGTGTCACCATTTCAAAACACCCAAAAGTCACGTCCACAGGTGACCCACCAAATTTTCAATATATAACATTTAGAAGCAGTAATTTGCTAAGCTCTGTTTTCCTGAAGGTCATGTGGTTCTCAAAGCCTGGTTCAGAAGAATCACTGAGAGATACAGTTCTAATTGTACATGACGGTGGTCTGATTAATTGAATTTAAATGAGTCTTCCAATCTAAAAAGCAGTAGTAGTCCTTCTTAGTTGGACTGCATAATTTTCTATGCCCTGTATTGATTCTGCTGTTGAATTTACACTTTCTCTGAGGATCAGCCTGGCTGTTTCAGAAGACTTTTGACTGGGTCCAGTTTCCCTGAGAAGTAACTGGAACATGCAGCATTGTTTCCATTACTGAATTACTTATTAACATGGATAAAAATCTACTATTTCTTTTTGATCTTTTCCTGCAAAGACAGTTTGAAATTATCTTTTCCAAGTACCTTCCAAGGAACTGACCCCTTTTGTCTCTGAAGAAGCTCTTACTCTGATTACCTGTTGTAATGGAGGCTCTGTATGGGACTGCCTTAAAAGACCACTCAATAGTTTCACAAACCACAATTCTCTGTAGACAGTATCAGCTGCTGGTTTCCTATAGAGTGCAGTTCAAAGCAACAGATTTGGAATCCACAGCAGCACCTGATGTGAGTCCAGGTTTTGTCAGAGTCTGTCTTTCACACATCACATTTCCCTGCTGTTCAGAACTGACAGCAGGCTGTTACCAAAACATCTTACTGGAGCCCTCATAATTCTGCTCCTCACTTTGACCATAAAATTTTGATTTTTAAACAATGCAATATTTACTCAACTATAGGTTCTGTCTTAGAGGGGGAGTCTGAAAGACATAAGGTACAGTGGAATTGCCTAATGGAGGTTTGGGCTGTAAAGAAGGTGAATATTGTCATATACATGGTTTATAACCTCCAAAACAACCCTTATATTTTCACTGTAACCAGAATTTTGATGATTTGACCACGCATTCTGACTTCTGACCCAGTTTCCAGAGCTAAGAGATTCTGGACAAATAACTAGACCGTTTTTGGGGTATTCATGCAAGTAGTTACCATGATGTTAATTACAACTGCTTGTTTTGTTCCAAGCTGGAGAGGCCTTAACCTCCCTGGTATGGCTGGAAACTTCCTACCTTGCAGCTCTCTTCAAATACTAACTTCATTTTTTTGGGAGTCTACCTTGAGTATAACAATTTAGTGACTTCTATCACTCATTTCAAGGGGAAAATCTTGCAAGTCTTTTCTAACCTTAATGATTCTAAAGATGGTGCCCCACACAAGTGCTTAATTTGGAGTTACTGCTATACAATATTGTCCCAAGTTACAACCCTTGAAAAGCTAATTTTGGAGTAGCTCAACCAGTAAATCCACCTGACTTTCCAAGGATGCTGAAATTGTTATTTAGGCTTTATCCTGATGTTTCTGCTCCCCCAGTGACCTCTTACTAACCAGTGTACCTGGGTATTTAGCAAGAATGTTTCAGAGTTCTAAGTTTTATAGAATTTTAGTGTGTGGCAAGTACAGAAATGAACAAATAAATTTATATGATAGACATAGAAATGAGTCTTCTCTTTAATTTGCACAGTTACAGCAAAAGCTCTAAGTTCCTTCTCCCCACACACTGCCAGTTTGCCTCAGTCCTGAACCAATGGATCTCTATGGAGGCAGCTGAGATACCTCAGCCCTCATGGTCAGTTTACAGGCTGAATGTCCACAAATTTGAAAGTCTGAGCTGACAGCCTGTTTCTTTAGTGGTGTAGGTGGCTATCCAGTAAAAGGAGGGCAGAGAACATCAGCTATTTTCAGGTAATAAATGTCCATCAGGCCTTCAGTCCAACACTGACTTCTGTCAGCTTAAAATCAGGGGCACCCATGCAAAGACTTTGTACCACAGTCCTCTGAGATTGCTCTCATAGGCAGCCTTGAGGCTTTTACAGAGCTCCCTAATCATCTTTGCTGTCTTGGACATCTGTTTTTCCACTAATTAGCCGACTGTTGGAAAACATGGCTGGACACTGCCATTGGCAGAATTAGGCTGGCTTTCCCCAGTCTGTCATTGTCCTGCATGGCTCTAGAGATGGCAATTTGCTGTTGCTGGCTATATGGTAGCAAGATGCTGAGGAACTTACAGCTCATCTTTTATATACTTAGAAAGGAATGTCAAGATGATGCAGTGTTGTCTCTCACTCCCCCTTTTCTTATTCTGTGTGGAATTAGAGCCCACGAATGTGAGGAAGAACAGGCATGGCTGCAGTCAAGGCATTGTGCTAGTCTTCCTCCCACAGCAGCGCTGGTGTAACTTAGTCTCATTATTTTTTTTTCCAAATGTGGCCTCCCACACTTTGTGCTGAAGTCCCTTCCAAACCAAAACTTTCAAATGTTGCCTTCTCAGCTCTGACATGTGACAGCACCTGAGGTGTGCTCTCACAGGCACTCTCAGTTAATGCTGCAGCAATCCAGGTATGCATTCATCTTTGTGAATGCACTTCTGCACCTCCTCATTCCTAGACCTGGATCTTTGCTAAAAGATAGTTATAACCTCAGTAGAGTGTGCAACAGCAACTCTCAGCTTGGTTTATTGATCCAGGGTGGCAAATTGAGCTAATCAGCCTGGTTTGTACCTATGGTGAAGGCAAGACAAAAAATTAACTCAGGACAGAACAGGCAGCCTTTGTTCTTGTCTTACTAATGACTGATCTCCTATTGTCCTTCAGCCCTTCCTTTCTACCTGCTTGGGACATATTTCCTGCAGAAGGAGACCACAGAGAGGTGATCTGACTAAAGTAATCTTCTGTGCTTCTGAAACGAGTCTAAAAGCAGCAATAGCAAGTACTTTAAAGCTCCTTACTGAAGTGATCTTGCTGCACATTAGGATGTACCAAAAGAGATGGACTAAAGCAATCAGATGTCTACAGGTAGCTCATCACTTTTTGTCTAGTCAAGCCTTGTAATTTTTTTTTTAACTAACTATAACCAGATAAAATATGAGGACCTCTGTGAAAAGCAGCGGCTGTAGCAGACAAGATGACTTCTAAGGGGACAGTTTCAGCAGTGTTATTGAAGCCATACTTTTTTGCATTGTTCTGAAGTGAAACAGGAAAGCTACAACATCGTTCTTGTGGTTTGACAGAACTGCAGGCACGGTGACAGCTGCATGTAATAGTGATCATTTAACACCTTGTTAGTCCTTGGGGACCCGTGCAGAATTAAAGTTGTGTTTCACCAGGCGATACGCACGCAGGCAGCGGCGTGAACAACTTCCAGGATAATAGTTGTACTGCTAGCATTGGCTTTAAATGTTAAGGGAATTGTGTGTCTCTATTAAGGTAAATACTGAGTATCTATCACTGTGGCATTTCTGGAATTGAGGTCTGTGTTAATCAGGAGGCCATTATTAAACAACCACAAATCACAGGCACAAGTAAGCAACCTTTCACTCAGCTTTGCTTCCCGCTTAGTTTCCTGTATTTAGCCAGGCTTACACTGGGTCTGCACAGGCACACAGAGGTATCTAGCACAGAATCACAGGCAGGAACCACACATGACATTTCAATATCTAAGGACTAGAGCTTCCTTAGCAGCACAGGGGACAGAGGGACATGAAAGGACTGGAAAGGGAAAAAAAACTAAGGAGGGGCACTGGTTAAAAGAGAATAGATAATCACTTAGAGGAAAAAGTAAAAAAGCATGAATGTTTACACGAGGCAGGGAAAGAAGGATGGATGAAGAAGGATTAGAAGGTAAAAAATGTGAATGGAGAATTTCCAGAGGTAAAGTTGAAATAAAAAAGCATACAACAAAAGAAGAGTTCCATTATAAAGAAAATAATAAGGAAATACCACAAAGCAGGCACAGAAATGAGCATCTGCTATGCTAAAGCAAGCCTATGACTGGAATAGAGAACAATGAGGTGACCCGTGGCCAAAAATTTGCACCGTTTCTTATTAATACTGAGATGCTAATGGCTGCCTTCCCCAAATCTCCTCTTTCCTGGGGTATCTTTTCTTTTTGAAATCTTCTGCTTCAAATACAAAATTGAGGCAGTTTCACCAACAGGGAATCCACCCCTGCTGTGTTGAGCTTTCAGGTTGAGTTGGCTGTTCCAGACAAGTCTGAGTCTTTATCAGTCAACACCAGGCTCTTCCTTTAATGTATGTTACCTGCTTTCCTATTACTGTTACTGCTATTATTATTACCACTACCATTTTGTTCCAAAAGTTCACTCAGACCTTGATCATGGTCAAATTCAACTGTGATAATCATTATTAAAGAATTTCAAGTAGTAATAAGCTAAGGAAATAATGTTATCCCTCAGTCCAACAAAAAGATTATTTGAACAATGTACTTTTCATGAGGAAACTTCCATTTACTGAAGCTGTTCCTGGAAATTTTTGAATCAGCTAAGGAGACAAGATGGACATGCAGCAGTTCAGTAAAGCTAAGCTTTATCTGGAAGACTGTGTTGTTGCAGTGTCAGACAATCATGCAGTCTGATGGCTACAGGCAAAAAGAAAATTGGGCTTGTATCCCTCGAGAAGGATCATCTCTGATAGCACAGTGTTTCCTAATACACTGTGGAGGCATTAAAGGAGAATTGCCTCCTATGGACTTCCTGCCTCCACAACTCCAGGGGATTTTGAGCAACCAGAGAGGACTGGCTGGAAAGGCTGATCTGCCTCAGACCTCCAGCCCTGCCAGACCTCAGCCACTGTCACAGGGCTGCAGTCCATGGGCAGAGCAAGCACCCCCTGATGATGCCAGCAGAGAGAGAGCCCATGTGGGCATGATGTGAGACTGAATATGCTCTCTTGAGGTGTGTATTGTCTTGGGCTTTGGATGTAGGTTGTTACTGCAGTTTTTATTTAAGTTTTTCTGGTTGTTAGGCCTCTGCTCTTTTCAGTTCTTATTGTTCTCCCCCCACCCACCCCCGACATAGACAAACAAGGCCTCGGGTTCAGCTTCCCAAATCAGCCTCCACAAACTTGACTAGCCAGATCTCCACAGGGAACAAAGTCACATAGATTTCTGTGACAAAACCCATTGATCTGACAGGGGTTGAGATAAATCTGCCTCAAAAAGTTAAAGCAGTAGAAATCCGGATCCGCAATGCAAGATTTCAGTGACAAAACCAGGGAGCTGACAGGGACTCAGACAAATCCATCCATGCTGAGTGACTATGCATTCATTCCACACACAACTGCCTGCTTAAAGAGATAGTGATGAGAGATCCCCACACAGCATCTAACACGGCATCGGCATTTGTTAGGAGATTAGTGTCGGGAGGGAGAAATACCCAATTAAAGAGGTATTACTCTGCCATTGGGGGATTGGGAGTAAGTAGCAATAATCATGCCAGCCACTGCCACAATAACAGTGCTGTGAAGGAAAGAAATGGAATGTAAAAGAGTCTGAAGAAGAAAGAGAAAAGCAGAGCATATTCACAGGTTTGGAACTGTGGCAATGAAATAGCTCCAAAGAAGATAACCAGTTCAGACTCTAATTTAAAAATGTATGGGATCAGGACAAAAAGCAGTCTACATAACAAAATGGCAAGTAGATCATGCAAGGTCCATGTGTTCCTGTCCAGCTGGGAGAATTACAGCAGAAAGAGTGACTGCAGGGTGGTAGAAACCGGTGCTTAGAGCAGGCTATTGGTGCATTTATACTGCCACAGAACACTGTTTGAGACATAAGAACATGAGAGTATGAGGAATTGCTTCCTGGAGCAGAGCACTGGGCCATGTGGTCAAGTGTTCTGTCTCCCCCACAGCAAAAGCACATGCTCCTCAGGGGGAGCCTGGGAGCTGTGGCACATTCTGCTCTTTCCCTCCATGTTCAGAAATGCTGGATCAGTGATGCTAGTGGATTCATCCCTGCCCTGTTTTCAGTAGCCACTTGTAGATCTGTTCTTGAATTTGTCTAATAACACACTCCTCCTTTGCAGGGTGGGTGGTGACTTATTTAATTAAAAAAAAAAAAATTAAGAAGAGGACCTGTGTGTAGAGACGTAGCCTCATGCTTGGGAAACTCTGACTCCATTTCCTGCTATGTGGTAGGAAAGGTGCTGAAATTGAGGCTTTTATATTCTTAAAGATGATGATTTTTAGAAACAAACATATCTAATTCCCATTGATATCAATCAAAAGGAAATAGACTCCCCAGGGCTTTTCAATTCAGCAATTTGAATTGAAGTTATGCATTTCATGGTTTGAAAAGTGTATCAGCCAACTCTGCATCCGTAAGTTTCTAAAGGGTCTTTAAAAATGTGCCTTTAGTCTCTGTGCCCTAACCTCCAAGTCCTAAGGAGAAGGTTAGAGCTGCCTGTCTCAGAGAGGTGTGAAAAGGAGAAACACATCAGATATCATGAAGGGTTCATCTGCTAAGGCAAAGGAATGTCTAATGAAGATCGAGAACTGTCAGAGGTTCACATTTGCCTGGGGCACTCTGCTGAGGATCAGCCAGTGAAATGACCTTCCCACACTCACAGAGAAGCCCTGCACACACGACAGTGGGGAAATGAGGTGTGGAGGTGAACAGTGAAATATAGCTGCAGGGATACTGCAGACAACTCTCTCTCTCTGAGTCAGAAATGCTCCCCAGCTAAAGGGAGTGTGAGTGCTATATGGTCTTTATGAATTTCTCCAAGACCCACGTCAGCTCTGGTGTTAGTGCTGGCTGACCTGAGACTGCTGAGGTGGAATGGAGGCCAGTGGCAGAAGGCTACCATGCTAGTGAAGGTAACTCCACATCCTCAGGTGACAGCAGATGTCACAAAACTTGTCACCAACTAGAAAATCCCTGTTTGCACATGCTTGCTGTGGAACACGTCAAGGACATGCTGCCTGTGTAATATCAGGAGAAGCTCCTGTTGGATTTCTTGATTGCCCCCTCCAAAGGCACAGACATTTGTCGTGCTTGCTTGCTTTCTCACTTGCTGTTCTATCTTCTAACCATTCCAGCTGCCCATCTGCTTTTGAGTTGCTCATCGGTTTTCTTGCCTAGGAATGTGAAACAGCAAAAGCACCTCATGCACTGAAGCAATTTTTCTGTAATGGATAAAGAACGACTGCAGCCAGGTATTCTATTTATAGCTTAGAACACAAACTCAGCGTCCCATTGCTGTTACTGTAAGCACCAATCTCGCCAGATGAGCAAAATGAGAATGGCTTGGATGTAGGGATTTGCCTTTTAGGGAGCATACGGTATCGGTTAAGGCAGCATAATCCACAGACCAGAACACTCTCATGGCATGAGGGATACACTTCTGGCTTGCCAGCTGCTGGCTGAGTGTGGGCCAAATTGCTGAGCAAGCAATCATTTTTCACTTTTGTCTTCCTGGCAGATTTCAGTGCTAACTGGTTTAAAAACTTGGTGCCTCGGACTCAGACAGATGCAATGACTGAATAGAAATGCAATCCATATGTAATGGAGAGGCTGTGACACCGCGTGTCAGAAAGAGCCCTTCTGCTAATGCTGCCTACAGGTGATTCCCCTTCTGGCCTAGGCAGCCTGGGACTCTGGTTTACTATCTGAAGGAGGTGTATGTGATTCAACTATTAATAGTATCCACCTCTAGTGCACTTCTTTGCGGTGTCATTAAATCCTTAGAAGCAGCCATCTCATGGAGCCATCCTGCTGCTGCAGCCCATCCATCAGAGTGGATCCAGGGAATTACTGGAATGGCTGAACCACACCAGGGAAAGCCCTGTGCGAGGGCAAGCTCCGAGCCCCGGGGTGTCCTGCAGCAGTGCGAGGCATTGCTCGGGCACAGAGACTCCTTCCCTGCCTCCCCTCGGGGCCTCTCCCCGGCTGCCCCGGGCAGGACGCGCCCCCGGCCCGGCCCAGCCCAGCCTGGCCCGGCCCGGCCCGGCCCGGCCCAGCCCAGCCCGGCCGCCCCTGCTGGGCCTTCAAATGTGCCAAGTGCCGCCCGGGCCGCGGCCTCTGACCGGAGCCTGCTCGCCCTGTGCCTCTGCTCTCCTGGTAAGCAACTTCAGCTGCTCTAATGCCCTTCCTCTGCTTGCCCTGAAAGAGTTGGTGGTTTGTTTCCCTGGTTTTTTTGGGTTGGTTTTTTTTTTTGTGTGTTTTTGACGTGCATTGAAGTAATATAGAACAAAAGAATGGAGGGAGAAAGGGAAGCTCTGAGGGGCCCCCAGCCTGTAGGGCTTTA
>VXAX01002463.1:357067-578772 GCA_013399835.1 Leptocoma aspasia
TGAGGGTTCTACTTAATGTTGAAAGTGTTGTTCTGGCAAAATATCTGCCCCAAACCCTGGTTAAAGTTAAAAAACTCTCCATAAAACTCCAGTGCTTGCCACATTTATAACGTTCTTTATCAGTTCAGAATGTTCTCCACAGTTGTATCTATTTGCCTCATATCACCAAGCTTCTAAAGTTGTGATAACTAGCACCTCTGTAATTATAGAAAATAAGTATTTCACAGTGTTGGGCACCCCAGCAGGAAAAATATCTAAGTTGTAGTCTTAGCTCCCCCACAAGTGTTTTATCTTCTGCTCACTGGTTGATTTGTGGAGGTTTTGTGGAGGTGCTGGTAGTTTCAGCTCCACAACACAGATGCTGAGCTCCCTGAAAGGGCTGTGAGATTCCAGAGCTGTATAAAACATCATTATTATGTCTATTTTTATAGATAAGAAAAAGCGTGTTTGCAGCAAACAACAAAAAAAGTATTTCCCAGCTTTGAATGTGATGTACAGAAAGAGGTATATTGTTCAGCTGTTACAGTACCTCATATCAGTGAAATATAGGGTGTTCCTCAAGTTGTATTACAGCTGCAAAGTCTGTTTCCTGAAATATTAGGCATGCCAGCCAGTTTGGATGTAAATAATAAGCATGTCCATTGTTAGCTTTTTAGAGGTGCAGGAAGGCCATTTATTCCAGCACCATCTTGAGCCTTCACTCTCTGGGGGTGACTGTTGGGTGTTTCTGTGCCCTGGAAATTTAATTTATCTGAAAACAAGTTTCCTTTGCCCCACTTTGGGCTATTCTCTCAAGAGAGGTTAAGCTGTGCTTCAGGCAGCAATGAGCCTAAGAACAAAAGACAATTTATTGAGAGTTTCATATTAATATTAATCTGGAGCAGGTGTCTGCTTCAAAGCATCATAAGCCAGGTCTCTTAAAATCAATGTGTTGACTTAAAATCTGTGTTATTTACTAACATACACGCTTAGAGAAACCACATTTAGTTTCTTTAGTTTCTTGCAAAGGGTGTAAGTGACATACAACAGTCTCAGGTTTTTTCATGGTTTCCTTTTCAATGTAGTTATTCTAGCCATTTTATTTAAAATTAAATTACTGTTTAATTATGTAATCCAGACACTGGAGCTTTAGTGAGAGTCAGGTATGGTTATATTGTGTATAAAATAGGTGAGATTTGACAGAGCCATTTTAGGAAATTGCCTGGGTTGTTTTCTCAGGCTCCTTTCCTCTCCAGTGAATTTATTGTAATTAAGAACTGGTGCTGGGGGTGCACTGTAGGATCGGTATTAGTGTTTAGCTGTACCTTAAATATAAACATGTGCAGAAATGTATTATTCTGTCCAGCAGGGGGTTTGATCTGGGGGAGAGAGCAGACTTTTGGGGACAGCAGATGAGCTGTGTTTTAATGGGGTTGGTTTTTGCTCAGGCTCTGTAGTTAAAAGTCTGGAGGCCACTGTCATGAGCAATATCCTCTCTCATGCTCCAGTGGGATGGGATTTTATGCAAGAAATACTGTCATTCTTGACAAGCAAAGGAAACTGTTCCTGCCCCATTTACAGATGGGCCTATATATAAAGGACCTACAGCAAGAAAAGGCATGAGCATCCAAGTGAAAAAGATAGTTTTTTTCATTCTGCATGCAAGACCTGCAGCTCTCAGGAACATGAGTTAATTGCAGAGCGGTCAAGAAATGAAGCAAATATGGAAATGTATAGTACTGTACAATCTGTAGTCTTCTCACTTCATCCACCCCCTTCCCTCAAGTCTGAGCAAAGTACCAGGTTTTTTTCTCTCTTTGCTGATCCTGTCAAACGTTCCATGTCCCAAACCCTGTGTGTATAGCACAGCACCCACTGGAGCTGGTGAAGGGCATCAGTGCTAGCAGGCACAGGGGACACTCAGCAGCATCCTCACTGTGGGCTCTGCTGCATGGGATGAACAGACAAAAGTAAAAACTCAGGGGAGGAAAAGCATTGGGTTTATTTTAGTATCATGGTGCTGGTATGGTTGTCAATGTTTCTTGGAATATGTACACGTTTGTAAAAATGTGTTCTTTATGAATTTTTTATTGATCTTGCCTCAATGACTGTGATTAATAGTATTTTCATCCAAAAATGTCACCTCTGCCAATAAATCTGATTTTTTCCCTGTCCATGCTTCTGTTCCTTCAATCCCTGGAGAGGATTGATATGAGAGGAAGCTGAACCTGAGGGGGGAATGCTCTCAAGGAGCACACCATCACCATATGTGACTCCATTAACCCAATCAAATTCCTTTATTATCACCTCTTACTGGGGTGGCGTTTTGCATCTGCTTAGTGGGGGCATCTGTGTTAGATCTGTGCATGAATGACAGGAAAGGGTTTCTTATTTCAAAGAATTCAGTGCCTAATGAGCTGTACACAGGGATTGTATCAAACTATATTCAAAGATTATTAGGACTACAGTGCTTGGAGACTGAAGTATTTTACAGCTTTTAGAGGCATACATAAATGCCATGTTTGTTGCAGAAGGACTGTGCCAGATTTCATCTCTTGGGCAGAGAGGCAATTACTTCCTAATCACTAATCAAACAAAAGGTGATGCAATAGCAATACATCACCTGCTACCTACAGCTTGCCCCTCCTAATTTGTGTGCTGAAATGTAGTCTCTGCTGCTCTATCCCTTTCTATTAAAGCAAGAGAGAAGCTGCAGTTCAGCAGTGGGTTTTAACTCAAAGCAGATTATTAATCAGAACTGGAAGACTTGTTTTCCAATCACTTGCCAAAATTGGAAAAAGCTTTTTTTTGCTTTTTTTTTCTTTTTAAGTGCACGCTCAGAGCTGTACTGTATTTAGCTTCTTTATGGAGCGCAAGGTAAACTGAGGTACCTAAATATCTTTGTAGGCTGTCTTAAACACCCACTGGAGAGGAAGAATGAGCAGTGTGTGTTACTGCTCTGCCTGTGAGTCTGCAGCTAAACCACTATTAAAGCTGCATGCTTTAAAGGGTTAGGCTGTTTCTGGAGTGAGAAATTCTCCAAGCAATGGGTGGGATACCAGGAAAGGGGAACCAGCTGTTATCAAATGAAATTATTTCCCTTTAATTTCTCCCTTGGATTAGGAAAAACTTAAAGGAACAAGGCAATTTTGGCATTTTTTTGCCTTGGTAGCTGAGAGAATTTCTGGGATATCAGTTGAGAGAACCAATCAATAAGTAAATTGAGTGAAGATGAAATTGAACACTTTTTGCTTTTGCACATCAGAAGATGGGAATGTTGCATGGCTCCGTTTGCCTGCTGTGGACACAGTCAGTGGTGTCTGGCAGCAGGCTGGCAGTGCTGGGTGTGTTCCTGGGTTTGGGAGGGGAATATCCCTATCCATGTATCCCAGTCACTCCATGCACACTGCTCTGCCTGTGGGCCTCAGCCTGCAATCCTGAGGTGCTGAGGTCAGAATTAACAATCTGCATCAGAGCCTGTGCCCTCAGCAGGGATTTTTCTCATTAACTGATGTTGAAGTTCTGTTTCCTAATAAGTTTGCACATGGTTGTGTGGAGCCTCCATAAATGATTATGTGTGTATCCCCAAAGGATGTATATGTGCTGTTTTTCAGTAGGTGTGTAAAACTATGCTGCCAATTTTGTACAAAAATATTTACTTTAGATACATCTTCTGAGACTGAAGAGGCAAATTGGAAATATTTGTGTAATAATTACTCGTGGAGGGCCAGCATCTGAACATGTCGGAAATTAATTTGGTGGAATGTGTATGTGATTAGTCTGGATGCTGATGCTATCTTGATGAGTACTTTCCTTCATTTTCACTGATTCCTTTTCATGAGGGATATACAACAACACTGTAATGCTGAGTTAATGAAGGTTGGGTTTTATTTTGGAGGACATATATATAATTGCAGGGAAATAAAACATCTGTGCAATGTATATTGCATATCTGTATCTGTCCTTAATTGTTACAGTTTTTATCTTTGCATTTTCAGAGCTGGAGACTGTGGAATGTTATTGAATCTTTATTGCTTCTAAGATCCTAGATTGACATTTGGAAATAGTGAGCTATATAACATCACTGATCTGATTCTTCTTTCTGTGCAATGCAGCTTTAAATTTCTAAAGAGTCAAAGCTGCATCTTAAAATAAGATGCGGGTGCAGACTCCACTTCCTGGAGCCTTTGCTTTTGTTCTTTCTCGTTTTTAGCTTAAAATAAGTCATTCGGAATAAAAGCCTATTTTTGTTCTTTGTGGGTGGGGAAAAAACTTGGCTCCCTCGGTTCTCATCCTGTGCACATCAGTGTGATGTATGTACACCCAGTGTTAGTATCTGGGAGATACCAGATAAAGCCTTCAGTTACTTTGATCTACTAGTCAAGTGTTAAAAGTAGGAATAAAAGTTCCTTTTTAAAATACAGAGATTTTGAGATATTTGCAGTATTGTGCTTTTCATCCCTCTGCATTTTACAAATGTAGGAAGCTAATGAGGAGGGACTACTTGGACCATTGTGTGGAGCAGGCCACCCTTACTGCAGAACAGAGATTTTGTAACACATGAACTTGAAACACAAGGCTTAGGAGAAGGTGTGCTCTGCCCAGCTGAGGGGGCAAGTGGAATTTCTATATCCCCAGAAGTTATATTTATTTAAGTTACAGAAACAGAAAATAAACCTTATGAGGTCATTTATTCTTTTTCCTGTGTTCCCCAAGGCAGGGTTTTTACTACTTAGACCATTTTTTGACAGATG
The DNA here is from genome assembly GCA_013399835.1 of Leptocoma aspasia. Lineage (NCBI taxonomy): Eukaryota > Metazoa > Chordata > Aves > Passeriformes > Nectariniidae > Leptocoma > Leptocoma aspasia. Next base: position 361,801 of record VXAX01002463.1, read on the forward strand.
ACTGTTTAGCCTGTTCAAAAAATTCAGGTGATGGAGACTCTACAACTTCCCAAGGCAATCTATTCCAGTGCTCAATTGTCCCAATCATTATTCACATTTAATCTGTGGAGGACAAAGGCTTACAAAGCCTTTTCATACAAAAGGAAAAGACTACTAGAAAATAGAGAATCTTTAATTTCAGTGGGCTGTTTCTCCTGTGATGTGTAAGATGGCTCCCTCCCATCAGACAGAGGTGTGGCAGTGCTTGGGCATATCCAGAGCTGTTTGTGAGCATGAGGGCTCAGGACCTCACCCCTCCTTATAGAGTGAGACCAGAGCACGGCTGCCAACACATTCCTTGTTCTCCCAGAAATTTTGTATAGCTAGAACTTAGGAGTGTGGTCCATTTTTCTGGGATTTCTGGATATGTGCAGGACATACACAGTAAACATGAGATCCCTGAGGAGGTCAGGACAGCAGCTTGTGAAGAGTGACTGCAGCTGCAGGGGTGTTTAACACCCATGTATAATGTATGCAAGGAGAGGAAGGAGAAAAAGAGAGGAGGGATATTAAAGAGGAGGGACATTAAAAACATTCACATGAGGAAGAGCTGGCAGAGATGCACAGGAAGGGATTTCAAGTCCCGGTAGCTGTGTGCTGTTGTCAGAGTAGAAGTGCAGAAGCTCGGTGCAATCTGTGGTTGTGTCAGTTTCCCAGTGCAGAAGTGCTGCGATGTGAGCTGGCTGTGCTGCTCTGTAAGCTGTCACACAGGGGGTGTTTGAGCCACGAGTTGGAATTCTGTTACATTTGGTAGGATGCTGGGGGAGTGGTCCAAGCAGGTTCTTCGGGACCAGCAGCTGATATGCTTGTTCTGCAGGGCAGGAACTGTCACTTTGTTCTGTACCTGATCCACGCTCTGTGCTGCCACCAAACAAACTGTAAGAAGAATTGCATTATTTTTTTCTAGTGAAATGCATGCTGACAGGGAAATCTGCAGGTGTAGGAAGGTGTGCTGTTAAGGTTTGTACTGTCACAGCTGGGGGGTGGCCAGAGCTCTTGACACAGCTTGGATGAAAAAAGAACTTGCTATGCTGCCTTGCTCTTAAGGTAGTTGAATATGTCCAACAAAAGTCTTTGGTGGACAGTGGCCGCCTGGGTTTATTCAGATGCTGGGCTAAAGTGAATAGCTGGTCTTGTGCTGTTTAGCAAGCTATTACTTGCTAATTTGGAAGATCTGGAATCTGAAGCACAAAAAGACACCTGAGACTGTGTATCCTTGAATGTGTGCACTGGCTGTGATTTTTTTTTTCCCTAGATGCACACAGGGTAGCTCAGGTGTTCCCACTGTGTTCCTCGTGCATGTCCCAAAACAGCCTCTCTTAGGTGGCCTGAGAGCTCTCCCTAGCCAGTACCTTTGGTTTTCTTGGTAGAGGAACAGTGTATGTGAACATGCAGACCTTCTGCCCCTGCTGTAGCTCATGCAGGGGGGACACTGAGTTGGGAGCAGCCCAGGGCTGTGTTCCAGCACAGTCTGTGACAGGGAGCTGGTTTGTTAATGGTTTCCTGGCATCTTGGACTAGCAAGCTGTTCTCAGCTTTCAAAACTTTATTGTCAGAATTTTAACTGATGACTGTTAAATTTCACTGTTGCATTTGGTTTGGATCTGCTGCAAATTAAATCTGACTTTGTGAACCACTCTTTACAGTTCTGTCTGCTGGAAGGGATTCGAGAGCACCACCTGAGCCAACCTCTGGGTCAGGTTGCTTTCCCTGAGCTCTCTTTGTGGCTGAAGCAGATAAAATTTTCCCTTGGTTCTCATTCTGTCAGGTGTTTAAGAGCATCCATAATATTTAAATTAAAATGGCAAAATGGAGTAAATCTAATAAGTAGCTCTAGGTTATACAAATACCTTAGACCTGAGAGCATTTTTAGGTACAGAAGGGTTAACTGCACAGAGTTTCATACTTGAATGGAAAAAGAGTGACACCTTTTTGTTATCAGCCGTTTTGGTGCTGTCTTTTTTAATCATTTCAGGCTTTGAACTCCTGCTCTGAAAGAGAGTCTCTGTCTCTTCATCTTCAGTGGCTGCCAGGTCTGGAGGTCTAATCAATGCAGGTTATTGATAGCAAATCAATTAATGCAGACAAAAGATCAAAATTAAGGGGCTTTCTCTAAATTAATAAGTGATTCCAAGTCTTTTAAAAGAGTGCCTGAGATAAGGGCAGCTCAGTCTTCTGGGACAGCAGCCTTCAGTCCTGTTTCCAAAGACAATCAGCTGGAAAGAGCGAGCTGTGCTTTTTACATCTTTTCCCCCATTTAAATAACCTGTTTTGTTCAATAGGAAGTGCTTAAAATCTGAGTCCAGCAAGGTTGCCAGGAAGCAGGTCCTAACTGAAAAGAGCAGATTTATCTGCAGAAGGGTGTGATGGTCTCATTCAGCTGATTGAGGGAGGACCAATTATTCCAAAAGCCAAATTTATGTAAGATCCCAGCCAACACCAGAGTTAAGGTTTGCTTCAATAGCAGATTTATCTGAAATTAACCAGAGATGCCCACAGAAGCAACTAAATGCAGAATAACTACAATAATGTGGAGCTCTTGCCAGACCCAGCCCTTCTGCCCTTTGGAAGAAGGTGAGCAAGGCTCAATCCAAACTACTTGCAGTTGGTGGTCCTGCATAGTTCCCTGCCAGGAATGTCAGGGCTAAGATGCCTGACACTGTGGGGTTGGGATTTACTACTGCCAGTACATCCCAGCCTCATCAGCCTCTCCCAGGAGACTGGCTGGTGGCCTGGAGGCTGGAAGCTCCCTACTGGTTAGAGCAGCTTTTCCATCTTTCCTCCTGCTTTAACCAAGGGAAACAAGTGAACTGTGCCATGCAGGAAGAAGAGAGCACCATTTTCCATGTGTGTAGTGGTGCCTGCTATTTCTGCTTGTTTTCTTGCTTAATAAGAAGGGCCATTTTTTGAAATACCAGAAACTCTCCTGCTGTGGCAGTAATTAACAGGGATGGAGATGGAGCTGGGAAGCAGATTACAGAAGCACAAATACAGTGTGTAGCTCCCTGAGGATGAAGAGTGGCTCAGGTCCCTCCATGAGTCTCACTTGCAGTGTGGTGCACTGTCTCCCTGTTTGGGCCTATCTGGGTTCAGTCAGGTCCTTGTGCCATTGGTGCTTGGTGCTGTCCAGAGGGGCTGGATGCTGTTCCCAGGTGCTGAGCAGGCTCTGGGGGCTCAGAGCAGAAGTTATGGTGCCCTGCTGGCACTTTCAAGGTGCCACAAGGATGGATCCAGTGGTCTGGCTTTCTCTATGCACTTGATCCTATGATGTCAGGGAAAATTCTGAATGAAATTCCTGTAGCTTTTAGTTGTAAGCCTAATTGCAAGCCATTATGTGTTAAAGAATACTTTTTATATGCTGTGTGAAAGATTTCTCTGAAATGGCTGAGGCTTCCAAAACTTCTGACTAGAAGCTTATGCCAGAAGGGCTAATATTTGGGTGAATAGATGGAGATGTACAAATGTAGCCCTTGTCATAGCCATGTCTGTGACAGCAGAATTGTACCTGAATGCCAAGTTTTACTGGGTCAAATTTCATGTAATCAAAGGTTCGTCTTTGCTTCTGCTAGTTTGTCTACTGAGCTGTGCCTGGCTCATTGCCTGTTCTATTGCTGGCACTGAAATCCAGTGTGTTACCTTCATCTGTTTCCTTTGGACTTAAAACAGCAACACACCTGATGTTTGTTGGTCTGATCCACTGGTGATGATCTGCCCCCATCACAGAGCTGTGGAGGTGAACCCATGGCACGGAGCAGTGGCTGTTGTAGTTGGCATTGCAGCCCGAAGCTTGGGTCACATCTGAGAGAAGGACAAAGTGAACTTCCTAGCCCAGATCAGGCAGATGAATTGTAACACTGGGAAGTGACTCTCTGAGGGTGCAGTGCTGCTGTTCTTTGTTTCTGTGCCTGCTGGGAATGACTCTGCTATACTGTCTTGCTTACTTCAGGCAGGGTTTGCAGCCCTCAGATGTGCAATCCTTTGCTTTTCTTCCACTGCTTTCAGTTTCCTCCTACAAACGCCTGTGCTGACTGCAGTTCTGTGCAGCCGCATGTCTCAGTAACTGCTTAACCTAGAAATTTCTTGCTAAAAAGATCTGACATCATAACACCCTGGAAAAAGACTTCTAACTCCCCTTCCCCCTCCCTGGTCCTTCTCTTTTCTTTTCCCAGAATATATGAAAAGCTGTAACTACTAAATCAAAACCTATTTGATTTTTGTACTCCCTTGATAACTGGGCAGCTGATCCCCATCACCCAGCTAAGGCTTATCTGCTGCCTCCAGCCTCCCTGCTGCAGCAATTGGTTCCTGCAGGGACAGCACTGGGTTATAAAGTGAGACTGATATCGTGGTCAGGGCCTTTTGCTTTCTCACTGTGGCCATTGTTGGCGATATGTTCCCGAGCAAGTGGCTTGGATTTCTGGGAGGACTAGAAGGAAGGACTGGGCCTGTGGGATTTAGACGTTCAGAGATATATTTTTAATCCCCTTATTAGTTTTTTTAAGTTGTGAAGTGATGTCAGGGAAGGTGCAGGGTCAATAGCATGGGCTAGAGCCAAGGTAATGGGTTGGTGGTTTTGCTTTAGCTCTTGAAGTTCCCGGGTGAGATCTTGGCCTTGTTAGGCAAGCCCTGACCTACATGTGTGTTGTTCATTTCAGCCTGTTCTGGAAACAGTTCTAGTAGAAGAAAAAACTGCCAACTGCTGTGCTTGGTATATTACTGCTAATTTTGAACTGCAATGGTAATTTTTCTGTAACTTTTCAATGAGTTTATCAGGGTGCTGAAGAGGCTGTAGATCCATATCTGCACAGCTGGGTGTAGGTAGCTGACTCCCAGCTATATAGCACTAGTAGGATGTGGGAATAAAGGCATTCCAGCCTCATCCCTTCTGGCTCAGTCATGTCCTAACTGCAGTGATTCAGCTATCTGGAGCCACTGGAGAGGCTGCAGTCATGTTAGCACCTTTTAATAAGCAAGATGAGGAAGCAGGGACTGCCACAGCTACAACCATGCTGGTATTATTTAACTTGCTCAGCCATCATGTGTAATTAGAATTCTGTTACTCTCATTGGGCACTAGCTTGAGGTGAGAGAGAACAGAGTTAAATCAAATTGTCTTTCTTCCCTGGAACTGAGGAGTTTGGGCAGCACACACAGCTTTTTTGGCAGTTTGGCTCAAGATTAGTTGGCAGTGCAGATAAAACTGCATTTTGCAGACCCAAGAAGAGTGATGCAGGGTTATTCCTGCAATGAGTGGTGTAAGAAAAACGCTGAGCTAAGGGCAGTGAGGCAGCTGGTGAGACTCAGCCAAGTGACAGAGATCAGCTGCAAGAAGTACAAAAATAAAAAATTGAGATAGTAATTGTAAGAGCTGCTGGGAAAGGCCTTCCCTCTACATTACTGATGCTTATTCCCAGCAAAAGTCACTGGCCTATGTATCCTGTTCCTGCTTTGGCAGCAGCAGTGTTGTATAGGGCAAAATAAGGGCTCCACAGCCATCCTGCCCCTCAGCTCTCCTGGTCAGCTGCTGCTTTGATGACCTGTAAAGCCACCCCACACCTCTTTAATCTGCAGTGATGTTTTTAAAACTAGCACAGCTAGGCTGGCAATTTATTTGTGTGGCTCTGCTTACAGGGGGAGGTGAGGCAGACACTTAACTCTTCACTTTCCAGTGCCTCCCTCTCCAGATGTGTAAGTGTGTTGATACTCATCCCCTTTTGCCTACAAAACCTCCTGGCACTGGATAGCCAGGCACTGGCAAGCTGCCCCAGTTTGTTTACAGGAATATTGACTGATCTTCTCCTTGCTGGGCTGTACACATGAGCAAATCAGTTCATAAGTCAGCTAATTTCAAAATTCTTACTTATGTCTAATAACTAATAAAAATGAAATAGTGTAAGAGCAAGTTGAGTACTCCCAGGCTGGCTGCTTGCTGTATCGGGGTGTTCTCTGTGATGTGAATGTACACAGCTGAGTTATAAAACCTTCAGCTAGGCTGATAAATATTATTTGGCAGTGCTCCCAAGCACTTGCATTGACCACTGAGATAAATGTAGGATTTTCTTGCTTTCAAGTAGGTAAAACTGTTCCAGTTGGTGGTTTTTGCAACAGCCTAGAGCAAGCCAAAGTCCTCATGTCCTGTAGAGCTCCATGGCTTGGCTCTGATGCTGACACTTGGGCATCCAGCAGGATCAGCTGGATTGTCTGAAGCATTTTCTGCTACTGAGTGGGTTACAGGCCCTTTCTCTGCACCCAGGTCTTAGACAAGGAGGGATTGTGGTAACACTCAGGTAAACCTTGGCACTTTAATGTTTTGAAACAAAATCAGGAATAGGTGTTTGCAACAGTGCTGCACTCAGAAAAAAACAGCTTCCTATGTAAGTAGTACTTTTCTACAGTCTAGACAGATTATTTTACACTCCAGGACTGTATAATTGTATGTGGTTAAGATACCAGAGCTCAGCTCTGGCATGGGCACTGCTGTTCTCACTGAGCAGAGTAGTGCCTTTGTTTAAACCACCCAAATGAAAAGCTACTGCCTTCCCAGTGATTTAAACCAAAATACCTTGTTCTGCATTGGAGTTGAATTAAAAGGGAGTGCTGCCACAGCCCAGTGGACACAGTAATTTGCCAAGCCAAGGAAACTTCACTGTTTGCAATCACATGGCCATGCCATGCTTCTCCTCTGGCTGAATTAAAGTAACTTGATCACCACTGCACAAACCTTTGAGTTTTAAAAAGACTTTGAAAATGTGTGTGCAGGTATTTGTCTGCACCTGTCAGACCTCAACACTCAATTGCAGGAAGTGGATATGCAGACATGTTGGCTTCCCATCCACAAAACAACCTGTGCCCATTCCAGTGCCATCTCTGTACCAGGAGGGTGCCTTAGGTTTGAGTTCTTTACCAGTGGATTTCTGCAGCAAGAGTAGGAATGTTGGCCAAGAATCCCTGGCATTAATTCCTGTGTGATATTGCTGATTGGTAAAGTGTTATGTGGTGACAATGGGAATCTTTTTCCCTGTAAGAAATGTTATGTATCTGCCTGTTTCATCCCGTCACCCAGTGCCTTCTAGGTCAAGTATAGAGATCACCATGTGGAATTACAGTTCTGCAGGACTTTCTGTGTTACAACCGTGGTTTAACTTGCCCTTTGTTAACTTGCCCTTCACAACTGGCACAGACATCCTTGTTTTCACTATCCTAAGGCTTGTGGAGAGCTGAGGTAGCCTTGTAGCCTGCAATGAAAGGTCTGAAGTTCCACCTGTGTTTGGGTGGAGCTACCAGAAGTGAGTCCTTGCTGGCTGATTGCTTTTACATCAGAAATGGCAACAATAAACTCTCCTGAGACTTTGTCCTGCAAGTGTTCCCTGGTGGACAAAGGGTCAGCTGGTGGCGGAAGTCCCTTGTCTCATGGCATGGCTTTTTTCTGCAAACTGCAGCTGGACTCCAAGTCTGGAATAGAAATACAACTCATTGGATTATCCTACTCCTGGAAAGAGAAAACAAGGTCTAGCAAGTGTGTTACAGAATTCAGATGCATCCCGCTATCATTTGCTGTTGTGGTTACCCCAAACAGTGTTGCCTTCCCATTAAGGCAATGAGCTGAAGTCTGTGAGAAGCAGTAAAATGACTTCAGGATTGTTGGAATTTTTGTAGCGTGGCAGCAAGTCATTGTAGAGCAGTTGATAGAAGTAAAACCATTTGTCCTTACAGTGTGGAAGCATAGAGTGTGTCCAACCAAAGTGCAAGCTCCTTTCAAATAGATGTGTTGGGTGAAGTTAAGAGGGGGAAGGATGGCACAAGGACAGTGGCAGAGCTAAGAGGAGACCAGCCTTGCTGGCCACTGCCTGTTAGAGCCCTGTTCACTGGGAGGTTTTGGCAATAAATGTTTAGTGTGCAGGTGGGCATTATTTTATATCTGGTGTAATTTGAAAGCAGTCAGGATCTAAAAAGCTGTCAAGAGCAGTGATACTGAGCAATTGGCACTGCTGCCAGCATTGATAGAAACACAAATTTGATCTGGCAGAAGCACAAAACTGTGCTTCAAAAAATATGTTTGACATAGGAAAATGAAGAGTGTGCCTCCATTGTCCTACTGGATCAGGTAAGAACTCATCAGGAAACACTGGACACAGGTGACTGCTACTGTCCAGTTCCTGGACACCAGCACTGTCTGTAACAGAAGTGGTTCTTATTTTTGCTTGTTTAGCAGCTCTCAGTTTTGCTTGCAGGAAAATAAAATAAACAAGATTCCTTCTCCAACCCAGGCAGTGAGCTATTCCACATACATCTGTCAAAAAACACCCCCTGTAGCAAGGGATTGGGTTGGGCTTGCACAGGGTTTCTGTTTCTTGGGCCATGGAAGATGCTGAAATTCTCAGCACTGAAAGCTCTTTGGTTTCATTGGTAGCAGAGAGTGTGACAGGGGACAGTCTGCTCTGTTCTCTGTCAGGGAGAGGGAGCTGTTTGCAGGTGGGTGGGAGATGGCACTGGTGCAATTAAAAAAATAATAAAAGTAGGGACAAAATGACTCCCCTGCATGTATTTTATAGTGCCTGATATGAACAAGAACATGGGTACTCTTAGGGCTTTGAGGCACAAGGAACTCACCATTATCCATCCTGCTTTTCTATGCATTAAGACTTTTAAAAATACCACTTCTCTCCTCTCCCCACTCCTTTAAGAAACAGTGTCCCCTTTATTCCTTGTAGAATACATACAAACAATTCTTTTTGCAAACTGCCCAATCTCTTTCACCTTACTAAATTGAAATTCAAAATTTTAGCCTGACTTCCCTGAAGAGGTGGTGATGCTCAGTGCAAGGCAGTTTATTCCATCTGATGACTTATTATTATCACTTGCTTTCCTCCTTTATCTCTAAGTGGTTATTAATTGGTGCACCCATACATCCCTAGTTAGCATGAAAACTCAAGTCTCTCTGTTGAGCAGCACAGGCCTTGCTAAGATTGTCCTTTTAGGCTGCATTTAGAAAAGCTGGCCACATCACTAGTTTTCTGTCCTGATCAGCTTGATATTTATGTTCAGTATAGCCTGAATAAAGGCAAAAAATGTGTAATACATGTGCTTGGAACAGCTCTGCAGGGACACCCAGGAGAGGAGGAAAAGACTGGGGTGGAAATGAAAGACCCTAAATACAGACCAGTGCAATTTTGGGTGTAGACTCCAGTCCAGACAGCGAAAGAGAGGGGAGTTGAAGCCTGGGAGAGGTGATGCTGTATTTCTGATCTGGATGAAGACAGCCAGAACATTGCTGTTCTCTTTTCATGCTGTACCTGTGCTCTTTCCTGCCTCCTTCAGTACGACCAGCTACTCAGATGGTGTTACTCTCTGTGTGCATGTGTATAAATAACAGTACCTTCCTTCCAGTGCTAAGAAACAAAAACAAGTTACTCTGTGGTAGGAGTGATGGATTCTAGAGTGCATGACTGGGGCTCAGTAGAGCCCAGTGAAGTATAACCCTCCCTTCTTCTTGGGAGGAAAGCTGAGCAACAGCAGTGGGATGACTTGACTAAGACAATGTGTGACAGAATTAGGAACAGGAATCAGGAATTTAGTACTTAAGACTTTGGCTTTCTGACAAGATCATCTGTCTGTCATCAACAGAATGGAAACACATGAGTCGTGGCTTTGTCTTTAGGAAGAAGAGATTAAATCCAAGTGGGTTATTTCAGTTTGGCCTGAAAGGCTCAGTGGCAGGTGCGAACTTTCTGCTTCCTGTCATCCAGCTCTTAATTGCAAAATGTCTTTGATGTTTGGTGTAGCATTCTGAATTGCCAGGATGTTGTGCTACAGCAAGATGACACAAGCATTGCTCCATTGCTGTCTGGTACCAGCTTTGCTGGTAGGCAGGAAATGGAGCACTGACTCCTTGGTATTACTGCCAGCAAAGTGTCTTGGAGCACAGGACTGCCAGTGGGAGGTGCCCACTTGTGTCTGTCCCTGCTGGCTGCTCAGGATCCCTCTCTGTTTCTAATCTGCAGTGCAGTGAGGCTGGGTTAGTTCCATGTGAGTCAGGTTTTAGCACTGAGTCAGCTTGTTTTATGAGAAAGGGATGTACCACAATCAGCAGCAAGAGTCCTGACTCGATGCCCTACTCCAGTGTAAGCTGGTGAAACTTTTTGTGGCTTCAGGAAAGCTTTGGACTGGTTGGCCTCAGGGGTCTGCCAGGATGCTGCTCTTGCCATAGGCATGTGGCTACAAAGGAAAGGGGGGAGAAAAGCAGTGACAGAATGAGTGAGAAGACAGGGGCAGGAATAGAAATTGAATCCAGCTCTATATTCTACATGGGAAAATTAACATTTCTTTTAAGCCAGCAAGATGGCAGAGCCTGGCTGCATAGAGATAAGTGTGTACAGCAGCTGCCCAGTGGTGTTTTACAGGTTGACAGTGTTTAGCATGATGCATTTAACAACTTCATAGCCAGATTTTCTCAGTGATGTGACATAAGGGGAAAAAATCTGCAACGGGAAGGTGAGGTGTATGTGCTGAATCCTGCAAGAAATAGCTTCTCCACTGTGTAGCCTAATGAATGCCTGGGTGAAAGAAGAGGTGAAGCAAGCATGTGTGAAGGACAGGGAGCTCACATCACCTCTGTCTGGTGAAGTGACAAGGGGTTTAATGAGGATACCCTGACAACAGGCTGTGCTGTGCTGCCTGTTCAGGCAGATCAATGCTGTCCTGAGGTGGCTGCTCAGAGTTTGTATGTCTTAATGAGACCCACCCCACTGTTGGCAGTGGTGAAGCCAGCTTGGCTTTTCCTGCCTTCTTGGCTGTTTGTCACCACACAGTATCTGGAACACCAGTATGGTATAGCTTCAAGTGAACTTTTTCTTCTGTGGGGAAAGGGAAGAGTTGTTCTTGATGGTATCTGTAACATCTGGAAAAAGGGGTTTTTGTCTTGAACCTCGGGTGGTTCTGAATTTCTGCATAGAGATGGGAATGAGGAGCCAGAGGGTGGATCCAAGAGGATTAAGGTTCCAAACAGGATGTTTGAGCCCTGTTCCACTGTCCCATCTCACATTCTGAATTTGGTTGGGAAATGAGGACAGCTTAGCTGAGAGAGATCCAGTCTGGTAAGAGAATGCAAAAAAATTGACTCAATGTAGCTAGCAATAAAAAAAGGCTGACAGGTCTGTGAAAGCTGTCTACTAATGCATCCTAGAAGAGGTACTGGGGAAGGGCTGCCTCATTTAAGCTGGAGGGAATTGTGAAATTGTAAGAATGTACAATCCAGTCCTCAACAAATGGAGGCTGCAAATAAGAAAAATGTTTCCAACCATCAGAGTGAGTTTGTGAAGCATCTTTCCCATAGGAGCAGGGGAGAGAAGAAACTGATTATCTAGGACATTGCTGATGAATTACAGGGCATGAGTGCCAGCAGGAGCACAGACTGGACTTGAAAACACAGAACTTCCCTTCTGAGCCACACCCCAGATCCTATATTCTAAAATTTTTCTTGCTAAACTCCCAGCCTGGTAAAAAGTGGTAAGAAATAAGCACTGCTGCTACACTCAGGTCCTTCACAAAGGAGCAGAATGAGACCATTTTGAGCATGATGTCAGCAAAGTCCAAGAATTTAGCATGGAAGCTTTGAATAGGAAGAAATGTTTAATAATAATCTGTAGTTTAAACCTGTTTTATCACCACTGGCTTGCTGTGAAAGGAAATTTCAAGATGAACTATCTGCTCTAAGTACAAATAAGTATATTTTGCATGTACTTTTTTTACAGAACTGCAGGGCAATATTGACAAGCTGAAGTTAGTCTGGGCAGAGGAAATGAACCATCAAATCTCAGCAGAGAGTATGAAGACTATAATGCTGACTGTGAGAGCAGTACAAGATCCCTCTTGAGTACCAGGGGAGAATGAGGATGAGATGTTTTCACAGGGTGGATATGCAAAAGAAAACAGTGCACAGTGAAACAGGCAGGAAGAAGGAAGGAAGACTTTGGTATCATTCTCCGTCTTCATGTCTTCTGGGATTCTCCTAAGTTAAATAGCTGATGCTTCAGAAAATTGACCTGCATTATTTCAGGGATGTATCCCACAAGTTTTTATTAACATGCTTTTAGGAGAATGTTCTGATTTTCTGCAATTAAACAAAAATAAGTAACTAGTTAACATTCTGTGACTGAAGGCAGAAGCTGTATTAAATTACTGTATGTGCAGAGACAGATACCATCCAGAGAAATGGATTTGGCCCAAATACGATAACTATGAAGAATGGAGTGACTTGCTGCTTCTAACAGATTAGCAGCCAAACTGTTTGAGAAAGGACAAGACCAAATGGCAGGTTTTGCTTTGACATTTTTAATGTCAGTACTTTTTCTCAGTGTCTATTCCACCTCAATTCTTCTGACTTTTCTTTCAAATTGTTGCCAGTAGTCTTTATATGTGAAAATGTCTTGCATGGTCAACAACCTTGTTGCTCTTTAAATGGGTACCATGTAAAAGGGACTTGTCAGACTGGTGCTCTCTGGTGCAGTTGTTAGTGCTGAAAATGCTGCATTGTGTTTCTGTAGTTGACAGTCTGGGTGTTTCCCTGAGTCAAAGGCTCCCCCTGTGTTGCTACTCTGTGCAGAGCTAAAACCAGAGCTCAGCAAAGTCTGGCAGTGTTCTTCCATCGCAGGGCCTGCCTGCTTATATGATCACCAATAATCAGCTGCACGTTAGCAGCTTGTTTTCTGCTCTCTGGCTTGTTGGAGATGATAGATGAAGTATGAAGAATGTGAGATGTTTTTCTTAAGCTACGTTAAGCCCACTGTGCTGACAGCAGCAAAACAGAACTTGTTTTGACAAGGAGTTGAGTTAACATGACACAAAAGCTAAATTCAGGAAAGATGAGGATCTCTGTCAGACCCTGGTGATTTTTTTTTTCTCTGTTGTGGGTCGTTTTAAAAGTCTCTCCCCAGTATTCCTACCTTCCCAGGGTTTATTTTCTGAGCTGTTACCTTCTCCACAGTCTGACAGACTCCTTGTTTTTTGGTTTTTTTTCCATTGATCTTTGTTGCTCCCAGCAAAAAGAGCTAAGATTTATTTTGAGACTTAGGGATCATTACAGTATTGGTAGTTTTGCATCTTCATGTGGTTGTGACATGTCACTGTGAGTTGTTGCCTAAGGAGACAGATTCAGCTTGACAGGAGGAAGACAGTGTCATATCTCATGACATGTTTCTCTGCACCATGGGGCATGTATGAGGAGTGAGGACCCCAACACAGATGGCTTGAGCCTGTAATCCTTTTGTCTTCTCTCAGGCAAGCATGAGGATTTCAGATCAGCTCTGGGCATGGATCAGACAGGACTTTCTGTTTCTGTAACCATCAAGGGCCAATTGCTACCCCAGTAGGTCATTGAACCAGCTCATTCTGCCACAGTCTGAGGGATGGATTGCTTGAGGTCTGCCATTATTCATGCTGGGATGGGTATGAATAAATCTTGTGCTCCAGTGTGTAAACTGTTTGCATAGCAGAGGTTGGAAAGGTGGTGTTGTCCTCACTCTCCCCCCACAATGTTGCATGAAGGCTTTGCATTACCCTGAAGGTGGAGATATTTGAGCTTAAAAGAATCAGGGTGCTGAAGGTGAATGGGCTCTGACACTCAGTGACAAATAGCATGAATGCTTTTCCATGGATCACCTGGACTGGGGGATCCTATGGCTACATACTGAGGTTTCTCTGGGCTTGCCCAAGTTATCTTGCTCAAGGAGGGGTGCATGTGCTCAGGTACATCCCCAGAGTGATGCCAGGAGGTTGAGATGGTCTGCACCCAGTAACCAGGGTTACAAAGCCTATTATAAAGTTTCTGTCCCATAGTTTAGATTTATTGAATTAATCCTGCTGCTGGATATTTTTTAATTTTTTGTGTATGGGTATTTTCTGCTAGGTTCTCTCCTCTAGGTAATGGGTTTGTACCAGTGATCCATAGGAGCTGATCTCAACAGGAAAGGACCTTTGTGGTGTTACCAGTAGCAAAAGTGGCTTGAAAACTGCTCACTTGCAGAAGTGTGCTACCCTTCCTCCCTCAGTTGTTCAGCTTTCACCGGTCACCAACTGCCATAACTGAAAATCAGTCTTCCCTGCTGCCATGGGCTTTGGATGACAGTCCAGTTCCCAATGGCCAGGTCACAAATGGCTCTTCTGTCAGTACTGGGAGCCCTTCTCCAGGGCTGCACGAGCCAAGGAGGGCTTGTTCCTTGCCAGGCTATCCTGACCAGATTGCAGTGAGCTGAGCTAGGAAAGTGCCTCCATCTGTTACATCTCTTTTCAAACTGCTGGTCCTAAACACAATATTGAATAAAGTGGTAAATGTTGGTAAAACACTCTGGGACTGTGAGCTGGGAGGAACACTGAGCGTTATTGGAAGCCTGTAGAAGACTTTGACCTTCATAATGCTGAGCCTCTTTCTGCTTTCACTGCAAGTGCCTGCAGAGCTCCCACTGACCTCAGCTGGGCAGGACGGAGTCGGGAAGTCCAACACTTGTCTTGCTGCCTTGTCCAAAGTGGTGTCAACAGCCTGGTTCTGGCAGGTAGATGGAGTCCCATAATATGCAGGAAAAGAATTATTAATAAGCTTTATAATGTGTTATTGTCGTGACCAGCTGTTTGGGTTTTGCCTTTGTGTGTCCATGTGCAGGTGCTCTTTTACCTCCTCCGCTCCCTCCCCAGCTGAGGAAGCACAGAGACATGTTTCTCACATCTGCAGAAGCTTTGGGGTTAGTGTTGGTGTCTAATGCAGGAGTGGGGGACTGAGGGCCACGACAGTATTGCTCTAGGCTTTGCATGAGCACATAGATAAGCCTGGATGAAAGAAAACATCTTCACCACAATAGAGATCTACTAGCAGCTGCTTCTGATGTCAGAGTAGCAGCTAATATTATAATAATTGCTAAAATTACTGTAGCATCTTTTCTGGAGATGTAATGGGAGATGAATGTTGGGCAGCAGAGGTGCAATGGACCTGAATCATCTGCAGTGGGTGTTTTGTTGAATGGAGCTCTGTGTGTGGTGAGGAGCTGGATCTGCTCCATGGTTTTTTAAAGGACTGTTGTGCCCATCAGTGGCCAGCTTAATCTTATTGCTGCAGTGTCCACACCAGCTCAGTGCTCCATCTATCCAGAAGCCAGGTGATAGACAGGAGGTTCTGGCCAGGGACTTTGCCCCTGCCAGAGTAACTCCAGTTGCCCTGGGTATTTTCCAGTAGCACCTGTGTGCAAGAATACAGGTGCTGAGTTGCATTTCCAGCCTTGCTGAGAGCTACTAGCTGCACACTGGAGTTTGACACTGTAATAATAGATTTCTTTTGTCAGATGAAATTAATCTTGGATTATCTGCTTCACCAATCCAAATATAGGCTCCTACATTAGCATCCACTTTCCTTAGGCTTGAATCTTTCAGGAAATAGATGCAAATTGGAAAACCTGCGTTAAGTTAACTGAGGTTGTAAATCCCAGCCACATCACACGTGAACCTGGGAGGTAGAGAATAGCTTTCAAACCATTTCCCACAAATGGAGAGTGAGTGCTGCACTCCCATACATTTTATTAAAGCTGTGATGAGAAACAGACTTGCCAGTACAGTGCCCCTGTGCTTGAAGCAACCACTCCCATTTAGAGAACAAAAAATGCTGTCATCTACCTCCAGCCAGTGGCATCCAGATTAACTTTTGCCCCCTGAATTAACACACAAAATTTAGTAAGGTGTCACTAGGAGCTCAATGTATCTGACACAAGCTTGCTGTATCAAAAACTCTACAGGGAATCAGAGGAGCACTTTGCTCTGCCTCTCCTTATCCCTGCCCCCATTGTAAAATACAGCTTTTAATTGCTTGTAAAATTTGGCTGGTTGGTGAATCCACAGGGAGAAGGTGTGAGTGGATGTGCAGTGTGGTGTCAACACGGTGTTGCAGTGCAGAAATGTCTGAGTTGCTGAGGAATCATTCACAACTGGAAACAGGATTGTCAAGGTGAAAACTTTTGAGGCCTGGACCATTTGGATGTGCAATGACCTGGCATACCTTTCTGGATCAGCTGAGATAGTCTGTCCTTTGGTGTGGGGATGTTTAACCCAATTGTGTCTGCACTGCATCATTGCTGAGTGTCAGACATATCCCAGTTGCCTGAGATTTAATTTCAGGAGATACTTATGTTTTCTTGGTTAGTTTGGTTGTTTTTTTGGTTTTGTTTTTTTTTTCATTTTTGCAGTTCATATGACATCCTTTCAACTGAAGCCTTAGAAACTCCAGAATAGTAGTCCATGTGTGATTTAAAAACATGCTAGGAGTGGAAATGCAATTAAGGTATCTTAACCTCCTTTACTCTGCCCTGCAGCAATACAAAGGGAAACAATTTGGTTTTAAAGGTTATTGTAATCTAGAGCTTTAAACTCTAACATGCCTTAATCATTACTGAGTGGTTATTAAAGAAGTTTATCTTCATCACAGTCATAAACAATGCTAAGTAAAACGTGCCTTTACGTTTTTATTGGCCAAACAGCACAATGATAATGGTCATTGTGGCCATTTTGTGAAAAACTGAGGCAAGCATCAGTTAGCAAATGAAATAATGGGAAGTCTCAGCTGTTGATATTAAGTGGAGATAGTCATACCAAGCACAGGTACTATGTTCCTTACCTTTTTGGCTTCATCTGAAGACAGAAAATTGTTATATTGTAAGGTATATTTCAATACAAACAACATGTTTCAGGAACTCCCACTCCTGCTCTGGTTGATGCTCCTGGAGACTGCTCACACATTTCCTGTGAAGACTGACATACGTGTTTTTTCTGGCATGAGGACTGGGCCTGTCTTCTCAAAGCTACACTTTTCTTGTGTTTTAAGAACAGACATGAAGGAGCAGGGAAAGGTTTTTGTCAGGGGTGGTTTGCTGGTTGCACCCTGGGTAGCTGTTGCCAGCCTGTCGTCACCTGATCTGCCACCAATTTGCCAATATGATTTGTAGGTTGTACAGGACCACACAGGAGAAGAATATGCTTCCTAAGTTGATTTATCTTAATGAGGTGGAGAGCTTGGAGTGCATGGTTTTTCCTTTTTTGTAAAGATCTTGCAAGACAAAGAAGAACCCGCTATCTTTTTCTGAGGACAAGGTTTTTAATTTTTGGTTTAGTAAAGTGAAATTCTTCATATGGCATGAAGGCTTTTTATCTCTCTGTGCCTTCACTATAATAGATCCTCCTGTGAGCCAGAGGATGAGGATTTCAAAACCTGTCACTGTTGGTCTTGCCCGCTGTTTGTGGTGTGAGGAAAGCTGACTCAGTTGCACATTTGGAAATTCTCCACCTTTGTAGGAAGGGAAGGACAGAATCCCATGTGTGTCTGTGCTGCTGCAAAGCCTTGTGCTGGCTGTGTGTGAGCTGTGCTTGTACACCTGCAGCTCAGCCATGCTGGGCAGGGGGTTCAATGCACATGGCCCTGCTTAGCAGGTGCACAGTTTTGTTAGTGCCTGATCTGACACTTCATTTGGAAAGAATTTGCTGTCCTCTCCTGACAGTGTTCTGTGATCCATATTTTTTTATGGCTGGTATAATCTGAAAATCAAGTACTTTTGGCAGTTTTCATAGCTCCATATAGTACACTATATTGATCTGAGCAACTGCCATTTGTCTTTAATCTGTCCAGATCCAATTATTTTAAGTGTCCACAGGTGAAGCATTAGAGACCATGTGTTCTTTCTGTTTCAAAAAAGGAAATTCTTTATCTGTCATGGCTGGAGGTGGGAGCTCAGTTCCTGGTCATCCAGTGGCATGTGATGCAACAAGCATTTCTCTGTGCCTTGGTTCTCTCCTGTGTGCAATAATATTCCACCATTCCTTTGTTTATAACAGGGCCAGAAGCCTACAATGTGTCTAAGGTGACCAGGAGCGATTGACATCAGACTTCTGTCATTAGTTTGAATAAACAAAAGTTTATTCAATATTATCTTCATATTTTTGGAAGAAAGAGCAGTGATACTGGAGTCTTCTGTAGCAGGCATGGTGTGGGTAGGGAAGTTAATGAAAGTGAGGAAAACAGAAACAAATAAATTGGTTGTTGTTCAGTGTTTCTCAAATTATTCATGTTGGCCACAATGTGAAGGGATGAAATTAATAACGTCCAAACTCTCTGTTCTTACACTTGCCATGCAGGTGCACAGAGTTAATAATGGCAATGGTGTTACATTGGTATAATTACATTGTATGTTTGTTTTAAGAGGCTGGCGAAGAGCTCTTGGCCATAAAGGGTTAGGATGTTCAACAAATGCAAAAGCAAGGTTCCTTTTGCCTGAAGTTGTAGCTGCATGTTCAGCATCTCTCTAATCCTCTTCTCCTCCTTGGACTGTGGTTCGTGACCTCCTTGGGGCATTTTGATCCACAAGTAGAAACCTCAAATCTGTAATTTGGCCGTAACTGCCTGTGGGGGATACACCAGTTAGAAAATCCTGGCCCTTCCCTATGGAAACAGGGGAGTGTCTGGAGAGAGACACAGGAACTGGACTTTTTGGTATGGGTGTCCCCACCATGAGTCACAGCCCATGCTTGGCTGATAGAGAATTTTTCCTCTCAGAAATTGCTGAACTAGCAGAAGTTATTATCCTTTCTTTAGGGGTCATTTGGTGATACTTAGCAAAAAAGCTTGTGGTCTCAGCTATAGACCAGGTAGCTATTGCTGTGTGGGGGAAAACAGCCTACCAAATCTGTCAGTAATTGTCCCCTCAGTCATTGGCAGTCACCTGTCAGCCAGAGAGCTGAACTGAAGCCTTGGAGACAGAACCATCTCCACACTCTGAGATGTTTGTGCCAGCTCAGCCTGGGAGCTCAGCAGCAGCAAGGTGGACAGCAGGGCTTGGGCTGTGGCCCTGGGTGCCAGCAAAGCCCTCAGCCAAACCCCCTTAGGCTGCTGGGGTATTCCATAAAGGAAGAGGCAGTGGCTTTGCCTGCCTCTGAAGGAGTGAGCAGGACCAGGCAGCTGTTTCACACACCACCGCTTCTGCTGTTGGCCTGTGAGGAGACCGGTGAGCCCTGAGTGTGGGCACTGGGCTGGCTGAGGGAGGCACCCACCCACCTACCCACCTGGAACACACAGGGCCCATTAAGAGTTAATGCCTACTATTAGAAATGAGCAGCAAGAGTTGGAGGGTTCAGAAGGATGGCAGTGGGTGTGAAACACTCTAACATTCCCATTAATTTGAAATGTCTCCTTTCTGGCCAGAAAGAAGTGCCCAGATTTTTTAGTCAATATTAATTTTACACTTGGCACCACAGGAGAGTGTGAACTGCTGAGTTCACAAAGGGCCCATCTAATAAACAGACAATAGAAAATCAGAAAAGCAAAGATTGAGCTCACTTGCCCAGACGATGAGAGTATAATAACCACGAGGGCTGCAGAGGGCAATGGAAAATTCTGAGCAGTAATGAGGAGTCACAGCAAGTGCCCGTGCCTGAGCTCGCTGGGCACAGGTAGGAGCCAGGAGAGACGGTGGGATGGTGCAGCATTGTGTGGGGAGAAGGAGGACTTGGATCAGGAATGAGAGACAGATGAGGAGGAGGATATCACGTCACAGGTGTGCTATAGGAATGGGAGGCCAGATTAGAAAAGCAAATTGTTCCCCTGCAAATGAATCCCAAGCCTGATCTCCATCTCATTTCCTTTAGAAGAGGGTTTGAAATTTTAGATGGGCTCCCACATGCATGACTGGTGCTTGTCAGCTCCCCTCTGCCCCTCCCTGTTGGATCACCTCTCCTTTAAATGAATCTTTCCTGTCTCCTGGTGGCCTGCAGGATAGCAGACATCAGGCTTTAAAAGCTGCCCAGGTTAGCCAAGTGAATGCTGCAGAAGTAAGAGATTAACTTGATTCCAAGGAGCCAGATGCTGCTAGCTTTCTAATAAACCCAGAGGAAACTCTCTGAGAACTGGAGATAATTGTAAAGGAACCAGGTTGGTTTGTCAAACATGTTTGCCTGTTTTCCTCAACTTTCAAGCAGTCTGCAAAACTAGTGTATTTTATTCGATCTTGTTGCTAGCACAAGGTTTTCCAAAACCAGAAGTACTTTATTTCAAACTAATCCATGGGCACTTAAAGCATACAGAGGTCCTTGTGCTCTGTGCCTTGGCCTCTCCTTTCTTCCTCGGATAGTAGAGTCCAAAGCCGGATAACAGGCTGAGGACTTCATTTCCTGCTGTGGCTGAGCCAGTGTTTCAAAATAGATTGATTTTTCTGCAGGATTGTTCTTTTAGTTCCCTTCCCTCTTCTTCTTAATGAACACTTTTCATATCTGTAGAATCTGAATTCTATCTCGATTGAAATGGCACCACCCTTATCAAAATTCAAAGCCTGTATCTCAAACCCCAAGCCACTGAAATCCCTGGCAAACCTAGCATCTGGTTAATGAATACATCTTGAGGAGCCCAGATACTTTATTTTCATTTCTGTCACAGAGTTAGTGTTTTTGATCTGCCCATTAGAGAAGCAAGGTGAAAGAGTAAGAACTTGCCTGTCTCTGCATTATCTGCCTGTGACAAGGTGCCATGGCTGCTGCATCTGATCAGCTGTAATATTCAAGACTGATTTCTGGATAGAAAGCCACTGATTTTGTTTAAGATCAGAAGAGGGAAAAGAGGTATGACTTTCCCAGCAGTTGTGATCCTGTCAGTGAGATTAAAAACAATGAAATGCATGGCATGTGAAGTCCTTGGAAAGAGGAAATCAAAGCCCTGGTAAAGAAACGGGGAAAACAAAGTGTGGTTAGACAAAGGAATGAGGGGATACACGTGAAGTGCATGTGTTGGAGAGATGGGGCAAATGGACTCCTTTGGAAAAATGATGAATTCCCAGAGCCTCTGGTGTGAAAAAGGAAAGGCTTGTGGAGAATTCATAAAATATACTAGGAATGAGGGCAGGGATGGGAGATGGGGCAATCTTAGGGAGGTATGGAAGTGAGTAGCTGGATGCAGGGGCCTCCTGCAGCAGGAGAGGTCCCTTCTCTCAGGAGTGGCACAGCACCAGCACTGGAGACCTGTACTTGGGCAAAGGCAGCAGCCTGTGGGAATGTCCTGGGCAGATGGCAAAGTAAATCATAGTGCAGAGACCTGGGCCCAATCTCATTTGACACTGCAGCTCCTCAAGTCTGTTCCTTTTCAAGCTCGAGCTGTGTTGCTGAAATTGTCTTCATACAACCTGGAGGTTTTACTGGGTTTTCAGTCAAGCTGAAGTACAAGTAAACGCTCTAACTGCAGCCATCTTTTGGCACCCAAATTTGCAACACTCATGAGTATAACCAAAGAACTACATCTGTTTTGAGGTGTGAGTTAGAACCAATTGTGCATCCTTCTGCAGGTGCCTTGCACTTCATCTGTGCCCTTCCCCTGCTTGTTCTGTGCAGCCCAGGAAAGTCATCCTGGAAGTCTTGGGGTGTAAAGTAAGGGCTTGGACCCCAATGAGCTGTGTGCTCCTGGGACGTCAGCAAGGCACTCATGGCAGAGGAGTGCAGTACAGTGAGACTTTTTATTTTTCAACCTTATTCTATCCCATTTATGAAATGTCTGCTTGAGGGTAACTGGCTGTGTTTGTACCACTGGACTGTGCTGCTGTGTGTCCTGATCATGGCTGTATCTGGGGGTGATGGAGGGGTGGGGAGGGCAAGTAAAGCCCTGTCTTGTTCACAACTTCTGCCCCAGCTGTTTTGGCATGCAAGTTGAAGTGTGCACATCTTCCCATCTGCATTTTTTCAGTGGAGTGACACCTCCTCTTTCAGCCCTTAATAACGTGAAGACTGAATAAATGCAACCTTTGACTTCTCCCTTTCGTTTCATTAAACGTGTTATCTTTGTCCATGTGTTTTAGCACCTTGGTGTGGTGGCTGGCAAAGCCCACACCAGGGCCCTGCTGTCTGATGTGATCTGGATTGGGCTGTAAGGGTTGAGGTGAGTGAGAATGTGTCTGTTCTGAGATAACCACCCACTTACTAACGTGCTTCATTTGGCCAAATGGCTGGACAATTAAATTACTTGAAAACACACCTCTTTTGTGGCTGCTGCTGCTCTGTGGTGGGGGAGCCCAAGGCCTGTTGTAGATCAGTACTGGGTAGATGCCATGTAGTTCCACTCTTGGGTCTTGAGTGCAGTGATCACTGTACCTCTTATGTTTGTATGAGTCCATCCCCTTACACAGGGCATGTGTGAGGGTTTTGTGTAGCAGGGGGTATGTGGGGCTTTATACCCAGCTCTCACTAGGCCTCCTTTCATTCTGAGCTCCCACTGGCTGCTTGCTGAGGGTGTTGATAGCACCTTCTTGCTCCCCCACTTTGTCACAGAACATAAAATGCTGGCAAAAGGTTTCTGGTTTGGATCCAGAATCCAACATTTGAGCAGCCATGAATGCTAACAGATTGCCAGGACTGGAAGGCTTCACCTGAGGTCTGAGGAACTCAAGTATGAAATAGCTGTATTGCCAAAGGCAGTGTGTAACATTGCTTTTAAGAATTTCTTGGCACCTGAAGCATGGAGAGTGGGTAAATATAACATTAATCTTTAAAAAAAGATTTGGGAGAATCCAGGAAACCAAGAGCTTGTAAGCTTGGCATCTGTAGTACATAAACTAGTAAAAGCTGTAATAGACAAAAATGTTTGACAATGAGATATAAACACAATCAGTTTGGGAAAAGTCAGTATGGTTTATATGAAGGCAGGATGTTTGTCTTGCAAACCTCTTGGAGCTCTTTGAAAAGAACGTAGATAAGAGTGAAAGAGCTGGTACTAGATTTCTGTAAGACTTTTTACAAAGTTCAGAGTACCTTATTGGGAATCTGTGCAGACACTGCAAAGGAGAGAAGGTCCTGAGATGTACAAATTATTGGCACAGAGATTGGAAACAAGGTAGGAGAATGCTGCCAGGGAGTTTCACAGTTCAGTGCTGGGATTTCTAATGTTGAACCTATTCAGGAATGACCTGAAAACAGGGAGAGAGTGAGTCTTCAAATTAGCCTGTTAAAATAAAATTTTTCAAAGCAGCGAAGATGATGGTTAACAATGAAGTATTGTTGAAAAATCCTGAGACTGAACGGCTGGCCAGTGAAATGGTAGATGAAATTTCAAGTAAATAAATGTGAAATGAGGTATGCCGAGAAACAGGGATTGTTGTGCATCTAAAATCATGGGCTTGGAGTTGACCAAGATCTTGGGGTTATGTCATATAATCTTGTGAAAGCATCAGGTCGAGGTTAAGAGAATGACAAATCAAGTACTAGAAGCTAAGAGGAAAAAAAAA
This sequence comes from Leptocoma aspasia, assembly GCA_013399835.1. Classification (NCBI taxonomy): domain Eukaryota; kingdom Metazoa; phylum Chordata; class Aves; order Passeriformes; family Nectariniidae; genus Leptocoma; species Leptocoma aspasia. The sequence goes on from VXAX01002463.1 coordinate 385,114, forward strand.
AGATCAAACCAGAAAAACACTGTTGCACGGCTCTGGAGAGAGAGGTGGTGTTTGGTTTTAGTCTTGTTTTGGTTGGCTTGTTTGTTTTAATTAAAAGGAGCCTGATGTGCTTTCACCTTGAATACAGCATGTGGTTGTGCTTTCTTCATACTCAAGGAGTATACTAGAAACGGGAAGATTCCAATAACAGCTTCTGTACAGGACTGAATGAGAAATTGACCTCAGCTTGGAGAAGACATGTCTGAGAAGTATAGCAAAGGTGGAAGAGCTGTTGACTGCCTTCCCCTACACAAGAGCAAGGGGTTTCCAAAAAAAGCCTTGGCTTGAGCCATCATGAATGTTCTTACACCTTCTTTTGTAGGGTGTTTTTTCTCACGTACAGCAGAATCATCACTCCTGAGGAACACTGCTTTCCTATCTGACTTTCGTTGCGGAACAGGGAAGACAAAGTTCCCCTAGGTAAAATCTTGTGTGATAATTTATGCATTCATTATGCTGGCCCAGCCTCCAATAGATGTTTGGCTGTGGAGGGAGTTTCCTCACCCAGATGAATCACTCACTGGTATTTATGCCATACATGCGTGATAATATTTTTGATCTCTGTAGGCATCTGGGATTCTTCTGCTTGGGTAACTGGCAGCCAGCCTGGCTCATCACAACTGGCAGCTGCAAAGGTGGAGACCGGCTAGAAATAGCTGGAAATTGATAAAGACCTTTTCTGGAGACCTCTCTTCCTTTTGCTTTGAAGGTGTTGCATGCTTGATTGCTATGTTTGCACCATTGCTTTCAGACTGCCTTGTGTCATCTCTGTCCCCACAGCACAGGGTGTTCCATGAGAGTTGGATGAGGGGAGAGAGTGGGAACAAGGAGTTAGAAGGGGCAGGGCTCCATGTTGGACTTCAGAGCACCTGCATAGTCTTACTAGACTAATGCTAAATATACTGAATTCGCTATCTGCAGCTCCCCATCAATCTGTGGCTTAAAGAACCTGGGGAAAATGTTGGTGTGGACAGTGTTTTATCACTAGCAGGCCAGCTCCCACCTACATTAGCACATGGCCCCATCCAAAGGTCACTTGGGAGTGCTGAGCCGGCCGTTTTCCTCTCATGTAGGCTCCTTCTCTTTTATGTACATCATTACAGACATGAGCTCTGCACCTGGTCTCTGTGCAAGGTGTGTGTAATGTTTAAGTCATAAAGATTAAGTCTTGCATTTGCCCCTGGACTTAAGGAGAAAAATCAGCCCTTATCGGGAAGGCTTTTTCCTACTTATTTCTACTTTTCTGTCACTCCCCCTTACTCAGTCCTGTTTCTCTGGCACAGTCCTGTTTCTCTGGCACAGTCCTATCAGCACACTATTATTGTCACCTTTCATAAATTCATGTGTGTCTAGCAGAGAGGTGTTTTGGTGGATATGTATCTGCTAGGGAGTCCTTGGGGCTTTTCCTCTAAGGAAGTTACGGAGAATAAATGGTCTGCCAGAGTTTAGAGTGATGCTGCTGGGTTTAGGGAAGAAAGAAGTGGTGTGAAGTACCTGAGATCTCAAAATGGTATTGCCAGAATGTTGAAGTGCAATTAAAGTGTGCAGAAAAGAAGGTGGAAGGAAAAAAAGGATCCCAAAAATAGACTTGCCAGCAGTTTTAAAATCAGATTTTCCTAGTGTTTGGTTTCTAACAGCTTGTAATCAGCTAATGCTTGTACTGTCAAAGCAGGTGCTTGACCATCTCTGCGGGTTCCACGTTATGTGTTTCAGTGACTGGTGGTTTCTGAAAGCCCTGCCTGCTCAGCAATGAGCATAAACGTTCGTGGGTGTCTTGGTAATGAGGAAAAAACCTGCAGGTTTCCCTCTGGGAAATGTGTGGGCAGAGTGCCGCTGTGCGGTGACACAGAGCACGGCGTCCTTGGCACGGGGTGGGGGTTGAAAGAGCATCTCTTAGAAGTTAGTGGAAGGATGCCCGATTTCCTCCCAGGGTTTGGGTTGTGCCTGGCAAAGGAGCAGGAGAAACACTCCAGACACTTATATTTTGGTTTTATGTTATATTTCCTTCCCTTTCTCCCTAATAGCCTTTTGACAAAGGTAAGGCAAAACGAAACGTGTTCTTTTCCAGTTGTGTGGTAATGTCATGTCTTTCCTCAAGGGACAGGGAACTAAAGAGGTAAGAACAGGACACATATAGATAATATGCTGTGTTCTGAGATTTGGTCGATACAATGTTACAAATTGTCTCAGCTGTAGACAACACAAATTGAGGTACTGGGTGCTGTGCTTTGTTGTACCTGTGCCAGCAATGCCAGGGCTGTAGTGTGATCATACCTCTATTACAGTGTGCATTCTGCACCCACAGTGCTTACACTGAGACTAAAGTCACTTGTCCTGGCATCCTCTTAACTTGGTCATTTGGTTTTACTAATAGGTCTCACACCTTAATTCTTGCTTTCCATCCAGTGCTTTTTAGCTTATGTATTAAGTCTGTGGATAATTTGCTTTGGGTTCTGCTCCAGGGAAGGGAAGGTTTCCTTCTGAAGTCGTTTGTTGTAAGAGGGAGTGGAAAAGAGAACAACAGTAAGCAGCAGCCACCTTGCCAGGGGCATAGCCTGCAGGCTTTCCCTGTGTTATAAACCAGGCACTGGCTCTGCAGCTGAGCTATCCATATGCTCAGTGGCTCTTTGCAGACATCAGCCAGGCTTCATGAGCTCTTCAGCCTGATCATAAGAACTTTGGTAGAATTTAGAAGTGTATGTGAGCTTCCCCTTTTCACTCCCTTTCACTCTTGCAAGGGAGATTCAACTGCTCGTGTCTTGAAGCTGCACATGGGATACACGTTGTTAAATCAGGGAAGCAAGCATGGTATGCTCCTTTTGCACCTTCAAATACCCACACACCCCCTATATGTGTGTGCTGCTCTTCCCCTCCTTTGGAGGGCACCTAAGGGATAGTCATGGGCCTGAACTGTCTCCCTCAGAAATACACATCTTCCTCCATATGTACACCAACACCCAGTCTTTTAGTTTCCCATCTAGTCCTTCTTCATACCCAGCTATCTGCTGGTGGAAGGTTCATTTTGCATTACAAAGGTCCTTCAAGGCCATCCCCAGGCCATCTTTCACAATGTCTCCACATGGCTTCATGGACCAAAGTGTGAGCTCTTTGTAATTCTATTTGCACCTTTCTTGCCTGCAGCAAAGCTGTTCCCTCTTCACTTCACCAGTTGTCCCACCTTCCTTGTCTGCACATTGTCAGGAACAGTAACTGTCTGTTGCTATAAAGGTAGAAAAAGGTCACCCTTACAAATGACAGTGCTTATGGCATTACTTTGGCAAGATTTATTCTTCCCATTACAAGAATCAAATTCCATCACCTCCAGTAATTAATTGACAGAATTTGGGGTCTGGAATTGTGAAATATTATTTAGCTTTCCCAATATGAATCATAAGCTTTGTAGCTGTAGAACCAGCTGGGTTCTAAAGCTTCAAGTAATACCCAACCAGTTCAGGAGATTTTGCAGCCGTAGAGGACAAGTAAAAATTCATTCTGGTCCCCAGGGATCACCTGTTGTGGCACTTTCATAGATAATTCTGCATAAACATACTTAACCACAACTAATTAGAAACTTTATGTCACAGAAAAGAGGAGTTGCCAGACACACTTCATTTCTCAGGGAATTATTATTACCATCTGTGCCAATCCTAGTATGTGTGTGTGTGTGTGTGTGTGTGTGTGTGACCCATTTGTAGTTTCTCCATGGGAAGAGGCTCCACAAACTCATAACTTACTCCAGTGCTTTGCTGACTATTAAGTCATTAGATTTTCCTCAGTGTTCAACTTAACTTCTGCATTTAAACTAACTCTTTATCCTATCCACATGTTATTACTTTTCTAGATGCTGCACTACTCTGTGTTGGAAAGTCATTATCATGTCTTTTGTGCTCTCCTATCTCAAGGTTTAACAGCCCAGTTTCTCAATCTTTCCTCACAGGCCATGTTTTCTAAGCCTCTGATTTTTTGGAGGCCTTCCAGCAAGTCCACAACTTTCTCAAAGTGAGATTTTGTAACCCTGTGTCATCCAGAGAGTTTGAATGAAAGAATTAAGAAGTGTAGTATTGTGGGGCATACTTCCATTACAATGATAAAATAGAGCATGGCAAATCTATTTCTTATCTTGTGGAAATCACACCTCAGCCTAATCTCCAGTTAAAATATTCATTAATAAGTCTGAATAATAAGCACATATAGAACAATAACTATGAATCCAGCTTTCCTTACGCTTAGGAGATACAGGTTTGTGCACATGAGAGGTTCTGACAAGATCAGGATAGCAGTGAATGAAGCTTTTTATACACACCTGTCTAACAGAAAGGGATTATACACAAATGAATCTACACTTGGTGTTAGCCTACATATCTCACACTGTGCCCCAGTGACCGGTCTGGTTTCTGGAAGACTGAAGATAAGGAACAGGAATACAGGCAGAGACTTGCACTGCATTGTGGTAAAATCTGGATGCTTCCTAAAGGAAACTACTAAGTGTCTTGCAGGCATAACCTAGCCCTTGTGCAGGTCAAGTCTTGGCTGCAAATACATGAAACTCTCTGGGAACACGAATATCTTGGCAGGTCACTCAAATCATGCTAATTTGACCCCGTGCCATCTAAGGGATCCTTGTACTCCAGATTTGGCTGTTGCTGCTTTTCTGCTGACTGGTCTAGGTCATGCTTGTTCCTCCTTCATGAGACCTCCAAAAGGGACATTTCATCAGAAGGTGCAATTGAGGCCAGGCTTAAGCCCTTTGGCCAGGAGCTGCTCATCTCCATAGCAGGAGAACTGCTCTTCTCCAGGGTGCTCTGGGACAGGAACAGGGTTCCACAGAGCAAAGAACAGGCCAAAGAGTGAAAAGAAACAGCAGTATTTACTGCATGGAAGGGGCAGCTTGTGAAAAAAAAAAAAAATTTCTTGTTCTCAAAGGACTCTTGTGATCTGTGGCTGTTAAACTGTACTGCTTTGATACTCCTCTTCCTAAAGGTACTAATATTTGGAGATGAGGAGAGGGGTACAGCAGTGGTGGGGTTTTTTTTAAGGCTTTAGAGTGTGAGACTTAAGGATCTCTGTCTGCTTCATTTTTCAGAAAAGTAGTTTGAGTGGACTTGATAACCAAGCAGGGGAAGCTGGGTGCTTTTCTGAGAAAAGCATGATAGGAACCAGCACCTGCAATCTGAAAGCACAACAAACCAAACTGTAAATTAGGCACCCTGTTTAGAGGGGGGATTAGCCACTGGAATGCCTGTCCTAGGGTATGGTATATTCTCCATCCCATGAGACCTCATTCTTTGCAACTCCCTGAAAAGAGGTGGTGGCCAGCTTGGGGTCAGCCTCTTCTCCCAGATAACCAGTGGTAGGATAAGAGGAAATGGCCTCAAGCTGTGCCAAGGGAGGTTGAGGTTGGACATCAGCAAGAATTTCTTCACAGAAAGGGTTGTCAGGCATTGGAAGGGGCTGCCCAGGGAGGTGGTGGAGTCATCATGCCTGGAGGTGTCCAAGAAACAACTGGACGTGGCACTTGATGCCGTGGTTCAGTTGACATGGAGGTATTTGTTCAAATGTTGGGTTTTATGATCTTGGAGGTATTTTCAAATCTTAATGATTCTGTGATTGTCTTCAGGAACATATTTTCTGGGACTGATGGTTCTGTCAAGTGTGAGATCTTTGGGCTCAGTCCAAGAATAATGATGAAATGTCAGTCATTTATATACAGAAGGATAAAATCATTTCTCTTAGCCTTAAATACTTAAGAAAGAAATGATGAAGTGTGGATATTAAATTAAAGACACTATTCTCCAATATGTGCCCAATAAAGATTAAATAGGACTCCGTGTTTCAATTTTGTATCTGACATTTCCTAACTAGGAGTTTAATTTCTAGAATATTAATAATGTTCTTTAGCACTTAAGGACTGTCAACCATCTTCGGTTTAGTGTTGTAGAATCAAGTTTAATACTGACTTGCTGGGAGGTATTTGTATGAATTGCAGCTTTCTTCATTTCATACTAAGTGTAACAATTGCAGTTCTGACTCAGTTATTATGATTACACTATGTTCATACAGCATGCTTACAGCTTTGTCTCTAGTGATATTAAAAAAACTTCTTAAAAGTCATTTAAAAAATGAGAAAAGTTTGCATATTTTCATATGGAACAGTAGTGCATATGCAGGGGGATATTTGATAAATTATATATATATGCATTTAAATTTACAGATAATAATTTTCAGGTACTTGATTTCATACACTATTTAATGATTTTTGGATTAGACATTGTTGCAGGGGTGATCAAAGGGCTCTCTTAGCATTTCATGTTGATTTTGCTTTATTAGTGATTTGGAGTTCCAAACAAAATCTTGAGCCGCTTTGCCTAAGGCATTAAATTACATGGTGGGAAATGAATCTCTTCCCAAAGGGAATATTGTCTAAATAAGCTGGATGTTACCTGCTTTGTTATCCCCACTTTACACGTGGGAATCAGAGTACAGAGCAAAGGCGCCACTCCTGAGGTCACAGGGGAAGCACATGGCAGCCCCAGGGACTGGACCCATTTCCAGAGCCCCTGTGAACAGCTTTAACCAGAAGATCATTCTCTGTTTATAAGGTCAAGATCAGTATTGTTCCAGACTGCAGTAAATTATTTAAGTGCTGTATTTAGATTTAGAGAAGTTAGTGAGGAGCTCAAGTGATGCAAACCTTTTGTATGGATGACTCTGAGGAAAAAAAATTGTCTTCAGTTTATTCAGTGGTACTGTCACTGTAAGCAATTTACTACTTGACATAAAGAAAAGCCTCAGATTTTGTCTCTAAGATACTGCAATGGCTTTTGTGCAGGTACAGATTGAGGAATTCTAAGTCTATGGTTTTGCTAACAGTGATGTGCCCAAAAAACCACAATATAGGTGTCTCAAATATGTCAAGGCAGTCATGAAAAGTCTGCGTTTTCCTTGGCAAAATACTTTTGGGGACTTTTGTGAGATCTAATGGTTGTTCACAGAACTAATACAAAATACCTGACTTAGAGCCATGCAACATCTTCTTTCTAAATATGTTTATGCTCAACTGAGCTCAGCTTCCCATTTTTATTTGTGGTTTAAAGTAAATGCCCTGAGCACATTTTGCACTCAGATTAATAACCACTTTATCATCACAAGCCTTCCTGAGGCTGCCTATTTGGGGTTTTTGTTTTGGTTTGGTTTTGTTTCTTTCATAAAACAAGGTCAGCATGGTTCTCTCTAGCATTTGTAAAGAGGGAAGTATGTGATTGATCTGTCCCCTTCATTCAGAGCATTCATTTCACATTTGGAAACCGGCCTTATTTTCAGTAAGCGGGCCAGTACGTAGAAGCTGGCTGGTGTAAGTGGTCTGGTTGGGGGTTTTCCTTGGTGCTGGTTGTTGTGTTCAGTGTGTGGTTCCAGGTGGGTGGAGGGCAGCTGGGTTTCGCTTGCAGTCACTGCTCAGGGCTGCCATCTCCGGAGATCTCCGGCAGCGCTCGCGGTGTTTCCATATCACAAACTGGGAGCACAACCCACGGCGCTGGGCTCCTGAGATGAGTGTGTGCAGAGACCTGGGCTAGCTGCCTCCCACCACTTAGGGGGCTCCCAGCTGCTGGAGACCTCTCTTTCTCTCCTGCCTTCACTGCTAGCTCTGCTGGGACTGAGTCAAGTGGTGCTGCTCAACTTCTGAACAGGTAAATCTCATTCCTTTCTTACCACGTCATCTGAAATGCGTATGCGGAGCCCATCTGCAAGATACTGGGGTTTATTAAGGTGTGGGGATTAATGAATTGCAGGTTGGTAATTGGGAAAGCCTACTTTCAAGCAGTCTAAGGAACAGAACTTGCTGCCTCGTACGTCCCTGCGCCAGGTGCCACAATGCCAGTCCTTGGCAGGAAGTGCAGAGGGCCATTTCCTAGCTTTGCACAAGTGGACAGTGTTCTGCAGATGTCAGTAGTTGAGCTGTACAAGATATTCTGAAGAGGAAGAAGGCTTGATGCTATCTCAAATTAAATAACTGTGATTTTTAAATTCTTAGTAAATACAGATTTCTACTTTTCCTGTTATTTTCCTGTAAGTACTGTTGGGTTTTTCTCCACCGATTTAACTCTACAGCACTTGGGGTGCTTGCTTTTTGATGAAAGTGTATGGACAGAGACTTTAAGATAAGACAGAGTCCTTCAGCTAACATTTGGATCTTTGGACAAACTCCCTGAGGGAGAATTCTAACAGGCTCATAATGTGTAGTGCTAGGAGTCTATAATCCACACCCGAGTCTCACTGATCTGGCTTGATAATTTCGGGAGAAGTGTTGGAAGTGTCCTGAGTGTGAATGAAAGGTGTTTCAGACCCCACGCCTCAAGACTTGGTACCCTGGGTCTGGTACAAGACCTTTCCTTGGATAGAGACAGTGAGCTGAGCCATGCCCCCTGCCTGCTGGGGTTTGGGGGTGGGTGGGAAGTGCTGTGTGGCTCTGGGGATCCCAGCTCCCACTCAAATGCTCTGTGCCAGGTTCCCTGGGCAGGGAGCTCCACCTGACAGCTTTGGGCCAAACTGGTCCCATGAGCCTTCAGCTTCCTGGGGAAAGAGGATGAGGGTGTGTTCTGCTGCTCAGCAGGATGTGGCTAATCCTGAGCTGTATTTCTTCAGTTGCCACCACCTCTCCTTTGTGCTCCTGAACACGACATGGGGGAGGCTGCTGGTGCATTCCTCTAACAATGCCTTGCTCTGTTCTCTGCTGCGGGGGGTTCTTAGTGTCTCTCTGCAAAAAAGGAATTACTTAGTCCTCAATCCCTTCACCCCAGGTTGAGGGAAGTGTTAATATTAAGTGCTATTCCATAATCTTATAGAGAGAAAATGTGAAGCATAGAAAGATTACATGACTTGCCAAGTTCAGAGTTGGGAAGAGATTCCAGATCTCCCTTCCTTTCTGCTCTTGGTATCCCCACAGTGCTTTTCCATGGCTTCCTGGGATGGTTAACTGCCTCCTTGGTTTGCCTGCTCTGACTATAAGAAGCCTGGGGCTTTGACAGGGCTTGGAAGCTGATGATGCTGAAGTAGGATTGAGGTTGAACCCTTACTGTGGAATTCTGTGGCAACCTTCAGGGAAAGTCCTGTGCGTGTGGACACAAACAGGACCTCAGCACAGCCAGGACTGCATATGTGGCTTGACTCATTGCACAGGCAAGTGCAAAGCCTCACTTTTCTGAGCAAGAACTGGGAATACTTGAGGCTAACTTCAGCAGAACCATGGTGGTATTTCTATGAGTAGCTGGGCTATGGATTAAGGTGAACATGGTACCTCTCAGAGCAATGAGGTATCTGGCTTAGGTATCCGGACAAAGAGAAGCTGGCAGACAGTGCATTGAGCAAGGCTCATTCAAGAGAGCTCTTGCAGTGCCTTGATGTTGTGCTGATGCTGGGCACTGAGGAGTTGGGAAAAAGGAAATAGAGCCTGTTCATGTCCACATCATTGCTTGAAACTCAATAATCAGCAGCCCTTTTCCCATGTAGCTGTGCATGTCTCTAATGTTAAAAAACCAAAAAGCTCCTGGCCCTGTTTTCAGGTAGATAGGTCTTTAGTCCATAAGCTCCTGTCCCAGCCTTGCCTCGTTTGCTGGCTGTGTCAGAACAGGTGCAGTCAGGGAGCCATGCACCAGTTTCTGGATGGAGAGCTGAGACACACAAGGGCACTTTGATTAGCGTGGCACAGAGGAGTCTATAGCAGAGTTGGAAATGTAGCTCTGTTGAGCACAGAAACTCTTTCAGACCTTCAGCAAGTCTCTAGCGCTAATGTGAAGCACAGAAGCCCGTATGGTTCCTGTATTTTTTGTCCTCTATAAATTTAAATAGTTTCTGTCTTCTGGCCTGTGTATTTTATCAGTCAGGATACGCTGGAGGTGGTGGAATAGCTTACTGGTTGAATCATTTTGGAAGCCAATGCTATTAATGTTACACAAGAACTGAAATTTCCTCACTGAAGTGTTGCTTAGCCTATGCTTCTCAGATTCATGGGAAGTTAAGTTAGTCAGGCTGTCCTCACTGAAAATAGTTTTGAGAGTACGCATCTTTATCATACTCAAAGTGTTGAGATCAGATTGGAAAGGGTGTAAATGACAACCAAAATAATCAGGAGATACTATCACATCCAAGAAACAAATGTGCTGGTTTATTCTGCCAGGCAAGATGAGGGAGATGTGTAATCTGGTAGAGCTTAAAAATGGGGGAGAGAGAAATGTTGCTGCTGAAGGACTTGGTGATGCAAGAACAAGTGACAATAAATTGCTCATTAAAAAAGAAAAAAACTAACAGGCAAGGAACTAGGAGACCTTTAAGCATAAGATCAAAGAAGCTTTAGATTTAGTCACTCAGAGTAGTCAGGGAAATCACCTAGAGAGGTTAGTTATCATTTTGAGAAATTATATATGAGACAGTGGCAGTCACCTTCTGTTGCCACAAACTTGATTTAGTAGCTCATAAGTTCCTCTTTTTACAGAAAAGTCTGGCAGAAGAGGCATGCTTGCCAGAGTGTTACTGCCACTGTACTTACCCAAGGGAGCTGTTCCAGTGCTTGGCTATCCTGCTTTTCTGGTAGAACTGTCCATGGGGAACTGCAACGAGCTGTGTTATATCTTGATCTACTGTGAGATCTGAAAAGATGTGAGCATTTGATTTCTCGGAAGGTGAAAGTAATTTCTGGTAATACGAGCGCAGATCATTATTGCTGCAGTTATTGGAATGAGAGTTTTCTCTCTGCCTGGCTCTTCTTTAGATCTCTTGACTAACAAAGTCATTTATCCTCCTCTGCTTGATGCAGGGCTGGGGCCAAATTTTTCCCTCTGTCTTTTACCAGAGGGAATAAAGAGTGACCACGTTGATGGCAGTGAAGCCGCCCTGGGTTTGGTGTCACACATGACAGCAGCACAATGGTGCTGTCTGCTAGGTGGGAGTTGTGCTTGGGAGATTCTTTTTCATGTTATTACAGAGACAGCGATGGAGTTAAGGCTATAATGCAGGGTCTTTTATAATCACACTCCTATTATGCTTTGTAAAAGGCTTTGCAAGCTTTTATTTTGTGAGTGAGCACTGCAGCCAGAGAAGTGTTTCTGGCAGTGAATCACGCACATGGTTTGGGGGTTTAGTGCAATGTCTCAAGCATCCCTGTGTCATACTGTGTCTGTCCCAAGGACATAGCCTAAAATCTAACCTCCCTGAGGAAACAAACAGGGAGGGGTTCTGCCATTTAATTTACCTGCCCAAGTCAGCAGCCTCATCCCCAAGGCTTCCTCTGTAGTCTATGGAAAGGGAAAAGTCCCTCAAGAACACTGTTCAATACTCTGTGTTAGGCTACAACTACAACTGCATTGCTCCCAGGAGGAGCTTTTCTTTCCTGAGAATTCGTGACATGGGAAAAACTGGCTTTGTACAACTTAGGGCTTAAATCAGGTGTAAAGTACTATGACTGTGAGGATTCCCTGCCCTCTGCTGGGTGCCCGGGAATGCATTTGGGACATGAGGCTTTCTTTTAGGTGACATCTCTGTACCACAGAGGTCTCAATACTGCCAAAAGCATGCATTCACATCCCTGTGCTGTTCACAAAGCTGTGTATATGGCTGACATAAAGGTGATGTGAGGCCCACAAACATTTGAATAGGTTTTTCAGATCTTGTGCCATTGTGGACACAGTGTAGGATTGGGCTTTAGCCCTGCTGGCTCAAATCCCAACAGGGAATGCAGTGAACCCTGGAAGGTGTACTTGGTTTTTGGTATAAAGTGCAACTCAGTATTGGTTTGGGGGTTTACACGTGTACATGGAAAGTTGTTGAGAAATTTGAAGTAAAATGGCAGTGGGTGCTTTTACTTTGTCTGCATCTTGCTTGAGTCATGTAAAGCTGACAAAAGCCCTAAGGGCTGATGCTTGTATAGTTTCGCTTTTGTGTTTTTCTTTTCACACGGCTTCGAGAAGGATGTGTCTTTGGTGGGTGATGGGAAGGTGGAAGAGAGATGTACAAAGCAACTGCTATCTCCTGGCAGTCTCTGGCATTTGTCTGCAGTCCTTCCTGTAGAAAGTTGCCCAGCTATGTTAAAGGCATTATATAGTGTGTTAGTTTAGCAAAAAAATCATTGTGCAAGAACTGGCTTTCTTTGCATCTGGGGAAAAATGAATTCTGTGCACTGTGGTTGCTCTCACTTGAATAATGACATGCAAAATTTGGATTTCATGCAGGTGTCAGTTACAGTGAACTCTTGAGAGAGGTTGTGTCAGTAAGAGCAATGGCTTCAGTGTCTTTCACAACTGCATACACTGTGTTAGGATATGGAGTGAAGGTTGGAAGTTTCCTTGCTGCATCTGTCAGTGGCACTGTCAGCTTCTGCATGTCCAGCCTGTGGTGACCAAGCAGGGAATGCAAGCTGAGACTAAAAAATAGAATGAAAATGCTTAACTCCACCCTCCTATCAGCACAGCCTCGGGGTCTGGCTTGGACAGCACTTTCACAGTTGTCCATTGCTATGGCCATATCTATTCCCTTTCCACTGGCAGCTGAGGGAGGGCTCAGGCTCTGGAGGCTTCAAGCCACCTTTGCAGCACACTGGGCTGACCCAGGAGCAGATGTGTGTGACATGAGGCCTGGCTTAGACCTGCCTTTGAGAAGAGGCACTAGGGCTTCTCTCCTCCTAGGGCAGTCCAGAGCCTCAAAGACCCCCTCCTGCCTCAGCCAACCCCAGATGCTGGCACCAGCTTGTTTGAGCCCCAATTCTGTCCAGAAAATGCAGGCTCAAGGAACTGTACCTGGCCAGAGGGCAGAATATTTGTTGTCGTCTTCAGTTAAGGTCCTCTCATCTTTGGAACTTGAACATCTGATCAGACTACAAAAACTGTGTCTGTAAAAGCACAGCTCTTCTCTGAAGGAGACTGCAAATGTTTCATGCTTGTCTCTCAGGGACTTGGTGGCAACTGTGCGTGGTTTGCAAGTAGAAACTTTTTTTTCCCCTAACTGCCTCTCCTCCAGATGCAGCCTGAACTCAGAGACCTGAGCTGTAGTCTTTCCATCACCCTGTGATCAGAGGGTTTGATAGAAAAGCCGAGTGTGCAGCAGCACCTGTGAGCTGGGGCCCAACAGTGTGCACAAAGGGGCATCCAGGGAGTTCTCTTTGTAGGGCTGCTCATGCATGAACTGGAACTGAGCCCAGCTGCTGCCCTCCAGCATTATTTTGAACAAAAAAGTCACACTCTTCTACGTGGTACAGCTGTGCCCTTACTTAGTACTGCCTTTATTGCCTCAGGTAGAGCCTGCTGGAGGGACCTGGGGACTCAGCAGTGCTCAAGGCCGGTGGGGCAAAGAGCTCTTTGTGCTTGTTGTTATCTTTCCTTTAGCAGGTGGAAAAGAAGAAGTAAAACAGGTAAAGTTGCAAAAAAATAATTCTCAGGTGATGGTTTTGCAGAGAAGGTAGAAATGCATGATTCATCTAGATATTCCTGCTTTCCTAAGCAATAAATGATGCTGCTTTCCTAATTGCACTATTCTCAGCTGTGTATTTTGTGATAAGAACTACTGACAAAGGAGGATTCTGTCCAGCTGAGCTCAGGCTCCTCATCCCCTCCCATCTTCTTGAGCCCTCCCTTGTGTGGAAGAAGGAAAGGAAGGCGAAGGTGTGGAGGTGCTGTAAGTGGACTGAGCTCAGATCCTTGGCTAGGTTTTGACTTGCACACAAGCAAAACTTCAGTGACCCTCACCTCTCCTAATGTGCCTGGAATTCAGGTTTCTGCTGAGGTTCTGGTCAAAGTCTCCTTTCCTCTTCCTGCTTTGGCATATGAGGGTGTCCAGGCTTGCAGTCAGACCTCCACCTTCTCTGGCAGAGATGCCAGAGGAGAAACCTCAAGCAGAAGCAGGGACAGTCACTGGTTTCCCATGTACTCCCAACAGCTTGCGATCTTGGTTATTTCTTATTGCAAACACTTTGGATCAGGGCTCATTCCAACCACAGCAGGCACTAAGCAGAGCTTGGGGCCAGGGAGGAGGCTGACAAGCCTGCTGATTTAAACTTTCAGCAGACAAGCTAATGCTCAAGATCTGAGCAAAATCCAGGTGTAGGAGTTTGTGTTGTCCTGTAGAAAACAGTGAGCCTCATGTAGGACCAAGGGTTAAGTGCACTGGATGGGGTCAGGCCATCTCTCCAGACAGTGCCTGTTCAATCACTAACTAAGAACAAACTCTTGAGGAGCAGCTCCAGAGCCAGACTTCTTAGAGTTTGTACCCTGGGACTTGCTCTATAAGCATCTTCATGTAAGGCTTTCTTAGCTGTAGCTTTTGGTCTCAGGATTAGCTTTGGTATTTGACAGTATAGGAGCTCCAAAGGAAGCTTTACCCTTGACTGGTGCATTTATAACTCACCACCACCACTTTATCTCCCACCTCCTTCCTTTTTGGGCAGAGGAAGCCTCTGAAGAGTGGGGTTTAGAGAGCTGCAGACATTGTCTTTTTTGGTTCAGATTAAACAGGGAGAGGTAGATGCAGATAGCAGCATAGTCCATGCCTGGAGCAATTCAGCTCCTTTGGCCAAAAGCCTCAGAAAACTGAAGAATAGGCCAGGTAAAAGTATGGCTCTAGAATATTTATAGAGTACAGTTATGCTCCCAAATGTCTGCTGGGTCCTGAACTCTTGCAGCTGATGAAAACAATAGCAAGGTGCCATGCCTGATTCTTTCTCATTTCAGCCTTGCAGGAGGAGAATCCGTAACAAGATAAAGCAAAAAAGAGGAGACAAGTTTTCTTTCGAAGTCCAGGAAAAATAAACTGTTGGATTATAATCTGCAAACAGTGGAGAGTGCCAACATGAGCAACGAAGGGCCAGAGAATCCCATCTCCTCCACACTGACTGAGGCTGTGAAGAGAAAGAGGGGGAGACCAAAGAAACAACCACAGGTGAGGGAGCATCATCCCAAGAGGATGCCTGAGGATGCCATGGCAGCATCCTGATGGGATCTGCAGGCAGCCCTGGGAAGCTGCTTGCTAACAAGGACAAGGGAAGGAGAGGTGTTCTGTGGTAAATGCTGGGGCTACCCAGGACAGCAGCAGGATCTGCACCCTGGGAAATCTCAGCTCCTGGCCTCAGAGGCATCTCTGATGTGACAGGCAGTGACAGTTCAGCCAGGACACATGTGAGAGGGGCTGACCAGGTGTTTGTTCTAGCCTGGAGACTTTCACGTGTTGTCACCCTCTGTTTCTGCACCAATAATTGGATAGAACAGGCAAGGCCCCTTGGCCAGAATTCTTGGAACTTATTCATTTCTCCAGCCCAAAAGACAAAGAGGTAGAAGTATTGCTGATCATCTTCTAAGGCACTTCACAGCAGGAAAAGCAGAGACAACCAGCTATTGAGGGGTCTGGGTGCTCTTAGTGGGGTAAAATAGTCCAAGACCAACCAGAATGAGAGAATGTAAGTTTTTTCAGGGATCATCCTTCTTAAATGGTTTTCTCCTTTTATCCCAGGAGGATGGTGGAAACACAGCTGTTATCCCACAGGATGCTGTGGAAGCACAGCCAGTGAAGAAACCACGAGGAAGGCCAAAACAAAGCAAGAAAATGACTGTTCTAACTGGAGGAACGGTGAGAGGAAATGGCTTATACTCATTTACAGGGGAGAGAAGCACTGCCAGAGAGACAAGCAGGGATGTTTCTCTTAGCTTAAAGATAGTGAAAGTTGCCCTTAATTCAGCTCAGCTTTAATTGCTACCATTGGACAAATCAGTTATTGTGGTTTTAGTCCTTACTCACCTCCCAGCCTTCCTGTGTTGCCACTGCCTGTTCAGCAGTTTCCTTCCAGTGTTTCTTCTCCACCACTGCCAGATAATCACAACCAGTGCAGTCAGGCAGGTGTTTCCTCCTCAACTGTCTTCTATCCCCAGCTTTTGCTTTTTCTGCTGCTTGTGAGACAAGAACTGTATACAAATGCCAGTGGTGTAGTTACAATGCCCAGCAAATCTGAGAGCTGACAATATTTTCCCCCTTTGTTTTCAATAAAGGCAGAACCTTCTGCTGGGAAAAGGCGAAGAGGGAGACCCCGCAAGTGGGTGAGTACAGTGTTCAGTCCTTTCCCTCTTCTCCAGTCACAGATCCTGGGGAGCTTGCAGCTCTGTTTGCCCTTCTCAGACTCCATGTCTGCCACAACATTCTTTCAGCCTTGGTAGCCTGGAAATAATTAGAGGAGCTCTAACTGCCTTCCTGATGGCCTCCAAGGTTCAGCTACTGAAGAATTCTGAGAGCCCAGGGGAGATTCTGTACTTAATTCAAGACATACCAGACTTCCACAGTATAGCGCTTTCTTAGGCTTGGAATGTCAGACCAGATTCCATCCTTTCTTACAGAGAGGGCTTGTCTTCCCAGGAGACTTGAAAGACTGAAGTGATGGCTTAGCATGTCAGTTTGTCTCAAAAGAAGAAACTTAAAAATTAAGCTAAAAGAGAAATTTAATGAATGGAGAAACTGAGTCCTGCCAGCAGGATGCCACAAACAAAGGATTAGTAAGAATCAGTAGCTAAGAATAAAACATTTCAGGTGTAAAAACAAGACAAAAGCTTTTAATTAATAAGGATATTCAGTCCTGTGAATGATTAATGGTATGTTACCTGTCATTAGGAGTGATTAAAAAACCCCACGACAGCCACAAACCATTATTTAGTGTGCCTCACAAAAATTGCTAGATCCAAACCCAAGCTGTGCACTTGCAGCAGAAATCCATAGGTTTTGTTGTACAGCTGTGGTGGCATGGGAGTGGTCAGGAGGGAAAGGAACACTTGTGGTTCAGCAGAACCAGAGGGACAGAGCAGCCTGTGAGGGCCATGCAGAAGGCTTGGAAGGAAATGTTCACCAGCAAGGAAGTGCCAGGATATGGGAGAGATCAGAAGTCTTTTCTAATGTGACAGTGACCTTGCCATGCAGATATTTCCTGGATAATGGGAAACTGTTTGCAAACCCTGTGCAGAACATCCCAGACAAGGGAACTGTTCCATAAATCTATTCCTTCTCTGCAATCCAGGTGAGAAGGTAACAGTCTAATTCAGCACACTGCTCTTGCTCAAAGCCCACTGCTTTCCCTAAGCACATTTATATTATGTTATTTAAATACACTGATTAGGGAAGGCTGTGTTACCAGTGCTTAAAGCAACCAGCTGTGCAGACTTGGATCCTCCAGCTCTATGGAAAATCATCAGAGGCAGAAGTGACCATGTCTTACAGAACAAAACCTTAGCCAGCGACTTCTGCTGGTGTCATTTGTGGACTGATGAATCCCAAAGACAAGCAGTAGGACCTAGAGTTTTTAATATTTCAAAACGTGTCATTTTAGTTTTGGTTAGTGAAGTATTCTCATGTTTCAGTTCAGAACTAAACAGCTGAAGAATTTTTGGGGGGCAAAACCAAAGCAGAAGAAAAAGAACAATCATTTTGGTTTTAACTGTCAGAAGACAAAATGTTTAGCTGGTCAAGACAGGGAAATAACCTGAAATATAGAAAATATTCTTGATGAAAAAAAAATCTCCACAGCTGCATAATGGGCAGATTTTTTCAAAGTGTTGGGCTGTCTCACAAGGCTGGTACTGAGATGGTTTATTATGGATTCTGACAACTATTCAGAGACTTGTGAATGTGTGTGGACACTACATGCCCTGGTGTGTGCTCTTGGCCTAAGGCTGGATGTAGGAGTTGCTGGCAAATGGATGTGCTGTCAGGGCTGCACAGTCTTGTTTAAATAATAATCCATCTACTTTGCATATTTGCAGTTTTGTCTTTTGATACCTAATTTTGCATGGGGGGGCTTGTTTAGTTTTGGTGTTTTTCTTTGTAGCCTCAAGCAGAGGTCCAAGAAGGAGAGTCTCAGGGAGGAAATCCTCTGGAAAGCAGTGACTTGAATTTGAACTCAGCACCAGCCACACAAGGTTTGAAATGAGATAATCATAATTACAGTAGACTAAACAATGGAGCCACGCTCTGGCAAACCATGCACGCACCCACAAAGCTCTAGCACTGGCTGTAGTCTTCCTGGTAAATCCTATTAACAGAGGACCATTTGGAAGGCTTCCAGGCACGTTCCTTCCATCTAATTCAGTTGTGACTACTTCAGCAGAAGTGGAGATAGAAAAAAAGGAAGGGAAGAAAATCTGTCTGTCTTTCCAAGAAGGCACACATCTGAGATTCTGGTCACTGGTGCATGTACAGCTCAGTGAAATTGTCTGGTGTGTAAAAGTGAAAATAGTCTATTGTTAATGTCTTGCCTTACTTGAAAAACTTTATGAATAGAAGATCCCTTGGTATTTGGGACATTTTAGTACTCTAGATTAACTCCAGAATGCTTCCTGGGTGGTCTTCCTCTCTCCTTCCTGGCTTGTACTCTAAGGCAGAGCTCTCTGGCAGTGACTGGCACTGGCAGAGGTGCCTCAGCAGGACAGACAATGATGACACTGGCCAGTTTCTGCAGAAGGCTCAAATTTATCTAAGCTTCTTTGAGATGAGATGCCAGATAACTGTTATCACTGTTGTAGGAATGTACAGATGCACCACCCAGAGCCCCAACCTCACCTGAATCCTACAAAAATACAAATCTGGGTCTATACCATGCAGGACTGTTTCTGAGGTAGATTCCAGAAAAACTTGTGTGCATCTATGTCCTGCCTTCAGTGGGTCTTGTAGGAAGCTCTTCATGAAATGTTTTCCCTGGAGGGAGAAGGGGCCAGGAGCCCAGGGCAGGCAGATGTTGCCCGGTTTGCCACGTGGCAGCACAGCTGCCCCCTCCTGCCATTGGTGTGCAAAGCTGGGCAGCCCAGCCCAGCCCCGGGTTCTTAGAAAGTCCCTGGAAATGCCAATGATTAAATGCCAGAGGAGCTAACCTCGTTTGCTCAGTTCAGTTTCCTCTGGGGCTCCTGCTCCCTATCGCTTCCTGCCACGGAGCTGTGCTGTGATCAGCGGAGCCGCAGGCTCACAGGGGGTGAGCTCACCTCCGGCCCGGCCGCCGCCTCTGGCACAGTTAAACACGGCCCCAAACCACAGCCAGTGCGGGTGCTTCCTCCTTCCTTGCAGTTTGAGTGGGGCCCGGGGCAGGGACAGGAGGAATCCGTTTCCCTGCAGATGTGACAGCATCAGCGGATGCTGCGGCTGCTGGGACAGGGCCGTGCAGAACGTGATAGTGCAGCCCCAGCCACTGTGCCCACGTGGAGAGGGGACTTCTGCTCTTGGGGAATGTCTGCCCTTCTGTGAGAACAAAAAAATGGCCAGGAAATCAGTGGGGATAAGCTTGTACAGTATGAAACCAGGCAATCCTCTGGAAAAGGTCTTAAGTTGTTCTTTGCTCAGGAGCTTGAGATGGAGTGGTAATCCTGGTTTAAAACATCTGACTGGAAAGGGAAATGCTGTTCTGGCTTATTGGAAACTGTAGATCCTGGGGCTTGTTTGCAAGCATAGTGCAGCTGTAGCAGCTTGCAGACAGGCAGCTTCTGGATTAACCCATTCTGTGGGTCTGGGTTTAACTGGGGTATTATATGCCTGCAAGTTTTTGTGCTACTCATGCAGGAGGCTACTGCTCTGAGACTTGTTAGCAGGAGTCTGTGATCTCATAATGATCTTCAGCTATAGACACAGCCACAGTTTTGGCCATTGAGGCCCTTGGTGTTGGTTTTTTCCCTTCTAGGTGAGGATTTTTGAGGTGCTGCACCAGGGAGGGAAGGTACACGTGCTTGCCCATCCTGCAGGTTGTACACTGCACAACTCTGAGTGGGAAAGAGATCTGTCCTGGGCTTCATGTCTGCAGCATTCAGATGAATTGCTGAAATAAACACTGACTCTGTCTCTCAGTCTGTTATGGAGAAAATCAAGATACAGGAAGAGCTGAATTAGAAATATGCAAGACTTGCAAGCCTCCAGTGGGGCAGAGAGCTGCTTTAAAGCCAGCTGTTTTTTTTCCCATGGCCTTTGCCTGGGGATCTAGCTCTGGTTTTCCCAGTGCACTGGTTATGGGGGACTCCAGTTTATCCAAGAGTTTGTTAATGGATCAGGCTTGGTTGTGTTGCTACCTGTAGATGCTGCCAATCACAACTCCAGCATTAACCTTCCTGTTTTTCTGGGTCAAGAAGCATTTGGGTTTTCTTCTGTGAGTACCATTACTGAAGGAATGATGAATCTCATTTCATAGGCTTCTAAGCCACAGTGGCAGATATGGTTTGTCTGAATAACTGTTCTTGGCTAATGGACTGTAGGTGTGAGGAGGAAAGAGGTTGCTTTATGGTAAAATTTCCAAGAGCCAGTGCAAAGCCCAGAAGCAGCCTTGGGATCTCGGTCCTTTTTGTCTGTCTTGCTATCCCTGCATTCTTTTTCATACAAACTTTGTCTACTTTGTTTCCTCTGCTGCCCCAATGGTCACCTCAGCTCTCCTGAAAGCCAGAGGTGAGGCACATATCACAGCAAGCCTGTGTAGCCAGAAACATTCCCCACTCACACCATTTCCAGACATTCTGCACATCTACTTCCCTGGTGTTTAATATTGGGTAGGGCACTTCAGGTACTTGGTGTCTCATGAGGGTTTGAGGAAATATGTAATTGCTGTCAGCAGAGGTGGTTGATGAGTGTTTGCAGAGCAGAAACCAGACAATTTAACACAGACTGTCACTTCTGGGCCTCAGTAGCCTCATGCTGAGCCCTGCTGCCAGGGAAGCCATTTGTGTCAGAAGCTCCATTTAGCCTGGAGCTGGTACAAGAGCAATGGGAATGTTGTTGTGAAGACCTTTGGTTGTTGGGGAGGGGATCCTTGTCACCTCTCAACCTTGTACTGGCTCTGTAAGGGGTATTGGGTAGCAGGGCTCCTAGACCCAAAGCTCTAACCCTTTGTCTCCTGTGATCTTTCCTTTAGGCATCACTGGAAAAGATGGTTCCAGGTCTGGCAAAACCACTGGTCTTAGGAGATGTCTGAGTAACATCCCTGCTGCAGCTCAGTAGTGTCCCACCTGTTCATGTCTTGCTGAAGCCAAAGGAATGGAAAGCAAACAGGACTTCTAATGTTGTATTTCACATTCTTCATTCATGATAATTTTAGCCAAGCTCTCTCTTGTTGCCTGTGGACTTGCTTACCCCAAACATCCAAATAAGGATTTAGGGGAAGAAATGGCAAATTGCCTTGTTGGAGAGATGCTTTTTACAGTTTGTAGTATATCTTTTGTTAGTGTAATAATTTCTCTTTAAAATACTTGGATAACCTGGTGCCTTGCCCTGCCACAGAGAGCAGTATTTCAACAGAAGTTGACTCAGCAATACAGATACAGGAAAGGAAATCTATTTACACAGCTAATGGCTGAGCTTGTCTGCCATATCACCTCTGGCAGACTGATGGAGCAGTGCCACCAGTTTTGTTTTGCTGTATTGCCAATAGGGACTGCATCTGAAAGACAGCCTTTGAGTTCTTTCTTGACTATTTCAGAAAGAAAAACCTTCATGGCATTTCCAGCTTGCCTTGTGCTGCTGTTCCAGTGGCCAGTAACTTGCATGCTTTAGGGGAAAGTTTGCACTCTGATGTCTTAGGGATTGATTCTGAAATTTTTATCCTAGCTTGATCAGCTCAGGGCCTTCTCCTATAGCTTCTTCTGGCCTGGTGACTTTCCCCCTGAGTTTGATAGCAGCTCCAAGTGCACAGTGCTTACAAGCTTAGTCACAGCCACTGGATTTCATCTCTTCAAAGCAGTGTCTGTAAAGAACAAGTTATACAAAAGTTGCTTCCTTGCATAGCCTTGGGATTCAATTTAGGTTGGTTTAAATTCAGTCCCTAACATGTGTGTGGGGGGTCCTCTAGTGTCACAACTATGCAAATAAAAGCTGCTGATAGTTTAGTTTTGGGAGACAGCAGTAGCCAGTTGGTTTGAGATTGTTGCTGGCTGCTCTCAGTTTCACACTGTTCGCAGATTTGTGCTTTTGGTGTCAGAGCTGAACTTGTTAAATTCTGAGGAATTGAGGGTATTTCCAATATCCAGTTGCAAATAGTGAAATCCCGGTGGTATTTTCCATCTCCTGGATGTTCTGCCTGCCTATTAAAGGGACAAAGTGGGTATTTCAATTATCTCTGACAGGATGGAAAATTGGCTAGCTTTACAGTGTTAAATATTTAAACAGAACATAATTGGGTTTTAGATTTATGGTGGTGCATAGCAGAAATCCATGAAATGGCTGTATATGTTGAACTCATTTATTATCTTTTCATCAGAGTTCTGTTCCCTTGGCAAATATTTATTTAACACAAGAAAATGTATGCAGAATTAAGAAGAAGGGCTGATTGGAGAGGTGATGGGGGGGAAAGTGGGGGTTTTTTTCTCTTTCGGGTCATTTTGTCCAGTCCACCCAGTTTAGTACTGATGAGTTCTGATCCCATTAATTCTGCTTAGTAGTGATGAGAGTCCCAGTCCTAATTCTATGTGGTATCTGGTTTGCCCTAAGGGTACTCTCTTGTGTATGGAGCTTGGTGGTCACAGCAGAAAACTGCATCACAGATAATCTTTGTGCCTCCTCTACCGAATGGCAGAGAAATCGAGGACTAAATGGATTAGATCACAGGGACTGACCTAAATCCTGTGCTATAGCATGGGCTGTGCTGCCAGACACAAGGAGGAGTCTGACCCCCAGCTCCTGCTGTGGGGGTAACTCCAGGTGGGACATGACACAGGTGAATCTCTACTGTTGATGGTTACATGAGAAGGTGCAGCCGGTGCTCCCCTGAATTCTGCTGCTCTTCAGTGCACTCACAAGTTCAGCTGCAGTTCATGTCTGCATTCAAAGGCCACTCCAGTAGCAGACCAAAATATTTTACCAACTTCTGTGCCTGATTTTCAGTTGAATTGGCAGCTTCAGTACTCTGTTTGCAAGGCTGTACTGCCTATTAATTAACCCCTGCTACCTGAGAGCAATAGCTGTTGCAGTGAGACTGGAACTTCACCTTCTAAATGGATTAGGGATTACATCTGTAAGAGACTCAAGCTTTTCCTGTGACATCAGTCAGTCCTTCCTCTCCTGGTGACATGGAATAGGGGTGCAGACTGCCTTGGCTAGATAGTAAATCCATCTGCTTTAGGTCAGCAGTATTCCTCTGGGAAGTGCATGCAAAGTACTTCTCTTAAAATGAAAAAAACAAAATCTAATCTTTGCTACCTCTTACTACTCTGCTGAAAAACCATAGTAAAGAACTTGTTTCCATAAAAATGCAAGTGCTGGAGGAGAACCACCAGAATTCCACTCTTTTAGGAACTCTTCTGTCTGTAGTTGAAAACCCAATCCATAACTTCAGCTTCCATGTTTATGCAGAGAATTAGAATGGAAGTCAATGCCTTTGAAAGGTGGGCAGAATTCCAGACATCTTCAGGGAGCTGGGATCTCGAACTGGATCACTTGGATTGTCTTTTTTAATATTATAAACATTTTTATTTCCCATACAGTTAATTACCTTTTCTGTGTAGACAAACCTACCTCTAAGCAAGTGCATGTCAAGTGTTTTTAAGCACAGGCAGTTTTGGTGTGACTTGGCCAAACATAAGAGCTCATTACAGTTGGTTAAACCACAGGAGGTGAGTGAGGTTTGTTGTCTAGCAAAGTTTGGAAGTTTCCCATAAGTGGTTTTGGTGAAGGCATAGAGAGTGTTGGCAACTTGCAAATTAGCCTTGAAGTTTGTTAAATAAAAGTATTAAACAAAAGCCCCTCAGGCTTCTGCTTTGCCTCCTCCTTGTGCAGCACCCTCAGCACAATACACACATGGCTGGACAAGGCGAGTGTCTCTTCACCTGGAGTTTTGGAGATTATAAACAAAAATTTGGTCATTAAAGAGCAGCCCCAGATTGATGTGAAAACCAAAAATAATGAGCCTGAGCAATCACACATGGAGAAAACCAGACAGGTTCCTAAGCCCAAATATGGGTGCCTAAATTCCATCTTTTTGTGTGTCTTGGAGGCTAGACTGGGACACAAGCCAGTTCTGCTTCACGTGTAAACCCAGAAGTCTCCACAGTCGAGTCTGTTTCTCCCCCACATTGTTCTGTGGGCTATACAGCTGTTTAGCTTTTCACACCATTAATTCTCTGGCTGTGCATTGCCTCTTCAGTTCATCTGACAGCTTTCCTAACTAGTCCCAGGTTCTGGGGCTGTAGGCCAGATGAGGCAGCAGCAAATCTGAAATACATCAGCAATGTCATCATGTTCTGTTCCCCTCAGTGTGGGCAAAGCTGCAGGTGAGCTGATGAACCCCTGGTTTGTACAGGAATGCAGCCTAAGGATAAGCTGGAATTTCTTTCTGTACTTTGGAGACCCAGACTGGCAGCTGGAAGCTTCTGCCCTCCTGACTTCTCCAGCAAGCCTTTCTGAAGAGATTTGATTCTGTGCTGTAGAACACTAAATTTTGACCCCCCACAGAGCTTCCCTTTCCAAGTTTTTCACATTTAATTCAGTTTTTGAAAGAGCAGGGGAAGTCTCACTTCACACAAATTACCAGCAGATACTGGGTATATGCTCCAGCAGTTTCTGTGGGAAAATCCAAATGACAGGGGAAAAAGACAATCACACTAGACTTTCATGTAAATAGTTTAATTATATTTCAATGCTTTAAAACACAGAAACACTTGAATTAAATTACATCATAATGCTTCTGCTAAATTATACATCCAAGAACTGTGAGAGGACACGCTATGGAACTAAAAGAATACGAGCCCAGCAATTACCCATAATATTCTTTTAGTCTTATTATCTGCACTTCTTTAAGGGCAGTCATCACAGGACAAAGCCTACCATCACAGGGAGAATGGTTCAGGAGAATTCCTGTGTAGGTGTGTTTGTTGTTGCACTGCAGCACATGGAGCTGGGAGAAGGGCACACACTGGGCTGAGGCATTGAGGAAACAGCTCAGCTCTTGCCTTTTTGAAACAAACATTGAAATTCCAATCCATTGGATTTTCAATCTGGGGAAAATGCTACAATTTAAGACAGCTGGACACTCCTACTGCCACGTGCATCCCTGTGCTGCTGCAGAGCATGGAAAGGGGACAGGCAGTGAAGGAAGAAATCAGATGTGTGGCTGCTCTCAGTGAGCACTTGCAGGAGCTGGGAAGTGTGTGTGTGTGTTGGGAGATATTTGTCTCTTAGCTGATCACTGGGAATACCCACAGACAGACTCCAAATTCTAAGGACCTCATCTGCATTACACTGAGTTATTTGTACCCATGCACCTTCCTTCCAGCAGCATCCCCAGGGGCAAACAGCAGCAGCCTGGGAGTGCCTCTTGCCAGATCTCCTGGCAATGAGGACTGGGCTGTTTTTCACACTCCAACCCCTAATATAGTCCCAGAAATCCCTAGTTCTGAAAAGACAGCTGGATACTGAAACACTAAAGACATTTAGCCCTGCAAAGCTGCCCTGAGGGAAGCTGTGTCAGTGGAAGAGGGAAGGCTGGTAAGGAGCTGTGCCCTGCAGGGGTCAGGGTCACGGGCCCAGGAAAGAGTCTGCATTTAAAGAATATGGGAAAAACATTCACACGGGGGAAGAAAAGAAAGTATTTGGGAGAACAAAACCTAACTGGCAAGTTCAAACTTGCAACAAAGCACATGATACCTGAATTGCCACTCTGCAACAACTCCTTGCATAAATCTTTAGATCTGCATTCAAACTTTGGCTTGCCCTGATTCCCTTGTAACTGGTGGTGTGGATGGAATAAAATCTGATTGACAAATGCCTGTCACACAAAGATCAGGACGTGATCAGGGCATGGCTGGGCACTGATGCTGGTCCCTGGCTGCTGTGCTGGTCTGCAGCTCTCAGGGCCAGTGCCCACCAAAAGGCTTCCAGCCAACAGACCCCCACGCTGCACTGCCCCATGCCAAGGTGGCCAGAGACCCCTCTGCACTCTCTTCCTCCTGCAGCCCTGAAGGATGCACAGGCAGAGAGATGCTTCAGGGCTACAGGGAAACCCCTGGCTTACCTGTCTAGTCCCACCTACCTGTTCCTAGCAGGTAACTCGAGCAGAGGCTAACGCAAAGCTCTGTGTTCCCTTCAGCAGGAAGAAGAGAAGGCTCTGACTGCAGGTCCTGGCAGGTAAGGAAGTACAAACCAGCTGTTAGTCATCTCTGGGGGCAGACACTGGGCTGTTGTTGAGCCAATACATGTTTTTCCTTTTTTAAAAGAAAGCATTTCAAAGCTTCATCTTTTTTCCTGGATAACACTGCACTGTAGAAACTTCCCTGAGCCAAAGCAAGAGGGGATAAATGGTATTGGAACCCTAATTCTGCTCAACTCCTCTTTGTGGCCCAAGCACTGTTATTCCTAGCTCAGCAGCAGGGCTCACATAGCCAGACAGTGACAGTCCCTGCCTCTAGCTGTGTGAAATCCCCTCTATCTATACAGTAGCTCTAATTTGGGATATTCAGCCACTTCCTCAGTTAAGATGTTATCAGCCAAATGTTCACTGTTTCACTTTTTAAAGATGGTGAATTCCCCATGCTTCAATATCACCCTGGTGCACATTCACCAGCAGCCACAGGCCTAGGAGAGGATAATCCCATGGTTGTGTTATCCTTGCTGTGCCCCAGGTACCCCTCAGCTGGGCCAGGCAGCTCTCCTGGCTCAGAGATGCTTTGGCACCAGTCCCCACCCAGGACTGGCCAGAGCTGTGGCCACTGCATACAGAGGCTCATCCATCGTTTTCCTTGGGGCCTGGGCACACAAAGCCAGTGAAGAAGGTCTCTGAAATGTGCACCTCTCTCCTTCCCTGACCCAGAGAGCACAGCTCTGTGCTCTGACAGGTCAATCTACACAAAGCAGGCACTGTTCCTAAGCACAAAGCTTGGTCAGTGGTGTCAGGCAGTGCCAGCCCAGAAGCTGGAGCTCAGGACCTTTTAGTGGTAACACACACACCAGAAAATCACCATTGCCCTTACAAAGGGTTTGCTTCCCAGAGTGGTGGCACTTCCTGTGCCCATTTGTAACACAAACCAACAGGTGACCAGCTGGGCTCAGTGGATCAGCCATGCTTGAGGGAAGTCACTGCTTTGTTGGATTCATCCTCCTTGTTCTCAGCAGGATGCTGGAGCAGGGCAGTCCTGGTCATGCATTGATGGCGTTGGCCATGTCAGTGAACACGAGGCGGCTGGGTCTCTGCAGGGCCCCCTGACTGGTCAGCAGCACCTGCAGGGGAGCAGCAGAGCTCAGAGCCAGCACGGCTGCCTTGGCTCAGGGCTGTGCTTGGGCACAGGCTGCACACTTGGAACGGCCTCCACCCCTTCCAGGGGAGCCTGCCTGGCTAACAAGGCATTAACAAGGCTGTCACAGGCAAATACAACAGGCTGGAGAGTAAGTCAGCACATCCATGCCAGTTTAAAATCCCCACATCATTGGATTACTGAATCTAACTATTTATATATACAAGGCAGCATGAAAAGGCTTGAGATATCAGGAAGACCTGGAAATGTGCCATTGCCTGAACTTGAGCTTTTGTTTTAGACTCTCCCTCTCTTTTTACATTGAATCTTTAAACTCTTGTACTTCCCAAGCATTAGCAAGAGGGATCTGAGGTATCCTGCTAGCCAGTCTGTCCCTGGCGAGGATGATTCTGGTTTTACTGTGCTGAGGTTAACTCTGGCCTTACAATTTCCCCCCTTTACTATTCCAGGTAAGCCCCCTATTATTAATAAAGATTAATAAAGGGATCTGATGTTGTCCTAGTATGTGCTACTCGGAGGACAAGATCCTTTGCTTTCCTACACCACATTTCCTGCTTTCCAAACTAGTATATTTCATGTGTTGGTTATCTTTCATATTCCAACACATCTCGTTGAGCTCTTTAGCAGGTTGAGAAGGTCTCAAGGTAAGTATTTTATAATTATAGTTGTATTTCTTATTTCCTCTTCCATTTTCTGCCCACACCAAGCTTGCTACAGATTTTCTGAAGGTATAAAGTGTGTGGAAACTGAGAACTGTTTGGGAGAATCCCTGCTCCTGGACAGGAAAAGCAGGGGATGACACGGGCAAAACAGAATAGCTGGAAAGGAATGCATGAAAGAAAAGGTATGTCTGCTCCAAGGACAGGCTGTGTCACTGGGTAAGAGACACTTGTTCCAACCATCCCTGCTGGCTCTTTTAGAAAAGTTTTTTGTGTGGTTGTGGTGACAAAGGAGCAGACAACACTGTGAAGCTGGACCCAAACAGTGGTGAGAAGCCCTTCTTTCCAATTTCTCCTACCTCTTGTTACGCTGGGCAGAAGAGAGCCTCCTGTCAAAGACCTGCCTGACTCCTCAGTCCACCCTAAGCCCTCCAAAATGCTCAAGTCTCTACCTCTAGGGCTGGAAGAGATGGGGACATCCTCCTGAGGTCTTACATGGCTTCCGTACCCTGCAGCCCTACAAAATCTCCTTGACCCTGTAAGAAAGCAGTGCAGGTAGCAGTGGCTGCAGTGCCACTCGTGGTGGTTGCTGCCTACCTTGCTGTGTGATGCCTGGGAAGATGCTGCATCTCGCCCATGTTCCAGCAGCTCCTGCTCCAGCTCATCCTGCTCCTCGGTGGGATCAAAGTTGTACATGGGCATGAGCTGGTGCCGTAGCTTCTCCAACCTGAGAGAGAAAGGGTTGGTTGAGAAAGACAGGGCTCAGGCTGCTTCCCCACCCTACTATTGAGGCTTTCTGCAGGCTGCTTCTCCTGCTGTACAGGGATTCTGCTCCTGTGACTCTTGCTGGATGATGCTAAGAACCTACTACACACAGCTGGCAGGAGTGGAAGACACCCAGAGTGCAGTTAGAGGAATTAATTGCCATCACTAATCTATGTTGGCAGGCATTTACACACAGAGGAATCAGGATTTAAGTTCTTGCAGACCTTAAAAGATTAGGCTTTATGTGGAGGGACAAAAGAAACAGTGGAACATACTGGCTTGGCATGTTGTGACTTCTCCCCCTGTCCCTCTGCCCACACCAGCCCATCCTGCCATGTCACAGTCTGCCAGCAGCAGTTCACGTCACGCTCCAGTGGCCCAAAAGTACTTTAACTCTGGGGCTGAAGTACATAAAATTAAACAGAAAATAATAAACAATAAATAGGAAATAGGAAAGAGAGAGATTCTCACAGGGAGCTGATGCCTGTGGACATTGTTCCTACTCTTATATCATTGCTCCAAGAGACAGAGCTATGAATTACTACTCAAAGGGTCTCCTCAGAGATGGATGATGGATGGAGTGGCTCCTGGGAGAACACTGAGTCCTGCCTTTGGCTATAGCTGAGTTTTGGAGTAGAAGGAAACACACAAGCAGTTACTGGCAGTGTCACCACAAGTATCTATTTTGGCAAGTGTTAGGATGACACATTCTTCCCCTGCTTTTCCATGGGCTTACCAGCACAACCATTATCTCCAGCAATGCTACTTTCACAGACCAAGCATTGGCTGCTCCTGCAGCAGCACCCAGACCTGGGCTTAGGGAGCTGGGCTTGGAAATTTTACAGTGGGCACCAGCACTTTCTGGAAGTCTCTGGCCTGGCCAGATCTGCCCCAAGGAGTCAGGTAGAGAGGAGGTACCACAGCTTATGGATCTTCACCAGAGTCCCTGCTGTGAGACACAAGAACCAAGACATGATTCTCCCTGCATGCTGCTCTCCTCTCTATTTTCAGCCAGCTTAGCAAGGAAATTAAGTCATTAACTCCTGGGCTGAAGCTGCACTCTGCTGCTGCCAGTTGCTGTCACTGCCTGGGTTGCTAGAAAACATAGGAATCTGGGAATGGCTGAAACCTGAGATCTGCACCTTTCATGCTGGAGTTCCCAGCTTCTTTATAGAGCCATAATCCTCTCCTCTGTTTTGATGCATCTCATAGGTGAAGTGTGATGAGTTTGTAGGATCCCTGACCTTCTCCTGCTCAGCCTTACTATCCTTCCGAAGCTGTGGAGGAGTCTGTGACACTCTGGTGCCAGAGGGATGGCCAGTCCCAGGAGTGCAGTGTCCCAGCCTCAATATTCTCACACAGCCATAGCTTACACTCTCCCCATCTCCTTCTGAGCTTGTTCTATATTTTGAAGCACTGAGTTCCTTTCGGCCAACAACAGATCTTACTTACCTCTTCCTCTTCCTGATATACAGAACCTGAAGGAGAAAAAGAAGCATCATTACAGCAGTCCCAGTGGGATGGGGAATAGCTGAGAAATTTTGGGCACGTAGGAAAGAGGTAGAGAAGGTTGGTGTCACTGTGCACCAAAGTGGGGGAAGGGAGGTGTGACAATGAAAATGACACTTCATATGCATCCCTGTGAGCTTGGCAGCACATCATGTCTGACACTAAGTGCTCAGTGGCCTGTTATTAGGTGTGTTAGTAGGAGTAAGAGTATTAGGTGTATTATCAGGTGTAGCTCAGCACATTTCTGTGGCTGCAGGACGTATATTGCAATTTAAGAGTGGATGAAAAAGCTTCCCTTTGTGATTTTCATGTGTAGATTTCCTGCAGTGCAGAAGTGCTACCCCCTCCCCAGTCCAAAGGGAAGAAGCAAAGAGGGAGGGCATGCTCAGGGACTTGCCTCTGTCAGCCTGTGCGGGGAAGAAAGGGAGGCTCTGGGCCTCCACAGCCTTGTTCTGAGAACTACAGACGCTGGATGCTGCTCTTGGGAACTTTTGACTGTTTCCAGGTTTTCTTAGGGGCTTTTGGAAAAATTCCTCCTGGGGCCTGCAATGAAATTTTGCAGTAGGCTCCTCTGATGGCTGTATTAGTGAAGCCCTTCCTCGTACGAGGAATGGGAGCTTGCTGCTACCTTCTGTTCTCTGTTGGCAGGGAAACGATCTGGTTACATAAAAGGAGAGCTGCAGCCCTTGCACTGCCCATGGTGGGCCCAGAGCTAGGGTTTCTGAAAGCTTCTGCCCACAGCATTAATGGCAGGGTTAGTGACACACCAAACCCTCAAGGACTGATACCCAGCATGCAGAACCTTGGAAATGCAGTCCAGGGTGAGTCTTGCTGAGATGGATTCAGGCCACTTTAATTCAAAAATAATTACCCCACGTCCACAGGGGGGACTAACATGGTTTCAAAAGTCTGCTTGAAAAGTTAATATGGATAAACTTCCTTGTGGGGCTCAACAGAAGGTTTAAATCAATGAAGCTGTTCCAGGTAACAAGTCAGAACAGAATCTGCTTTTTTTCCTTTTGATTGAATTTTCTATTGCTATTAAAAACAAATACTGATACTACATATGGCTGTTCCTAGGCCTGCTAAGCATCCCATTTGGACCAGACCTCAGGGAGACTGCAGAAATACTGGAGCACTTGATAAAGGCCTTAAAAAGAAAGACATCTCAGGAACTATCAGTTCCCAGCAGTTTTGGGTGAGACTTTAATAGAATGCAAATAAATTATTCAGTGCAAATCAGTCCTAGAACCTCTAGCCACCCTCCACCCTCAAGAGACAGGAATGTTTAGCTGGCCTCTCTTACCATTGCTACAGCCAACCCAATCACAGTAATGATCCCAAAGGAAAGCAGCATGGTGCTCATGCCAGGTCCAGTGCTGGCCATATCTGGGATTTTGGTGCTGTTGAAACTGGTAGTCTCAGGGCTTATGGTGGCTGTTTGTGGTACAGTCACATCCAGAGCTGTCCCTGGGTCTGGCTTGGCCGTGGTGGGGGTGCTGTGATGCAAGTCATGCACAGAGGGTGAGCTGTAACTCATCCTGCCAGCTCTTGGTAGCTCCTGTTACCAAGCTGTTGTCCTCTCCCATCAGCTACAGAAGTGCAGAGCTGCCCTTCCAATCACGGGCCCTCATGTGAGACCTCTCCTGCAGCATCACCACAGATGGCTTTTCTTTGGGGTAGGAACCACACTGGACTCAGCCTAGGAGAGAATGAGAACAAATGAGCAGTGCAGAGCTCTTGGAGACAGGCACAGCCTTTCCCACAGCTCCCCAATCCACCAGCAGTTTTTGAATGCCTGCTCAAAATGAGAAAAATGTTTTTTGAGTCTACTGAGAGCCCCCAAAGTCATGCCTGATTCACTTGGAGTTGATGATAACTACTCCAGCTCTGCCTCCTTGCAGTCACTTGGAGATCTGTGTGGGGACAACCTCAGAAGCCTTGTCACTGGTGTGCTCCAGGCTGAACCAGGTGGTCTCTATCTGCCCCAGGACAGAGCATTTTTCTGCTTCTGTCTCTTCCTTTTAATTTTTGGAAAGTTGTATTGATCCCCTTTATCAGTGGGAACATACCCAATAAGATGACACTCAGCTGTGAGGCATCCATATCTCAGGATGCTTTTTACTGAATCCAAAGTAGGAGTTCCCTGTTGTGGTGAGTCCCTGCACTATCCATTGCCCCACTGCTGCTCATCCCATGTGCTCTGGAAAGGGTGGGTTGCATCAGTCCTCCATCTAAAGACACCCAGTATTTCTCAATCCCTCATGAAAGCACCCACTCAAGCTTAGTCATGCACTGGCAATTATCAGTAATAATTTTAAAATTAGTCCAATTTTGGATTGGAATTGTGAAATTTGATAGATCTGTTCATGCTGAGAACATGAAAGGCTTTAATTGCCTCATACTTCTATTGTACAAATGATCAAGAGTTGCAAAACACCATGGGATGAGTCTATGGGAAGTATTTGCACACTTTGTTTATAAAAGCACTATATGTAACTTTAGATCATCAGTTGCTTCCCTGAAAATGCAGCTACCTCTGGGGCTGAGCTGACCTGAGAACTTGTGTAGCTTGTGTACTTGTGTACCAACTTGTGTTGGTAATTTCCCTGCAGTTTAGCAGACATTACATCTCTGGGCTGGAATGCAGCTGGGACAGAGGGGTTAGCTCTGAATAGAAGATGATGTGCCTGCAAAGAGAAACCAGCCATTGTTCTGCTCCACTCTGTTCCATTCCAGGCAAGGTTACTGTGCAGCTCCCATACTGTGGTGCCTTACTGCTGTCACAACTGCAGGGAACAGCGTGATCAACATCTGCCACCCACAACTGGAGCAGGGAAACCACCCCAGGCAAGCAGCACCAGGCTGTGCTGTGGTCAGTCAGCAGCTGGAGCAGTCACCTCGACTTGTCCTGCAGCTCCCTGAGCAGGTAAATGCTCTGCCACACATGCAGGGTCTGTCTCAGTCCCCTGGAAACAACTTTGTGGAGCAACAGGGAATTCTGAAGTGCCTGGGAAACAGTGGGAGCTGTCAAACTCCCTGGAGTTTCCAGAGAAATGTGAATAATAACAGTTCTGGTCTGGTCCCTCCTAACATTGTGCTGGGTCACGAGTCATTGAAGCTGAAGGGGATTGTGCCCTTCACTGACCATTAAGCCCTGTGCTCTGCTTAAACCCTGGGGCACCTGGACTTCTCCAGCCATTGCTGACCACAGCAGAGCTCAGGTGTAGTGCACACTTGGGCACAAAGATGGCAAATTTGGAATCAGTGTCACAACAACAGCAGCAGCAGCAGCGACAGCCCAGCAGGGAAAGGGAAGGAATTATTGAGCAGATCGAGCAGCTGCTCAGGCAGAATCCATCAATTTGTGCTATTCAGGGAAACCTTCCATAATGATAATACCCATTTTTAAAAAAGCCACTACCAAGGAAATAAAAAGTGGAAAAAGAGCCTAATTGAAAGGAATGAAGCAAGCCCAAGGGCTTTGCAGAGTATGGCTCTAGATCTTGAATAGCTCCTAAATTTTGGAAACAAAATGGGTTAGGCCTTCAGCTGAATGTGGTGTCAGTTCGGAAAAAAACAAAAAAGGCTGGGTTAAAATAAGCCAGCTGAAAATCTGGTCGAGGGAGAATGGGGGCTCTTTTTCTTGCTCTTGGCATCCTGTTCATGCTGAAGGATTCCCGAAGCCCACAGACCTAGCTCTAAAAGCAGTCCTGTGTCAAAGGTTCCTGACCTGGCTTACACAACCACTTCCAGGTTCAGACAGGGCTGTTTCTCCAGGAGCTCCCCAGCTCCTCCTGGTCCAGGCTGCAGACAGACAGACAGGGAGGCTGAGTGCAAGGATGGCCCAGAGCCCACAGCGTACCCAGCAGAGCTGGGGGGGATCATCTTTCCCCACCACCTTCCTTTCCCAGTTGTCATCCTGGTGCTGGAAGTCTGATCTGCAGGCTGGGCACACTCCAAGCTTCTGATGGCAGCTGTAGGGCCAGGGACAGCTACTACCTATCATTGGCAGGTTCCAGCATAGTCCATGCACAAATAGAACAGAAGAGGAACCAGATCCTCAGCTGCTGCCAGCTGGCATTGTTCCACTGCCTGCACCAAGAGAGCTCCTCTCACAGCCAGGACTGCTCTGTGCTGGGCTCTGCTGGGCCTGCCAAAAAGGAGAACACGTTTGTTTCTCTCCCAAGCCAGCATTTCCAAACTGAACTCTGATAGGTGCTGCTCACTTCTTAAGTGCAGAAAATTGTTTTGGGCCCCACCTTGAGTCTTTTCTGAAGTCTTGGTTTTAATCTCTGTGCTGCTGTTTCATTTTGGGTTGACATGAACAGTGATTTGTGTCACAGGAATGAAGATGGGTCAGAGGATCTCTGGATGAAGAATATTAAGTATAGTTTCTCCATTACTTCACCAAGATGAAGTATCTATAGTAATTCAGCAATGTAAGCGGCACTGTGTTGCTGCTGGCAACGGGATGTGGCTTCCCAGTGGGTGAACTTTTGGCTTCCCCCACCTCTTCTCCAGAGCTGACCAGGCTTCAGGGCAGCGGGGAAGCCCCAACCATGTGTGCTCGCTGCCCCGGAGCTCCCCGGCTGTCACCCTCCCGCTGTCCGACAAGGGCACGGTGCCATCCCACCCTGGCCCAGGCGCGGGGACCCTCCCCAGCACTGTCACCGCTCCCCTGACCCGCTCTGACACACACTGGAATGGCAGTGACCGCCCCGTCCCCTTTCGCGCAGTGCCACCGCACCGCTGCCCGGGGACTCCATCCCTGAGCAAGTCCCTCCTTCCCCATCCCGAGGAGAAGTTTCCAGGCGGATAACGGGTTACGGGGCCCTTCCCGCTGCCCAGGCGGCGCCGGCTCTGCCGCGGGCTCACAGCCGGCTCCCGGCGCGGCGCTGCCGNCTCCGCGCGCACCGCCGCTGGCCCCGCCCCGCCGTACGTCGCCCCAGGCCATTGGTCAGCGCCCGCGGGCCTCGGCTCGCGATTGGCCGGCGCGGCTGTCACTCATGCGCGCGGCGGCGGCGCTCCGGCTGTGCGCTCGGGAGCGGCTCCGTGCGCTACTGCTCCCTCTCGGCCCTGCCGCGGGACGGGAGGCGGCTGCCCGCGGCCCCGGTTCCCGAGGCAGCCGGCTGTGCCCCCAGCCCCACTGGGAGCCGGTTGGGGTCCCGGCCCCCGAGGGAGCAGGCTCTGCCCCCGGCCGCGCCGGGAGCCGTGAGGTGAGGCGTCGCTGTGCGCGCGCTCGCCTCAGAGCAGCCCCGGGCCCACTCTCGCCCCTCAGGCGAAGGGAGCCCCCGGCCGTGCTCGTGGTGTGGCATGTGCAGGGAAAGCTGAGAGGCGGGGAGAGCAGCCGCCTCCGGTCCCGGCGCTGCTCATGCGGCTCGTTCACCGCCGCGGGGCGGCAGCTCCTGGCTGCCCTCCCGATGTGAGCGTGGGGCTGCGCGGCGCTGGCTCAGCCGGACGCTGACAGCAGCTGGGACGGGACTTGGACAGTGCGAGCTCCAGCCCTTGCTCAGGCCTGTGAGTGGGGCAGGGCCGAGGGTGCGAGTGGCCGGGCCTTTCCACAGCCACCTGTGCACGCGTGAGGCTACAGGGAGTGGGAGCTGGGGCTAAAAGGACCGAACCACGACACTGCAGAGGGGAAAGGAATTCTGCTTCCTACCTGTGTGCAGACAGGTATTTGTACCAAGAAGTAGCATGCAGGGGCTTCACATAAGTAGCCGGTTTCCTTTATTAAGGGAGACAAGACAAGGAGCCACTGGAGAGGGTCCAGCAGAGGGCAACAAAGATGAAGGGTATGGAGGATGTGTCTTATGAGGAGAGACTGCAGAAGTTGGGCCTGTTTAGTCCAGAGAAAAGTGAGAGGGGATCTCATTAATGCATATAAATATCTCAAAGGAGGTTGTCAAGAGGGTGATGCTCAGCAGCAGGATGAGGAGTAATGGCCACAAAGTAAAACACAAGTTTCACCTCAACATTAGGAAGAACTTCTTTACGCTGAGGGTGGCACTGGAATGGGCTGCTCAGGAGACTCACAGAGTCTCTGTCACTGAAGATATGCTAAACCCACCTGGCCATGTTCCTGTGTCACCTTCCTTGGTTGGAAAGTTGGACTGGATGATCTTCAAAGGTCCCTTCTAACCCCGGCAATTCTGTGTTTCTGTACAAATTGTTTCAACCACAGCCAATTGAAGTCTTCTCTGCTTCCCTTAGAATGCTAATGGTTGTTAATGTTTTATTCTTTTAGTGTTTCTCTTGTAGCAGTAAATGGGGCCTTGGAGTGGGAAGCTTCCCAGATAAATACTGTAGTTGACAGACTTTACATAAAGGCAAGTTTTCATGGGGGCTGTTTGTCTCTCTGCTGAGAGTAATGCACGTGGCAAAAAGAGGCTCCTTGGGCTCTTAGAGCATCCACCCCTTTGCCAGGAGGCAGCAGGTAAGACAATCTGGAGATCTTTGCTGCAGGGTATTCCTTCTGCTGCTTCCCTGGGCTCTGTTTGATTTTACAGAGGAGGGCAGTGGAGGCCTGACTGTTCCAGGGTTTCCCTGTGCAGCAGGAGCAGGACTGGTGCCAGCATCTGCCAGGCTGGAGCTGAGTTGTTCTCCCCAGCTCTCCCTGCAGCAGCATTCCTGGGGGGCAGCTGCCAGCTGCTCGGGAGAAGTCTTTAGTTATTTGTGTGGTGATTTTTTAGAGAAATTGGAGTAGAGGAGGTTGTGGCCTCTCTGAGACGGTGTTGAAAAGCAGCCATCAATAGAGGAATGGCAATGAGTGCTCAGGGAAACCCATAGTTGCTCCAGGGACTGTGAGTCAGAAGGAGAGGGGCCCTCATTTGTCATGGATCACAGCAGGAAAATGTGGTTGTTGTCCTGTTTGTCTCGAACAGTTCCAAGTGTGATATGCAGCAGCTGTTTTTTAAGGTTTCATTTCCTTTGTCTCCTGCAGTCATCTTGTTTGGTTTTATTCCCTCTCTGTCTGGCTCTGCCTCTTCTCTCCTTTAGGAGACCAACTTCCCTCTAGCAGGGTTTGCCCTTTCTGGCCTTTCCATCTTTCAAGTGTTTCTCTTCCCTCTAGTACGTTGTAAGGTTTTCTCCTTCCTCTGCTCTTAGCAGTTCAGCTCTGGCTCCAAGCCCTCTTGTTTGCCCTCTGGGGATGGTAACAGTGTGAAACACCCTTGATCCACAAAGTCCAGGTCTTCTGTGAGCATCCCTGCCAACCTCCGACTTGTGGTTTATGAACAGAGAGAGGAATAAAAGAAATAATCCAGGAGAGACTGAAGGTCTTCCTACAGGGAAACCAGGGTGACCCACCTGTGGGGTGGAGTGCCAAGGACTGGAGCTGAAGGTTGGTGTGTCAGTGGCTTTCTGGGACCAAGGACAGGCAGGAGAGCTGTGCCTGTGTGTAGGCAGCTTGCTTCTGCCCTGCCATGGGCACAGGCTGGCCTCTGACCTCTGGAGATGGGCAGCTCTGGGGAGAAATGGGTTGCAGGGCTTAGCTGGTTGGCTGTCACATGAGTCTTCTTTGGGGGTAGTCCTTTGCTACTGGTAAGGCTTGAGTAATTGGTTTTGTGCTTGTGGGCTGGGATTAGGGCAAGCAGTCTGTTCTGTCAGAGGGGAACCTGTTACTTAGTAGCCCGAGGAACTCACGCTCTTCTCTCGCCTTGTTTTCTAGCCTAGAAGAGCTGCAAGTGCTGGCCTGTGGAGAACCCACTGACTGTGGTCAGCTGGTGCTTAGCCAGTGACCTGTGGTAGTGAATCTCAGCACTGACAGATCAGTGGGTGGCAACAAGGAACAGGTGTGGAAGCCAGAAACTTCAGAAACTTCTCCACGATGAGATGCCTCACCCATCCACTGCTCAGGAAGTTGTTGAGCCTCCCACCTCAGTGTGTGCCTGGGCGGGGGACTCCAAGTAAAGGTGCTGTCCTCAGTCCAAAGCAGCTGTTTCTGAGGCAGAGCTGCAGTGCAGGACCTGGGCTCGTGACTGCCACTGATATGGTCAGCTACTGGCAGAAGGTGTTTGAGACAAATGGGATTCCTGAAGCACAAGAATCCAGTCAATATATTGTGTCATTTGTCCTGGGAGCAAAAACAGTTAAGTAATAGGAAAAGAATAAGGTCTGTGTGTGCTTCTTACTTTATCATTTTGATTGAATCTCTTACCTTTTTATCTCATTTAGAGGTAGAGGAACTTATCCTCCATTAGATGGCAGAGAGGGTGAGGAGTAGTTTATTATTGCCAGTAGAACCCTCAGGGGTCTCTTTAAAGCTCTCTTTTGCAGACACTGAAGTGTAACATAAACATTAAGTGATTCTTAATTTTAATTATTCTTGTGAACCCCAAAAAGTAGCAGAAGAACAGTTGTAAAGGTTTGTTTCTTAATGTGCAGATAGGTTCTTCTGAGAGCTCTCCGGCTGGTTTCCAGCAGTGCCAGGCAATTGCATTTGTCAGCGTCCTGTGTCATCCTGGAGGATGCCCTTGGCAGGGTGGCAGAGGACTCTCCAGTGGCACAGGTGGGCAGGTTTTAATGTGACTTTGTCTTCAGTTTCAGAGCCTGGATTCCAAAAGCCTCCACACTCCACTTACAGCACTGCAGCAGGAGCAAATCCAGCAGCTGAGCCACAAGCGGCTACAAAGGTGGGAGCATCCTCCTGCACCTGTTCCTTTGGAGGGCTTTCCTTCAGCCTAAAAGCAGCCAGGAGAATGGCAGCAGAGGGAAGCAGCTCAGATGTCAAGTAGCTGTGCTGTGGTGGTCTCTTATGGTGAATCAAGTGAGAGGCACAACTTGTCCACCTGCAAGGCCACTGTCCCATTGGTCAGGCCCCAGCCTGTACTGGTGCATGGGGTTATTCCTCTGCAGTTTATATGATTCTGTATTACTCCTTGCTGAATTTTATGGGACTCCTGTCAGCCCATTTCTCCAGAGGTCTCTCTGTAAAGTTGCACACCCATTTGTTCTGTGAACTGCTCCTCCCAATTAATTCTGTCAGTGCAGGAATGCCAAGGGTGCTTTGTCCCTTTACGCAGGCCAGTAAGGTGTTACAGGATATTGATCCTGGGGTGCTCCACTAGGAATCACCCTTCAGTTGAGCCTTGTGCTGCTGAAGTCAGTCTTGCAGGCCTGACAGTTCAGTCAGTTTCCAGCCCACCTCATTTATCCAGTTTGTACTGCATCAGCTGGTATATGAGGATGTTATGGGAGACAGTGTCAGAGCCCTAGGGAAAGTCAGGATGTGGTTTTGATGCACCGAACTGGTCGTTGTGTCATTGGTGATTATCAGCTCATTCAGAAATTATTTCTCCTTTGTAAATCCATGTTGACCAGTCTCAATCACCTTCCTGCACTTGGCATGTTTGGACACAGCCTCGAGGACTCTCTGTTCCCTCACTTTCCCTGGTACCAAGGTGGGGCTGACTGACCTAGAACCAGTAGTTCCAAGTTCCAGAGCTCGATCACAAACCGGGCTGTGGGAAGGGAGTTCCCCCCGCTCCCTGAGCATGCACATGCACACTGCTCATGCAGTTCTGGCCCTCGGCAGGGGTTGTGGTTAGCAATGAGGTGAGCATGGCATGAGAGCCCCTCTGGTCACCCAGTGCAGTCCCAAAGCATTCACACTCCTCTTGCCTGCCACAGGATGCCAGTGCAGTACGTGCTTGGAGAGTGGGACTTCCAGGACCTGACCCTGAAGATGAGACCCCCAGTGTTTATTCCACGGCCTGAAACAGAGGTATGAATGTGGGGAATGTGGTGGGGGAGGGCTTGGATATGTGAGTTACATGGCACAACACAATCAGGGCATTGCTGTGAAGACATCCTGTGTGCTGTGAGGCTGCAGTGATGAGGAAATCAGATCACTTTAGAATGGAGGTGATTCAAAGCTTGTAATCTGGAAGTGCTGCTGGTAACCTTTGCCTCCTGCCTCAGAGGGAGGGATGTTGCAAGCTGATGTATCCCTTAATTACACAGAAATCAATTGCCATTGATGGAAGGATGTTGTTTTGCTTTCCTTAGTTCTGCTTTAGTAAGAATTCCTGAGAAGTTCAAAACATCTACTGCTATGTCCCAGTGGCTTAGTGCATACAGGAATCTAAACATTGTCCAGAGGTTGCCAGCAGGACCCTGCTGAATAATGGAATCCAGAGAGCCTGAGTGTCCATGTGGTGGCTGCTAGGAAGTGGCACCTACCATCTGTCTCATGGCTCCATGGTGGTTTCTGGACAAATACAGGAAATTGAAAGGTAAGTTTTGACCTGGACTGGAATTAATGTGACTGTCAGTCATAAGAATGCAAAGGACAGCCATACATACCAAGTCAAAACTCTTGTGTTCCCCAGCATTCCTACTGCTATGGAAGAGCTTAAAATGTAGATGGTGACACTTACCCTGACAGTAGCCTAGCTTTCACTTTCAGCACATGGGCCATCCTAGCAAGGAAACTTTTTGTTTACTAGTCCTCAGGAGGGCTTAGGATTTGTGAGGTGGGTTTTTGTTCTTATTTTGGATTGGTTTGGATTTTTTTTACCTTCTGAGAATTTGTTTTCTTTTGGAGCCTGTGTTAACTCTTGCAGATGAAGTGGTCTTCTTACCTTGTCCATTTATGAGTCCCAGAAGCTTAAATCTGTTTCAGTCTAGTAGTCATTTCTTCAATTATTTGCCTGTTGTAATGTGCAAAAGTTAAACAGAAATTTAAGGACAAAGACAACCTGTGCTTCTGTTGTGCCCTTTGAGGAAGAGGGTGCTACTGAAATCCATGAGGGGGTTCCAGAGCATTTAGTGGGATTAGCACAGCTACAACATAGACATCATCTCAAGTTAGAGAGAGGAAGAATAATTAGAACCAGAGTCTTGGTTTGGTGTGGGGCATCAACAGGACCTCATGAAGACTCTGCTGGGCCCTAAATCATAGTGCTGACACTTGTGTCCAGAGAAGTTGGGAGCTCTCTGCCTGGTCTGGGTTGATCACTCTGTAGTGCTTGAGTTTGGAGATGGAGCTCCAAGCAATAATTTTTCCAGTTGGAGCCAGTGATGGCTGGCTTTGTTATTGTCAACAGTATTTCTGCTCTGGATGACTCAAGAGAGTATATCCAACCTTCAAATCCCAATTAGTTCATGGATGCAATGGGAGCATTGAAATCAGGGAGAACTTGTATGTTCTTCAAGTCAAAATATCTGCTGGTGAGGCTTCTTCTGGAGCTGTGCTCTGGTTCTTCACCCCATGCAGTGCCAGGCTCAAAACAAAGGCCTGTTGTGTGGAGTGGAAGCTGGGCTGGCCAATGCTTGAGAATGTTGTTAATTGAGCCCACATGCCTGATTTTGGTAAAAGCATCTCTGCTGGCCCAAACTAGAGTGCAGTGCTGTGTTTGAAACCACTTCACATACTCTGGTTCAAAAATGGGGTATAAACAGCTTAACCCAGACTTGTCTCTGGCAAAACTTTATTTGTTGTGTCACTTAACTTACTATGAAGGCACAGTTTTAGCACATCTATTACAGAAGACCAGAAATTTATGATGATGATTCAGGAATGGAGCTCTATGGGCAATGGAGACTTTGCTTGTGATGTGCTGGGGAGGCTCCTCTGACAGGAGAGCCATGGGGACAAAAGCCAGCTCTTCAGGAGCACCTGGCAGGACATGGCTGTAGACTGGTGCTGCTTCCAGGAGCTGTGTCCTGTGTGTAACCTGTGCACAAAGTGGTGTCCAGATCTTTTCCTTCTGCTGGAAGGAAAGGTTGGTAATCTCTGACTCTGTGTGGTGTGTTTGGGTTGGGCTTTGTCTATGTTTTGTTTCATTAGAGTAATTTTTTTCAGACTTCACTGGACTTGAAAACTGCAGTGGAAATGCCTGCTTTCAGAAATGTTAAAGGTCATTGCATCTGTTGCTTTCCTTTTGTTTAGAATTTGCCTGCAGTGTTCTTAAGACCAGTAGTGCTGAAACTTTTCACCAGATAATTTCTGTAAATAATCCTTATTCTTTAGGAAGCAGTTAATTGTTATCCCATGTTCAAGTTTATCTGTGACCGCACACACAAGCCATGTGTCTTGTTTTTGGCTGAGAAAATGTGACTCCCTAAACTGACTCATTAGTGCAGATACACAGGCAGCTTCAAAATTTTCTTCCTAATTTTCTGTATGTAGCTTTTGCAGATGCTGCTGTGTGTTGGTTCAAGTCTGCGAAGAAGGGGAGCCATGTTTATGACACACATGTTATTCTCTGGTTGCAGCAGAAGGGTTATGACCCTTGTTCCCAGCGCCTTGGTAATGGCATGAAATTAAACACAGCATGACCCAAACCACAAGCATTGTTTCAGGCCTGGGGACAGAGACACACGCAGAGAGAGAAGCTCCCTTGTCTGCTTAATTCTGTCCTGTGTGAAATTTGCCCCCATGTCGTCTATTTAGTTCTCTCTGGTAGCTGAGCCCTCTCCTGTTCGCTCCCTCTGGGAATATTTTTGCAGCACATGTGGCTTTGTTCTTCTGTTCCATGGGAATCTGGCTGGGGAGGGGACAGGCAGCCAGAAGTGGGAAAGATCAGGTCCTGTTAAAGCTCTGGCCTGCTGGGAGGAAAGCTTTGGACTGGCTGCTGCGAGTGCTGAGTGGGTTTGTGAGGGCCTTGGAGCTCAGCATCCTCCCAGCTTTCCTCCTGTGGCACCAGAGCCAGGCTTCTGCACTGGGGAATGTTTGGACCAAAGTTATGGGGTGTACACAGTGAATTATCTTTGTTAAGTGGTTATTGTATATTGTTGTTTATACATTGAATAAAGTATTTTTGATAATAATTTTAGAAGGTTAATATGATTTATTAAAATGACTCTATAATTTTAGTATATTTTTATATTTGTTCAGCAGAGAGCATTCTCTATGCTCCTGCTGCTGTTTTGTTTAGGGAATGTGTTTTGAATGTTTACAATATTAGACAGATAAAGTAATTTTAGCTCTTTCTTTTTATAGGTAGGAGGAGGCTGACCAATTCCATGTTCTTGAAGAACAGACACAGATATTTTGTTTACAGAAAGCTTATACAGAGTAAAAGACAGCAAAAGGATGTTTTCTCATGAAAAAATGATTAAAAGGCTTACACACAGAGAAACTTATAATATGTTTATAGCAACAATTGTAATGTCAAGGCCTCCCTGTCTCAACACTGCTCCCTCACTATTAATGGAGAAGAAAGACCTTTTCCCAATGCAAGTATTTTTTTGAACTTCTAAAATTTTAGAAGGCCTTGCTTTGGGAGAAATAGGACAAAGAGGAGGAGAATTCAGCCAGCTATGGCTATGTCATGCCATTTTTGCCGGGTGACTGCAGGCTCTCTGATCCTCACCATGGCTTCCTTAGGGACAGTTTTGGCTTGGTCCAGGCCGCCTCCGAGGGAGGGGTGTGGGATACGCGGCACACCCCCCTGGTACCCCCAGAGGGCGCTCCAGGCTCACGCTCGCCGAGTTCCTGACGGTTCGATTTCCTACCCGTTATCCCAGGACTTCTGGTGGTTCTGAGAAGGCTTAATTGTTCAGTGGAAACAA
The DNA here is from genome assembly GCA_013399835.1 of Leptocoma aspasia. Taxonomy (NCBI): domain Eukaryota; kingdom Metazoa; phylum Chordata; class Aves; order Passeriformes; family Nectariniidae; genus Leptocoma; species Leptocoma aspasia. The sequence continues at coordinate 428,816 of VXAX01002463.1, forward strand.
AAATGGCCATCTTTTGTGTCTCGCAGCTATTGATCCGGGCTCCTATAGCAGATGATAGGAGCAAAATGACAAGAGAAAAGGCAGGTTTGGAAGGGTCCCTTCTTCTCTTGACAGTCAGCAGTTAAGGACTGTTCTTAGCCAAAGCTGGATTTGGGGCCATCCTGCTTCATAACTGCTAATGGATCTGTCCCCTGCTGATTTGTTTAATCCTCTTTGGAGTCTGTGTCTAACCTCCCTGGCATCATGTGACAGCAAATCTTGTATTGTAGGTGGGAAACGTGTATTCTTTGGTTCTGGTGCTGCCTGCTCGTTTAAGCATAAAGAAAAACCTTTAGTCTTTACTGTATAACACTTAAATAATTCACTACAGCATTTGTAATTTTTAGTTATGTCTCTGTCTGTTCTTTCTCCACCTGTGATTTTTAAGCTGTTTTGCTTGTTTCCCAAAATAGGTTGTTTCTTTCCCATGATAACATGCTTGAAACCTGAAGTCAATGCTGTTTACTTGCACCTGCCTGTGGAATGGCATTGATTGTGTGGGGTGTTCTGTGAAAGCACTTGAGTCAAAGATTGCCTCAGAGAAACCTTTTATGGAGTTTAACTTCTAGATAAACATAATCATTAACCTTTCAAGAAGGTCCAGCGCACAGAGAAGGGAGAATTTTCCCTTCCTGACCTGTATATGCAGATAAACAGATTGCAAGGTGGGCCATTTCTCTCTCCAGTGTTTTATGTCAAAGCAGTGACATATTTTCTGTTCCAGTCAGTGCTGAAATGAAGCCTTTGATGCAGAAATGTCCTTTCATTTCCCTTATTCCTTTACCACAGATGGATACTTCTTGGAAAGGTCTAAAGGTCACACTGTCTAGTGAGTATACAGCCATTAATCAAGAGTCAGGAGATTTGCTTTTTTTCATAGTTTTGCCTCTGAGCAGTTGTCTCTTCAAGGGAAGGTTGAATCCCTTTCTGTGTAATGGGCTTCTCAGTTTGGGAAATGGGAAGACTAATAGTGCCCTGTCTTGACATAGCCTAAGGTCATTTCTTGAAATTGTGTAGACTTCTATAAGGCATATTAAACATAAATGCAGTAGAGTATTATTTAATAAATCAAAAATTATCTGCTGTCCAAATAGAGCTGTAAGCAAATGTGGTAAAGATGGAGCATTGCTGTTGTGGCTTCACAGATCAAATTTTGCCCATATGACAGGCAATACTTCATCAATGTGTTGGAGGAGAGCAATATTTTCTGCAGGTGGGCTGTGGCACAGTGGCTGGGGAATGGAAATCATGAAGGGAGCCTGTTGTTGCTGCAGAGCAATTGGAATTGCCCTTTGAGCTAGGCACAAGTGTTTAATAGGATCATATAGAGAGGGACAAATAGAGCAGGCTGTGCCTTGTGGCTGAGGCACTTGTGCTGCCAGAAGGGCTTGGAGAAGGATTTGGGATCACCAGTGTCTTAGGGATATTGGCTGACCAGGAGCACCCACTTTTTGCTGCCCAGTGGGCAGGTGGGATCCTTGCCTGTGGGACAGGGGAGTGCCATGTGCACATAGCAGCATTAAATAATGACTATTGCAGTAGTGGAAAAGCTGCAGAACTATTATGTCCAATTATGTTACTGACTGCTTGAGGAAGAAGTGGAAAATTAGATTTGGGGAAAAAACAGTATGTGGATTAATAGGTTGAAAAAGTCTGCCTTGTTGTTGAAGACTGACTAGCTCATCAAAGGCAAGCTTAGGGGTAAATTATCTGGCACAGACAGCAGAAATTTGAAAACTGAAGTCTCTCTGGTTTCACAGACAAGTGTATAATAAGCACTATAAATGCAGGCCAAAAGAAAAGGTGCACATCTCAGCAGAGAGTGTAATTAAATGCTGAAACAGTATAGCAAGAGTCTATTGCTGGCCACTTGAAAATCAGGACAGAATGTTTTCCCCGGACAGATTTCTTCTTGTTCAAAAGGAAATGATGGAAGAAACAGGGTTGTTCCTGGCTGACTGGCCAAGATGAACTGTGGTGGTAGTTTCTTCTGGCTTCCTATGCAAGAAAACAAGACTCTGCTAGTGCATAGATTTTCAGGACAGACAAAAAATGGAAATTTAAAGCTAAAATTTGTGTTGAAGGCAGGCAAAGCAGCATCTGGTCTTTTAAGTCATGCACAAACCTGTCCCCCAGGTTAGCTTATATAGACTTTTCTAATATGTTCTCACAGATCTCTCTGTTGTTCATGCTTGTATTTTTGGGGAGTTTTAATCTCCCTGTTGTGATTGATAGAGCCTCCTGTTTCCATGCGTTTCCACTGAGTCCTGTTGCTCATCAGCAGTGAAAGCAGGATGTAGGACTAGAACTGGAGAAAAACAAGCTCTAAAATGGCTGTGACAGATGGGACTCAAGGAGATCCCCACATGAGGGGGGGAAAATCCATTTCCTCCCCCTAGCTCTTTTCAAACATCCAAGTAACTAGAGCTAGGGATTAGCAAGCTAGACTAGTGCATCTCTCCAGGTGCTGTGTCTGGCAGTGGTCAATACCTGTATCTGCAGAGAAAGGAAATACCTTTCTTCTGGAGAGGTGTGCCTGGCTAGAGCTCTGTGCTGGCCACCTGAGGTATGGCCCATGTACAGCAGCCTGGATCCACTCTTGCCCCTCAGGCATGGCTAAATTTAGATGTGACAGCTCTGCTAATTTCTCTTGGGCATGGGCACATAATGGTTGTTGCCTGTTGGTAAAGTCACTTCTGGGTGCTGTCACAGCCTCTGCTCCAGCAGATGAAGCAGCACCTGGCATGTGCCCTGACATCAAGAGCTGCTGCCGTGTGACCAAAGCCAAACCCCTTCCTCAGTATTAGGTATGCTTTGACATGCTTGTCTGTCATTGCTAATGCCTAAAGCCACCCTTTCTTTCAGGATCAGTGGCTCTTCTGGAGTTACTCAGGTGTTTTGATTCCCATATGTTTATAGTGGGAGTTCCATGGGTTTGATCCCCACATGGGCCATTTGTTAAAGAGCTGGACTTAATGATGCATATGGGTCCCTTCCAGTTCAGAATATTCTGTGATGTTTCTGTTTCCCACTGTAGTGCCAGGCAGAAGAGCCCAGGACAAAACCCCTGCCTGCCCATGAATGCCCATGAAGCATTGAGCTGGTTTGGTGGCTTGGTTTTGGAAGTGGGATTTGTGACAGGGATTTTCTAGGGCCATTGCCATGGAGTTGGGTTTCCAGCTTGGCTTCCTGGTGTTTGTCATGTGCTGATTGGCAGCCAAGTGGGCAAACAAGATGGGAGAGGTGATTGTGTTAATGTCAGATCAGGTTCTATGGAAAGTCCTGGATTCTGAGAACAGAAGTTTCTGGAAAGCACACAAATAAGTGAAACATTCCCAGGAAGTGTGCGAGAGCAGAGAGAAGGTTACCAGGGTTTTCCTGGATTTTTTTGCTTTCCTTCTTCAGTTGACTGACCTGGGAATTTAGAGTCTCCTGCCACCCTGGCTCTTACCCGTGGAGCCTTGTCTTCCCTGCTTTCTCCTGGAGCATGGAAAAAGGGTGCTTGTAGGGAATGCAGTAATAGTTTGTGACTTCCACCCTTGCCTTTCCTGTTCCTCACTTCCTCTTGTTTTATTTAGTTAGTTTGTCTTTTTTTGATGGCAGAAACATATGATGGGTCATTCCCAGGTGCTGGGCTGTAGCAGAGAATCCCCTCAGCTCTGTCCCTGTGCTTGGTTCTGCAGCCACCCTTGAGCCCAGGAATCTCTGCTGCCTCTTCCTGACTGTCTCAGGGCTGGAGCCCAGCTGTGCCTGTGCTGGTTCTGCCTGGGCTGCAGCTGCACAGCCTCTGTGGTTTGCAGCCCCTGGCCTCGCACTGATTTGTGCAGCTGCAGTTCCAAGAATTGCAGTGAACCAGAGCCCTGGCCACAGGGCAGAGGTGACACCGGGAGCCTGTGAGAACAGAGAGGGTGCTTGGGGAGCTGCACTTGTGCGTGGAACAATGAGGCAGAGGCTCAGGGGAAGCTGGAGGTGTTCACAAAGTTTTGCATTTGTTGCACTCAAAGAGAAGGTGGGGGGTGGAACCCAAATAAATGACCATGTGAACTTAGGGTGAATCTGGTAGTGAAGCAAGATTTCCTGGAATCACAAGGTGGGAACAGCCTGTGAGTGGTTTGGCTAAGAGACAAAAGCTTGAGAGCCTCTTGAGTGCTGGAAGTTAGGTAGCACGAGAAGCAAATATTTGTGTCCCCTGTACATGTAAGCACAAGGTAATCAGAGAATGACAGAATAATTGGGGTTGGAAGGGACCTCTACAGATCATCCAGTCCAATCCCCATGCCAAGGCAGGGTCACCTGGAGCAGGTGACACAGGAATGTGTCTAGGTGGGGTTGAATATCTCCAAGGGGGGGACTTCATGTCCTCCCTGGGCAGCTGTTCCAGTGCTCTGTCACCATCAATGTAAAGAAGTTTTTCCTTACGTTGGGGTGAAATTTCTTGTGTTTTAGTTGATGGCCATACATAAGATTTGCTTCAAGCAAAAACAGGGGCTACTGAATCCACTTTTCTGTATGAATTCTGTCTCTTCCTCCTGGCTGTTTGAATATCTCTGCTTACCTATCTATGGAATGAAATGTGTAGTCTGTTCCTGCATGCAGGTGTCAACAGCTCCATCATGGGGCTGCCCAAACCATGTAGGGGACCTTCCTTCCTTTCTTTCCACCTTGCTGCCATTGCTAGCAAAAGGAGGCAGAGGATTTTAGATTCTTTCTGGTTCTGTCTGTTTGCCATTCAGTCCCTTCACTCCTTCCAAAACTGACTTTTGCTGCAGGAAGGAGCTCCTTCCACAGACTAGAGCAGAAAAATTCTTCAAAAGATTCCATTTCCCCATTCTGACGCAGTTATCACACTGATACCCACGTGTCTGTACACCAGGCTCCAGGATGAAAGTAGTTCTGCCAGTACCTGTAGTACTGGTTAGCAGAATTTTTTTGTTGTAGATTGAGTTGTAACTGACAATAATGACTCATACTGTAAGCAATAATTTGAATGTTAATAACTCCACAATTGAGAGTTCATTCTACCCAGTGATTGGCATGCTGTGGGCAAATATGGAATTGGGTCACAAAGTGTTTTCTTTTATTTCCCAGTGGAATTTCTGTGATTTCATATCTCAGCCTTCAAAGCTGGTGATCAAACTGATGGTTAAAATGGCATTTGGTAATGTTGGCATTATATTTGTGCTCTGAGTCTGTTCAGTCTGAGAAGACATGGGGTATCCTACCCAGTAAAGACCCCAGCCTTTGGCCAGTTGCTGTTGTCCCAGTCCCAGTTTCTCTGTCCCAGTCCCAGGCACCTCTTTTTAGCACCGTCAGGCTCTTGGTTGCTTTTCCCTAGCTGTGGTTCCAGTCAGATTCTTGTGCAAAGGCTGGGAATGTCTGACTTACGGGTATTTTGTAGTCTTTATATGAACATGGTAATACTCATCCAGAAATACTTCATCTCCCAAGATGAGACTTGAAAGGGGCTCTGCTGTGTTCTGCAAAGTGCTGTAATTTATCAATTTCCAGTGGTGATATTTTGGAGGTGATGGTGTGATTGGAGAAGTACAGATTTTGGCTGGATCATTTGCTAGAAGATGAAAAATACTGAGAAGAATCTGACAAATATGGTTTCAAAACAATTTTTGATAATTTTATCATTCCTGAAACCTGGTGGCAATGGGAGTAGGGTAACTGGACATACTCTGTCATAGTTGCTGGATTTTCCTGATTGTTTGCCAGTTAGATTACATCTTCTTCTTTGCTGCTCAATCAGGTTGAAAATAATTATTCAACCTTTTATTGTAGTGAGGTACTAATGTCTGAAAAATGGTGCCATTCATTTAGGTTGTCCCATTATTTTTTATGTCTTTTACTTTTGTACTATTATGGTAAATGTGTATTATGAGAAAACCAGCCTTTGCCTCAGTAAGAATTGAAATGAAATAACCAAGACAATGAGGTAAGGCAGTCAGAAAGCAGGACACAAAGCCTAAGTAATATCAACATCCCATTTTATTTATATTTTATGTGGTGAAACCTGAAATCAGTCATGTTTAAATGGGAGCTTTGGCAAGCACACTAAAATGCTTTCACTGTGGAATCTGTAAAGTAGGCATTCCATTCAAACCCATCAAGCTTGAAATTACTAATGATAAACCTTAAGGAAGTTAATAAATGGTTAGAATAGTTCTAGTGTATGGAAGTCATATTTGGACACTTGTAATCAGTAACTTGTGCTACTCTGGGAACAGATGGTTCTGAGTTACTGTGGAGATTTCCAGGAAATGTTTGTATGTGTCAAGAAATGGCTGGTATTTAAAGAAGTGATTTAATAGCCAAGCAGAATTTTTTGTGTGCCTTTTCTTCTCTGGTCTTGGAATCCTCGGCACCTCACCTGCTTTGCCAAAGCAGCTGTGGTTGCAATCTCTGGCTGTCTGCAGTGCCCAAGTGTTTTCAGGCTGATTCATCTGGAGCTGTTTGAGTGGCCAAAGCCACTTCTCACAGAAGTGGGTAGATAAGGTGTTTATTTTTCCCTTTTACTGTCTGAGTCCTGTAATAGTTTCCTCCAGGCTGGGAGCCTGTGAGACTGTTTTCATCCATAACTGTCTAGGAAAGGAATCCCAGAGCAGCAGTGAGGAATTTGTGATTTTGGAGGTTGTTAGCAAAACTCCCATTAGAGGGCAATGCCAGTAATGACACAGTGACCAGGGCAGGGCATTGTGATGTGGCTCCTCATCCCTGGCTGAGTGTATTTAGATATCAGTCCCCAAACTTGCCTGCTCCAGGGATGGTTCATCGAAGCTCGTCTACCTGAACGCTTCATTTTTGTACCTGTTTGCATCTCCCTTCCCACTTATTGCACATGTGGAGTGGCCTGTCATAAAGGATGACCAACAGCTATGAATCTCTTCAGAAATACTGCAGCTTTGCACAAGGCATCTTTTATGCTGCCCCCCAGTAAGGGTGAGAGATCCAAGGAAAGGCTTCTGCCCTTATGCACAAGCCTGTCCAGTTCAGGCTCCTGACAAAAGCCATTGTAAAGTAAAAGAGAAGCTGACCTGCCTGCCAGGACTTGTTCCTTTTAAATATTCCAGCTTATGCCAGTTATTTTTTGTAAATTTTGTTAAACTTCCTGGTATTACAGGAGAGATCCAAGAGCAGCCCTCTCAATTAGAGAATCTTAGCCATGTTGGGAACAGCTAGGGCAGGAAGGCCTGTGTGTGCTGTTGTGCCCTGCAAGCACAAGGATGGGAGGGAGCTGAGAGCACCTGCTGAGCTGCTGATGCACTCGAGGTGTTCATAAGGTTTCCATCTTACAATTTTCTCCACTGAATAACAAATGAAGTTTATGCTGCAATCAGAGGGAAGCACATGTGTGCTTTCTCTTTTATCTCATTTTCACAAACCTTAGAAATCTTGGAGACCTCTCCTGTTGTATTGATTTTATATAACATGGCAAAGGTATTTAAAAAAGAATAGAGTGGCATGAGGGAGGAGGCAGAAATGGCAGAACTGCATACAAATCCAGGAGCATGGATGAAAATCTTTTCCATGTGACTTTATAGCAACAAAATGTAGTAGGGGTCCACGATCTGAAATCCATGCAGGGAGCTGCTCATTTGGATCATTTAGTAACTCATTGCCTTGACTTTTCATCTGCAGGTTGGATTACTGCTTTAAATGCTATTAGGAGCTGTGCAACTGCCTCCTGGTCACCTACCATACTGAGACTGTTTAGCAATCTTGAGTTTTGAAGCTTACAAATTCTGAAAGCCAAAATTTTGGAGCAAATGGTGTTGCAGAAGATAATATGCTCCAGCTGTCTGGTTATTGTTTTTCCCAACAGTGCTAGAAGATTTCAGAGGATCTGTTGGAGATTGTGTCCTGAGGATTTGGTCACTAATCAAAGCACCCTGTGGGGCAGATGCAGCTGAAGTGACTTCTGGCATGTCAGTTCCATTACTACCATCTGTGTTTTTAAAATTAGCAACAAAAATACATTGCATTGGGTACAGAGTCAAGAAATTTAAACTTCAGTCTTCAGATCACAAAGGTGTGAGTCAGCTCCCTTAATAATTTTGTTTGTTTGTTTTCTTAGGACCTTGTCTCTTTAGTTGTGGAGGAAGAATTTCAGAAATGTGAGAATTCAGCCCTCTGTTTCCCAGTTCCTGTTCCTCATCCTGTGATCCTGGAAATTGGCTGTGGCTCTGGAGCAATTGCTCTGAGTCTGCTCTGTAAACTGCCACAGGTGAGCTCCCTTCAGTGCTCCTGGTGCAATAGATGCCTGTGTTAGAAGAGAATCCCACTCTGCTCATCTTCATTGAGATGTCACAAACTTCTCTGAAGGAACTTTGGCAGCTCAGGTCTCTGACAGGCTCTGTAAGTTCCTAGTAGGTAGAGGAGAGATATTTGGAATTGCTCCCTCTCCCTATCTGTCTGCTGGAATAGCAGAGGCATAATCAGAATGAAAGAAATGAATGTGCTCATTCTTGAGCTGGTGCTGCTCACTAATAATCACCTTACCTTGAAGCACTGTGCATGTTGGTTTAAGATACTAACCTGGACTGAGGGCAGGAGGGACTGAGGCATGGGCACACACTCTATTAGTTGAATTTATGGGGCAGTCATCTCTAAAAACCACCTTGCTGTGAATCAAAAGATCTTGTCTCTAGGAAACTGAAGACTAGATTATATAGGAAAGGGATTACCATAGCAGTGTCAGTACTTGGGATCAGTAAGACAAGCAAATCTCACTGCCACAACTGCCAAATCATGTTTTTGTAGTTTTTTGTTTCCTAGTAACAACCCACAGCTGCTGAACAGAGTCAAAAGAGCAGGAGGGGACTGAGATCTGGGTGACCAAAGCCCTTCTTGCCCCTGATTCTTGTGGTGTGTAACATGTTTATGGAGATACTCTTGGTCAAGAAAATGAGAAACTAATCCCAAGATCTCATTGCATGTGGTCAAGGGAAAAGTATTCCCCTCTCCTCTGCAGACCAACCAGTTCCTTCTCAGGAATGAGAATTGCTGTGGCCAGCCCCTCCTCTTGTAAAAGTAAAAGCCCTGCTGTGTAAGAATTAGAGGTTGATGCCTCTAATGGAAGGGGTGTTCCTCCTCCCAGTGACCTGAGAAGGTTAATATTTGAGCTTCATGACTTCAGAGTATAATTGCTCTGATTTCCTGAGCTAGGAGAAGAGCTTCATGCTCTTTTGCTTGCTTGTTAACCTAAAGAGCTGTGTCAGTCTGTCTCTGTAGCTCATGACAGTCCTTTCCCAGTCCAAACTGCTGTGCCCAGGGAAATAAGGAGCCTTGACTGATTAGAATTAGTGGTAGCCACACTGACAGCTAAGTGGAGTTACACTCTGGGTAATCTCCTTAGTGTTTGAGGCAGAATTTGGCACTAAGGTACTGAGAAAGCAGCAGTAACTTTACATTTATGGTCTCAGCTGTGACCTTCACCTTAAGGGTGAGCTTCATGTGTGTGGGTGCTGGCCTGGGACCATGAAATTAATCCCCTTAGGAGTGATGGCAAATCACACCATCATCTCCAAATGCAAAGCAGTTTCCTTCTGTATGTGTCCTCTGTGTAAATCCTTACCAACATCTGTGCTTAAAAAAACATTGAGCATAGCAAACCAAGTTAGGCCTTTGTCTGTGGTTTTCCCAAGGTGGAATTGATGGTCAAACAAATCTCTCTTTGTGGAGCCCTGTCTCTTACTATTATGCTGGAGAACTTTTAAATACTTGACACACAGTCAAGTACATGCAGCCAATACAGGCAGTAAGTCTGGTGTAAGGACTGCAGTGGAGTAACTGGGTAAAAAGTGTCTGCATAACAGATGGAAAATGCCAGAATCTGTGTCCAAGTGGTTGTGGTAGTGTTGGGAGGGATCCTGACTGTGCTGGGAAGGATAAATCCAACAACATGACCTTCCTTCAGTCTGTGCCTAGCCCAGACTAGCCAGAGTGTTGAGTCTCACCCTGCCAGGAGCAGTGAGGGATCAGTGAGGTGAGTCACTGTGGCTCTGTTGTTGACTGTTCTGGTGGGCTGCTGGCTGTGCTGCAGAGAGCCTTCAGTCACCTTAGTGCTTTACACACATCACTCATGATCCCAGCTATGCCCTGCATGCATTCCTCAGGAGCTGTTCCTTTCAGGAGCCAAGAGTGAGGAGTCTCTTGTCAGTTTTGATCTTGCATGTTTGCCAGAGCATGTCTGCTCAGGAATCTTGATGTTATAACACCTGCTTGGTGGGGTTTGTTGTTTTTTTCTGTTCCAGAGCAGAGTCATAGCCATGGATAAAGGGGAGGCTGCTGTGGATCTCACCAAGGAGAATGCACATAGGTATAAGACCGCATATTACTGATTTTTTTGTAAATTGTTGCTTGACAAAGACCAAGAGTCATCAATACTTGTACATGTGTTTCATTTTTATCACCATTGGAAAACAGAGAATGTTTAGTTGCTGAGCTCCTAAAGTGTGTAACAATTCAGAAAAAAAACAACTTATGTTTACCAGAGTGTATTTCTTTAGCTTGTGAATGTGCTTTGCAAAGACAGCAGCCTAAACGAAGCAGGGGTACTCATATGCTGTTTGTCAAGGGTTTTCAGAGTGTTCTTTGGTAACTACTCTTACCCCTGTCTGCGAACTCAGGAAGCTCAGGACTGAAGTAGGAATGTTTATGTCACTTAAGAGGTTAAGGACAAGTGTATCTTGTGCCTTTGTCTCTCTGGCTCCCTCAGTCATTACTGTTGTGCTCGTTTCTGTCCTTGCTCCTCCAGAAATGCTTGCACAGTCAAGTAGCACTTTTCCTCTGATGTGCTGCGTGGTATCCCTCAGCATCCTCCCTGCAGTCTTGGTTTGATGGGAATGGTGCTGCTGGATCCCCTGCAGTTCAGACACCTGTGCTGTGGCAGGATGGATGCTCAGAGCTGCTGGCTCAAACACCTTGTGCTGAAGTCAGAGAGATGTCCATCAGGTTGTCCTTGTCCTTCCTAGAGGCTCCACTTCCTCAGCTGGTTCTTCTGGTTCTTCTATCAGGTTGCTCTGGACCATCACTACCACAGGGAACCCCAGAACTGGAATCCCAGTATGCTTCTGAGTTTCTGTATGCTTTGTCAAATGAGCTCCAGATTGCATTCATGTCCTCACTAACTGCTGAGCCCTAGGCATTAATTAGAGCCATCTCAGAAAGAATTCCTGTTGCTATTTCCCATGGAGTCTGGTACAGCTGTGAGTCTCAAGAGATGCTCATTAACTGGGATTTCTGTCCATAGGCCCACATACCCCTCTTTTCCCAAGCTGCTGCCAGCACTGAGGGGGCTACTTCTGGTGCTGGCTGCACTGGGCTGCATTTCTTCATTTCTTACAAGTCCCAGCTTGTGTGTGAGTCTGAAGAGCTGAGTAGGATCAAGCCCTTCCTAAACTGGTCACCTCACTGTTACCCTTTGCCTCCTAGCCCAGTTACAGGGAATGGGGAGCAGAGGTTTCCTCCTAATGTATCACTGTCAAACCAAATTCTGTTGCAATTTTTCATAGATATAATAAAAGCTGGCCAGATCTTTGTCTCCTTGATAAACTATAACTCTGTCCTCTGGGGAAATTTGTCTTGCTTATTAACATTGCTTGTTGGCTCAACAGTGGATGAGGGAGTATAAATGCCATGTCAGAGAGCTTCATATTTCTCCATGGATATTTTCATTGCATCTTCGTGATCTTGTCCCTGGCATGGTGCCCTGTAGCTCTTGGCAGAGAAGCCAGCAGGATAAGCTGTGTTACTGCTTGACTGAACCCAGCTTAGATCCTGCCTGCTTTTCAGAGCTTCCTTATCCCAGCTGTGCTCTCTAGATGCTTAGATGAGTCTTACTGGATCAATCCCAGTGCCAGATCCATCTGGGCACATGGCACACAATGCAGGAGTCCCTCCCTTTCCTGATGCCTGTGTATCCTGATAGGGCAGGACCACAGGCCATCAGCAAAGGGAGTAGAGCTTGGGTGTAAAGCCACTGTGGTGGGAGGAGAGAATATGCTGGGAAGATCTTGGTAGTTGTGAATGTATGTGTATCAGATAAGAGGTGCAATAGTTAATGATCTATTTGTAGAATGTACTGTTCATGAACACAAATATACCTCCTAATCTTTCTTAAATCTGTTGTTGCATCTGGAATTTTACAGGCTGCAACTCCAAGAAAGGATTCACATCATCCATCAAGATGTTTCACACAGTAACTCTTTTCATTGTTATAATCCCCTTTGTCTTTTTCCCTTTTTGTCTTTGATGGGTGGAGGGAGGCATGAGAGACAGCCAAGGGACCACTCTGGGATGCAGGCAGCAGAAGAGTGTTGAAGTTAATAGAGAAAAAGGTCAGTAAGAAGTGAACCAGTGAAGCTTTTCCCTGCAGAGATTTCCAGGGCAGATGATCAGCTGACAGAAGTCCCTGATTGTATCAGAAAGTTAATTGTTCCTGGGTTTAGGTGTCCTAAGGTTGTGTCTGAGCTGGGAGTCCAGGTGCTCTTTGCTGTTGCTGGGGAGAAGCAAATATATAAAGAGTGTAATTCATTCCATGCTGACTTGGAGGCTTTAGATAAACGTGTACATGCCTGTCTTTCCACTGATGTTGGAGAGAGCCCATATATTTAGCTTAGATTAAATGCCCAACTGTATTCACCTGAAAGTAGGTTAGTTGAACCAGGAAAGGATGCTTTTCTTCCCCAGAGCCAGTTGAAACCAGGTAAAACTAACATTTGGTAGGGCCTATCCAGTTAGGTCGATAGTGCTTGGCTGTTTGTTAGCAGCTGTGGAGCCAGGAGCTGCAGCACTGTGGGTTCATTAGCACACCTTTCTGTTTCAAAAACAGTTGTTTTTGACACTCTGCTGCCTCTTAGAGCTGAAAGCCTTGTGCCAAGAGGCTTCCTGAGGACAGTGGCACACTCACGTGGTTCCATGAGGTCTAATTCAGGGCTGGCCTGTGTCAGACAGCAGCAGGAGTGTAGGGAGCTGCTCCTGGTCTGCAGAAGAGCAGCCCATTGTTGTTTTTGCTGAGGGGCCCTGGCTCTGCAGCTCGCTGGAGGTCCTGCTGCAGCTCTGTAAGAGGAAGGATGTTCATCTGGACACCCAGTCTAAGCTCTCACTTAGGCCTTTGTGGGCTCTCTGAGTTCTGGTTGTTGCTTTAGATCCAGGTGGGCAAAGAGCTCCAGGGCATCAAGCTCCTGTGCTTTTTAACATGTTTTGCTAAGCAGGCTCTTGATATGAAAAAATGATACTTTGCCTGTGCTTTCCTCTGTATCACTCTTGCACTCCTAGGACAGGGAACAAGGCACACTATTGCAGAAAGAAGTAGGATAAAATTTTGTTATCACAAAGCAGAGCCAAACACATTTCCATGTGCCTGGAGACAGTTTCCTGGGGAGGGTCTTGACACTGAGCTTATAGGGAAGATGCTGTGGTTGAGAGCTGCTTGTGATTCTTTTTCTTTTCTAGGTTCTGCCAAACAGCTGCTGCTCTGGGGCCCCATAGATATCATAGTCAGTAACCCCCCATATGTTTTCCATGAAGACATGGCGTCCTTAGATGCAGAAATCCTCCGGTAATCAAACAAAGATTTTTCCTCTTCTGTTCCTTGAAGCAAGGTTTTCTGTCTGCTTCCTTGCACTACACACAATTGCACACAAAACATGCAAATGTAATATACACATGCAAAATATAGGTGTGTTTATTTGGGGTATAATAATACAGGCTTGCTTTGATACTGCTTACAGGCCTGAAGCAACATGGAAGTGTTTTAAAGATTTATGAAAATGGAAAAAGCACACAGTTTGAAATTAGCAAGTTCCCAATCCAAAACTGATTGTCATGCATGTGAGGAGAAAGTCCTGCCCCCACCTCTGTACGAGATGTGCACCAGAGCAGGTTCTGACAGCTGAGTTTTCTGCATCCCAGCTGGCTCTGCTGGCTTAGCCACAGCCTGAGCTGGTGTTTGCCATGGATCAATCAAGCCCTTGCTGTACAACACCCCTGCTCTCTGGCCAGCTTAGAGAGAACAGACCTATGTGTTGGAACTGTGAGATCCCAGCTACAGCTGGCTCCTAATTTTCAGAAATACTTCAGGGGATGTTTTCTCCTTGTGCTAAATGTGGGGTTTTTCAGCCCAGGAGTAGCTGCCTTCTACTGTATTCTTCCCTCCCTGTATTTGCCATAAAAGGGGTGAGTGCCATCACCTGCTCTGGGAGCACTGGAGTTCAGGTGTGTCAGGTGCACCTTCCTTTGTGAGGTGATGCATTCTCAAGGGCCACAGGAATTGCTGTCAAATGTATTTTTCTTCCCATACTCCAGCTATGAGGACCTTGATGCCCTGGATGGGGGAGATGATGGCATGAGAGTCATCAAAACAATTCTGACTTTAGCTCCTTCTCTTCTGAAGGTTTTTGGGTAAGCACTATCCTCTTTTGAATTTCATGTCTTTTATCCATCCACTTCTGTAAATTCTGTACTTCCCTGTATGAAAACAAAACAGAGGGAAAATAGTTGCCAAATTGTCCCCTCATTGCCCCAGTTAATAATAGCAGTTTTTAAAATGTCATGTGTGTAAGCAAAATTATCTTGAAATTGGTTAATAAAGTGGTATGAGCCCTTTCCTTGGCCGTTGGTGGTGTTTCCTGGTCATTAGTGAAGTGAGAGTCTTTGAAGGTCAAAGCAGCAACAAATGGACATGAAAGAGAGTAGCCAAGAAAGAGAGTGCAGAAAGCAGGGGAGCTTTCTAAGGTAAGATGGAAGGAGAAGCAATGGAGAACTCTTTGAGGGTGGCTGTAGATCTCCGCTTCCCTCCCACCCTTTCATGAGGGAAAACTTTTTGTTGTACCAGTATACAATGCTGAATATCCCAGGAGAAGGAAGATCAGTCAGGGATAGTTTCTTAAATGTTAAATTTCTCCATGATTAATATTTAAGACTGATTGCTCCTATTCGCTGTCACGTGGGATCCATTTTGAAGCTCAGCGTGCTGATACCCAAAAGTCTGAGTGTACTGTTCATGTGCCAGGGCATTCACACATCCTGTTGAATATTCTTGACATTTGGCCACCATAAGAGAGGTCATTGAAAATCTGCTGTTTTGAAAAGAAGAATGGGAATATTGAGAGGCATAGTGCATGCAGAATTCATTCCTCATGCTTTGCATGACCACAAGAGCAGAAGATGCTCCTCAGAATTTCCCAGCATTAGAGACTGGTCCTGTGGGGTTGTTTGTTAAGATTATTTATTTTCCTTCTCTTTTTGCTTGTTTAATAACGTCGAGCCCCCATTGAGGAGTGGAAGTTTTTTAAGGTCAGAAATGAGATCACACCCAGCTTGTAGTTAGCCTGATGAATTTGTAGGGAGTATTCAGTGTGGGATGTTTTAAGAGTTCTCAGGAGAGCATTTGATGGGGTTTGGCCTGTGTCCTTTGCCTGCTAAATGTGTCTCTTGCTGTGTCCCAGGCCATAACCAGCTCCATAATTCCCTGTGCCTGTGAGCTGGGGTGGTTTTGCTTTGTCACAGGAGGGGACATGGGGAATGAGCCAGTGTCATAAAGCCTGGCAGAGATGGAAGTAGCCCTGCAGTGTCCTGCACTGTGCAGTGTCCAGGCCTGGTCCTGGTGCCCTAACTGAGGTTATTTGATCAGTTCTGCATAGGCCTGAATGCTGGTGTTGTTTTCATAACTGATTTATGGAGACATACACTGTGGAAGAAGTAGGATAAAAGAAGGAGGATAAAAAGAAGTAGGATAAAAACAGAACACTGTGTGTTCTGACTTCCCGTCTCTTGCTGCTTATATACAGAGGGACTTCAGGCTGCCAGGCCAGTGCTCAGTGTTCCTGCACCATAAAAACTGCCTTCTGCCTTCAAATCTTTGGGGGTTTCAGAAACACATTGCTGGTGGTATCTCTGGGTGGGCTTCAGAATGACTCATTACATCTCAATACAAGGCTTTAACTGCTCACACTGAGAATTCCCCCCAGGATCAACACTTTCTCCCCTGAAGGAGGCAGCTGGGATCTGCATCTTAGGTGGACAGCTATGATCTGGTTTAGGGTTGTTGGATTGCACTGTGTTTACTGATCTTTTCTTTTCCTGCACTGGTCAGAGTCACACAGAAAAAAAGATCTTAATTTTTATCAGTTTAGCAACCTAAATGTGCATCTCTCCAATTCAAGTCCCAAATGTGTCTCTTCAGGAGCGTGTTTCTGGAAGTTGATCCCAGGCATCCAAATATGGTGGAGCACTGGCTACAGGCACACCCAGAATTACTGCTCACCCTCCGTGCCATTCACAAGGACTTTTGTGGCAAGTAAGTCTTTTTTTGCCTTCGTATTTTTGGAGGTTTTTGTGTCCTTTGTAGAATATGTCCCTGCAGCTTTATGTATTGAGTGAATGCAGAGCAGCTTCACAGCTGAAGCCAGTCTGACAAAATAGGGGCTTGGTGGCAGTATCTCAGCCTTCTGATATCCTGAGACAGCCTGGCAAGTGTTTGAGTCAGAAATTCTGACACAGATGAGCATTTCTGTTGAGGTGACTGGCTCTGGTGGAATTACTGCCATTGGAAAATCACTGCCTTTATAGGATGGAGGTAGAGACACCTTGTCCCTAGAGAGACTTAAAGCTCTGGTCTTTCTTTTTTCCACAGGCCTAGGTTTCTGCACATCCAGAAACAAACCAGCTGACAACTGAGAGAGACATAACTCTCCTTGCAGGATGCTTTTTGCTCTTGAGCCCAGCTGAACAGCTTGCTGAAAACTCCTGCCTTGTGAAAGGAATCTCAATTCCCCAGAGTACTGGACTTTTCATGCAGTGACAGACCCCCCATATCCTGACACAGACCTTATCAAGAGATGCAGAAGTTCAGCTCAGCATGTGGAAGTGTTTCACCTTCCTCAGAGAACTGCATGAAAGATTTTAGTCTGCTCTGCTAAAGACTCAATCATCTCAGGACCCAAGATAGAAGAGTTCACAGCTCCAGATTAAAAATACAACTTCTCAACATGCCAAATCACCCATTTGGCCTAGAAAGAGTTTAATTATATTTTTTTTAAATTGGCCTTGAGCTACATTTATATGAAATGTGACCAGATGGGATGATAAGCCCAAATCCTGGTTTATAGTTGGCACATGGATTGGCAGGTATAACAAGACATAACTATTGTGCATACTTCAAATACAGTTCTGTTCCACGATCCTGATGCTCCAATAGCAAAGTAGCCTTTATTTCCCACTCCTGCTGAGTAATTGTCCCTGAAGGATCAGTGCACATGTTACAGCACCTGAGTTTACAGCCCTTGACATTTGGTGGATGCTGCCAGAAACACTCAATGCATTGTCATAAAGACAGTGCTTCAGATCAGGGCCCTTAAAAGAATTTTACTGCAACTATTCAGAGATGCTGGCAGGCCTGAATAAACATCTGGCACCCACACATTGCTCTGATAGTAATAGAAATGCCTAAATTCTACATGAGGCATTTAATTGCAACACTTTACAGAGAAGGCCAGAGTCACTACTCCAGTTTTGCAGATGGAGAATTTGGAAAACAGGAGGTGAAATGACCTGCACAAAGTTTGACAAGCTGAGTTTGGAGTAGGACCCAGTCTCTTGACAGGCGTGGGAGTAGCTGAGGTCTGTCTCTCTGGGAAGGATGACTCAGACTAGGGCTGCCTGAAACAGCACTGAGAGAAGTCTCTGAAGTGGACAGTCAACACCATGTCAGTGTAAATAATGGCAGGAGTATATTCAAGCTGCTGCTTGCTGTTGCTGCTGTTTCCAGTGCTGCAGGTTCCCTTCTGGACCGTAGCTAGCCAGTGAAGGAAAGAAAGCAAGCCAAGGAAAGGGTCTGGTCTGCCAGTCCAGATGGAAGCAGTTGCTGGGCCAGTGGAGGTGAGCACTCAGGAGGGGTGGGAGTGTCCAGACTGGGCCCTGCTGTGTGTGTGTGCCAGGGAGGAGCTCTCAGCTCTGTCTAGGCTGACCTGGGGCTGCACAGCCAGAAGCGTCAGTCAGGACATGCAGCAGCAAACAGTCTGTTGGAAGGCTGCAGCAGGTTCAGAGGGTGTTGCATGAGCACTGATACATCTGCTCCCTTTCCCACTCTCACTCCTCAAATGAGTTTCCTCCATCCCCTTAACTCCTGAACATCTGCCCTGCTTTCCCACAGACACCTGAGCTCTCTCTGATGATCCAGCACTTGGAACCAGCTGGAACCTTTCCCTACTCACAGCTCTGTTCACAGACTTGCCTTTCACCCATTGTACATCTCACATTACATTTATCCACCCCAGTAGTTTACCATGTCCAGTACACTCTTTACTTGAACTTTTGAGTCTTCTCTGGCCTGCAGTACCTGCCCTGGTTAAACACAGTAGAGGAAATCTAGAGAAAAAAATAGATCAGTTAAAGTGCACTTGAGCATAGGTTTGGAAATACCCTTTCAATACAGCTGATTTCTGGCCTCCTAGAGCCATGAGTACAAAGTACAGTCAAAGGGGTGATATTTTGTGTGGTTGTGGATTTTTTTTTAATAGTAGTTTAGGGATATTTTTTCAATTCAGTTTGTCAGACTGTTTAAAAATTAAATTTAAAGAAATGAGTTCCCAGATTTCTTCTGGGTGTTAGCAGTGTTTCTATATGAAACAGAGCATTATACAGTATTGCAGATGGTCAGTAGCAGGACAGTGAAGCCACAAGCGACACCAAGGAAGGCTGCAAGCTTCTACCTTTATTGTGCTCTAGTGCAGCCTTTTACACCCTTCATGCCATATATATTCCACTGGTGTGCCTTCTTGTGATTGGTCAGTACTCAGCACTCCGTGGCTCATTGCCTTCTGTATTAGGCACCTGTCCTACACAGCGGTAGCCCATTAGGGAGGAGGCTCGGCCACAGCCCCACTCCCAGTTACCACAAACTGTGTGCCTACAACAATACACAGCCTGCTTCTGCAGGAGGCCTTAAAAGCTGCATGGTCCATGGGCTGATGGGGATGTTAAACAGCATCCTGCTGCATTCTTTAGAGGGTGGGCTGGGTCCCTGCAGCAGGCTGGTGTTAGGTGGCCCTCTAAGAGTGCCAGTGGCTGGACTGCAGGAGGCAGTGTGCTTTTTCTTGGAAGCATCAGTCAATCCCTTGTCCGAGCCCTGAGCAGGACAAATCCCCTGTGAGACAGACTATTGGTCTAATCCAGTAGGACAAGTGTTAAATTCCTATTTTTACCACTGAAACGCTTGCATTTCTATGTATTTGCATTGCATAGTGGTTATATATCTTGGAAAATCACATGGTGCTGCTGACCTTTTCATAAAAGGAAAAATTGCTGTTCCTCCCAGGAGGCTGGATGTTCCTGTCGGACTCGCATCCGAGGGAATGTGCTGGTGTAGTACAGTGTGTTCCTCAGTGCTTTACACAGATTGGCCTGGGCTCCTTTTGGTACAGAAAGAAGCGCTGCAAAGCTCTTTGGAGGTTTTAAGGAGCCTGGCTGGAGCCCTGGGCCATGACTGTGTTGCCTGAGAGCAGCAGGCCGAGCTGACCCTGGCAGAAGCCAGGGCACGTGAGCTCTGCAGAGGCAGAGCTGCTCCCTGGAGCCACAAAGGCTGAGGCTTCACTCAGCATTCTGCATAATCCAGTATCTGACGTGCATTGAATTTTCTGGGAATTTACTGGGTCTTGGGAACTGTATCAAAATGGTGATTTGATTCCTGAGGTGATGCTGCCAGCGGGGGGCTTTGTTTGCTTTCAGGACCCTGAGGAGTGTGGTTGTGTTTGTGGTCACATCTGTTTTGGAGGTTGCCGGGTGTGCAGTATCTGCTGAGGTGACACTGCCCTTCCCTGAGGAGGAGCTGCTTTGGCAGAGCCCTGCAGATGGAGCTGTGGTCCCAGTTTAGCTGTGTCCATGCTGGAGACACTCCTGCCTCAGCCTTCCCACTTTGGGCAAGGTGCAGGACCAGGAGAGCAAGAACTGGGGTCAGCAGAGGGCTGGAGTGTAGGTGCAGCTGCAAACAGAGCTTTAACCTCAGTTCCTGTGCTGGGGAAACAGAACTTCCACAATGGGCTTGTGTTGGGAGGCTGGAAGGGGACTCAGCTGTGACACAGGAGTGGGGTTGTACCTCCTGCTGTGAATGGGAGGCCCAAAGCCCCCCTAGGGCTGGAGGTCAGAGATAGATTCCATTATTGTTCTGGTATAACGTCCATGTGAGCACCCCAAAGTGCAAGCACTGACTGTGCTCTCAGTCTCCACCTGAGATATGGGGTGAAAGGGACTTTGCAGGGACCTTAGAGAGACAAACATTTATCCTCACAACGTTCTCTGCTGAGCCTGTACTTTCACAGGGCTGACACTGCTTTCCTTGGGAGGAACTGACAGACACAGAGGGACTGCATTAGGGTGACACAGGGCATCTCTGGGGTCCCAAATGACCATGTGTGTGTGGATTACTGGCCAGCACTCAGTTCCTCAATGTAGGGCCGTAGATCAAAATGGCTTGGAAGGGAACTTGACTGTTATCTAGCCCAATTTTTCCCATCCAAGTAAGCATCAACTTGCCTTACATCATTCCTGACAAATGTTTGCCCAGCTTGACCCAGAGGCTCCCATTGCTGGTAAGTACTTTAGCATGCAATCTGTCCTGGTGCTTTGTGGTTCTATCTGCTAGAAGGTTTTCTTTTGTCATGGCAGCTCTGCTGTGACTAAAGCTGAGGTGTTCTGAGGTGGAGAACAGCTGTCTCTCAGAGCACCTTCTATGTGGTAGTCTGTTCCCATATTTCCTCATAGTCTTCATTTCTGGGACAAAGAACTCCGGCCCTTCTTTCTGTAGGCTGCTTGCACATCCTTCCCTCCCTGCTTGTGAAATGTAAGGGGGACCATGTGCTTCAGACTTGCTAGAGGTGCTACTTGTACCTCTGGTGAGTGGGATAATAAAGCTGCTAAAGCTCACCCTGTTATAGAGCAGTCATTTCCCAAGTGAAGACCAAGCCAAAAGTTGCATTAATTTTTTTTTTTTTTTTTTTGTCTGGGAAAGTTACCAAAAACTGTATTTAAGTTTTAATAAACTACAGTCCTGAGGAACGAATAAGAAGGCTTCTTTCTCACATTCAAAAGGATAATGAGGTACCAAGAGAGATTTAATCCAGTTTCCAGGCTATTTCCTCTTCCATAGATGTTTTGAGATGCTTTGAGTTCAGTGTCAGAAGTTTCAGATTATGTTCTATGGAGGGTCATGTCACAGTCCTCTGTTTCTTCTCCGTGGCAGCTGCTGGCAAATCTCAGTGTGGTCCATCCAGTCTCTGGTGAGCACAGGGACACTTCTATGAAATTCATCTCATCTGCTGCTTGGTGACAGGACTCAGCACCCTGCTGCAGTGTGATAAACCAGATTGGCTTTGCTGCTTTCCAGTGCAAACTCAGAGGATGTGGGAGTGAGCAGAGCATCAGCAGTCCCTTCTCTGCAGTGAGTGCCTCTCTGAGCATGATGAGAGTGACAGGGGCTGCTGCAGAGGGCTGGGAAGGTGCCTCCTGTGCACAGCAGCCACTGCTGCTCTGACAGTGCATGAATGTCAAATGTGCTGTGCTGCAGACAGGTGCAGAGAAGTACTGCCACATATTGTGGTCTCTGTGGTTTGTCTCCTTAGTGTGGTTGATGTCAGAACTGTAGCTTTGTTTAAGTGGCAACTTCTAGCTCTAGAGGTCTGCTTCATCTGCTCCCTTCACCAGCACACCCTTCAGTGTTTTGTGTGGCCATCTCAGCACCTGGGGCAGAGTGGGCATTGATGTGATGTCAGTGGCAGCATTACAGAGATAACCATGAGCAAGATTACTCCAGGGTGGAAGGCCTTAGAACTACTGCATGTGAACAAACTGCTGCCTGGGGAGGAAGGGGCCTTGGCCCCATTCAATGTTTGCTCTGGGTTCAGCTTGCTTCAAAGGTCTACATAAGTAGTTTCAGACTTCATCCTTTCTTTTGTGACAGCTGGGATGTTCTGAAAACATCCTGTCCATGGTAGGGATGCTCAGGTCCTGGGCTGAAATTTGCAACATGGCAAAGAAGAGTTTGCCATCCAAATATCCAGTGGCAACAGGTGTGGTGAGAAACTGAGGCACAGCAAAAGAAGAGCCATGGCAGAGTCACAGCAAGAGCTTAAATGCTCTTAGTGGCAGTTCTAGCAAACCCAGCTGTAGCTGTACTTGTTCCTCCCTTTACTGGTATTTTAAATAGTGTCCATCCCAGCTGTTCCTTGGAAGGATGATGGTGCCTCGAGAGCAGAAAGCAGTGATTGTTATTCCTTGATGGAGAGTGTTACCAGAGAAATGTTCAATTTTGAGAGCTGTGGTGTTGAGCTGTGACAGGAGGGTAATTTTCACAGTATGTTATTGGCACAGCCTTTGCTAAATGCTGCAGGACCTGGAAGCACACAAATAGCAGATTGTTTGGAGGAAGGGAGAGGAGAAGAAACCATTACATGAAGTTCATCTAGGGAAGACAAGATTCTTGGGAAAGGGTGTGTTAAAATGAAGCTGAAGTTTTAGGAGGGAAGGCCTGTGCTGCCACATTTCCTGCTTTGCCACTCTGAAATCCTAAGTAGAAGTGTGGGACACGGTCTCTATAAGGTGCAAGTTGTATACAGGAGGCAAACTGAGCATTTCTGCTCAATGCCTGCACTTCAGCAGGTGAGTGCAGTGTGGATGGATTCCTGGTGGACCACAGGTGATGGCAAGCAATGCTGGACAGAGCACAGCACTCTTGTTCATCAAGAGCAGAGCACTCTCAGTGTGTCACAAAGATGCCACTGGCCTGACTTTCTATAAACACAGTTTCTATGGAAGTTGCCAGGCTGGGTGTGAGTATAGGGGAGGCAGAACTCTGCTTCTCAAGGCATGTCCTCAGCAGTGGGGGATTTTTGATTCCCACTTTATGTCAGCTGCTGCCTACAGTTTTTGCTCCCCACCTGCTGCTTCTTCCTTTCTTGGTGGTCAGCTTGTCTCCCACGTTTTCTATATACACAGCTGCATGATCACAGTGGGACATGTCCATCAGCTTGGTAGCCCAGTGCCTGTGGCCATGGAGTCCTTACCTTGGCAGCCTGAGCTGCTGCAGGAGCTGCAGTACCCAGAAGTGATGGTGGGAAAGGGCCTTCTGCCATCCTCTCTGTTCTTACTGGAATACTCATGTGAGACTGTCTGGAATGTGAACATATTCCAACAACATACATTTCAACATTGGGTTGTTGAAAAAGGCTTGAATTATTACAAAATTCCTGGCCTGGCATTTGGCTGATGATTAATTACTTAGGTTTGTGTAGTACTTTGATGTAAAGATGGATGATTGTTCCAGATGTAAACCCAGAGCAAGCTGTTACAACTGTGTTGACCTCAGTGGAGTCATCCAAGTCATTCCAGTTGGCACACCTGGTGCTGTGTGATATTTGTATTCTGTGAAACCAGCATCCAGTCATTGATTTAAGTCTTTCCAGGGACTGGAGGCTCTTAAGCTGTTAATCTTTTTTCCTCTCCTGTATTGATTGCTGTGCCACTTAGCAGGAGCGACCTTCTCACCACACCTTTTCACTTTGAGCTTGCTGCCTCTCCAGAATCCTTCTCTGAGCCTTTGCAGTTTGTGGTATTTGTATTGCTACAGTGCTTAGAAACTCCTCACAGGTGGCTCCATTTCTCTCTTAAGTTTGCCCTTCCCTACTCCCCCGCCAGTATCTTGTTGTGTAATTCTCCCCCAGCTAATATTGTTGGCTTGCATAGATAAATTTCTTGATGCTGGATAATTTGGAGTAACCTTGTGACAGAAAAATCTCCCTCTAAAATGCAGTTGAGTCTTGCATTGTCCTTCAGTGATTTGGCAGCTGGTGGGATTTGCCGGGTGGAGTCCTGGTGCCGGCATGTGCTCTCTCTGCTTGAGAAGAGCAGATTAAGCTCATACTTCATTCAAACAAGGCTTCTTCATTTAATGTGGATGGGCAGCAGGCACTCAGGCTGAGAGTAGATTTTGTACTTTAACTTCCAGGTCAGTGGGTTTTTTGTGGTGTTTGTGTCAGCACACAGTAGCCCTTTGTTCAACAGCACGACTTCTGCCACCTCAACAACGCACACACGCACGTGATGCAGGTCCTGAGTCGTGCAATAAACTCCAGCAAATATATTATCTGTTCCACTTCAGGGCTTGATTGTGTGCCCTATTGACCAGCAATAAAGCCAACAGTATAAAGGCAGTTACTTATTCGTTTACTTTGGCTTTTCCATCCGTGGCTGTTGCCTATGTGGGGAAGAAAAACCCCATAAGTACTATGAGAGGGAAAATTTTGTCATTAGAGAGGTGGTCTTGGTAACTTGTGAAAGATGGATAATTTAATAGCATTAGTCAAGTATTAAATACTTAATTTAGTAATGGTGTAATTTTGTTGCTAAAGAGGGACAGGGTTACAGTCAGGGTAGTCATGAGCACAAAAATTAAAAGATGAAGGTGTGTAATTTTGTTGCTAAAGAGGGACAGGGTTACAGTCAGGGTAGTCATGAGCACAAAAATTAAAAGATGAAGGTGTCAAGATGAATGTCCTGTAGCCTGTTGGAGTCCTGATCACAAAACAACTGCTTGGAATCCCATTTTTGCAGGGATTGGTGCTGTTCCTCACACATGCTGGGCCTTTTCCTGAGCCCCTCTGGAAGTTGTGGGCACCAGTAGAGCTGTGACCATTCCCATATGGATGGGGTCATAGATCCCACACAGAGCACGACACTTCTCCCTGTGCAGGTCTGGCCTGCTGCTCTCTGCAGCCCGTGGGCAGAGGGGTGAAGGGAACCCCCATTCTCCTTCCTTCTCCAATCTGGCAGTGCCTCCTCGCTGCTCCTGCAAGGCTCTGCTCAGCTTAGGGCCAGCTGTGCCTGCCCTGCCATAACCTCCCTATTTGTGCTGTGGATCTCTGCAGAATTCCTTCTATCCAGATCCTCTTGGACTTTGTTCCCAGCAGAAAATCCAGCTCGGGCTTCTTGGAATTAAGGCACATTAGTCTAACTCAGAATTGCTGTTTCCTGGGAAGTTCTGACGCTATAAAGATTGTTTGGCTTTTTTTTTTTTTTTTTTCCCCCTGTAATCTGAATGACATAATGTTTAAAATTTCCTATGAGGACATTGTGTCCCAGATTTTGAGTTTTAGAAGTGTTTTGCTCTTGGATTTCTGAATTCTTGTTTTGAGTTATATCCATTTTAAGTTGTTGTACTGCCTATGCTTCCTGTTGATTTGCTAAGTAAAGCCTAGTAGCAGGTCACAGTATGTGTATTATATTAAAAAAATGGTAGTTAGTGATTTTTTTTAAAATCAATAAGAACAGCAGCTGCTTAATATGATCGAAACATCTCATTCCCTAGAACAAGAACTGCCTTGTTTGCAATGTAATGAGAATCTGGCACTGCCGTTACAACACCCAGCAATGGCTTAATCTAGAACACTGGGTAACATTTTATTATGGAGTAAAGAGCAATTCATCTTAATGATCTGAAAAGTAATAAAATACTTCACTGCTTTTATCATGTTAGGACAAGGTAATAATGATACATGTGGGATAAAGACCTCTTAAGATAAAATTTGGAAGTTATGGAATGGAGCTTCTGAACTGCCAGAAGCAAGGCTGTTCCAAGGAGCTTTGGCAGGAACTTTTATCAATGTTCTTTCAAAAAACAAATTAAAGAAAGGGTCTGTTCTTATAAGAAGTTCTTCCCAAGAAGTTGTTTTGCTGGAGTTTTTCTGCTGTCCTGTCCCACCCAAGGCCCCTTCGTTGCACTCCTGACTGCTGTCAGTAGAGAAGTCTTGGATGTTCTCACTTAAACCCAAGACTTTATAGTGAAAGTCCTGAAAATCCCCTCACTGCACCAGCTGCCCTTCTCTGGCTCTGCACTGCTTGTGGCACATCATGTCAGGTGTGAGGGAATACAGGTAATCCTCCTTCTCCCAAGATAGGAATGTGCTGCTCTGCTGCTGTCCCTGCTGCCCCTCACAGGGGACAGGACAGCCTGCTCTCCCTGCTGGACTTCTTCATGGAGCCTTCTCCACCTGCAGGAAATGCCAAATGTCACTGTGCCTGTTTCTCTTGTGCTGCCCAAACATTCAGCACAAGTAAGTTCCAAAAAACCCCAGGATGTCCTGAGCAGGGAAGATGGCTGTTCTCCCTTTGTTTCAACTGGAGAAACCATTTAAGTCCATTGAAGGCCACAAAATTAATGGAGCCAGAGTTTCCTTTCCTGTCCTGCTTTACATTGAAATGGGATGTCTGGTGGGTGGGCCTTGGCTGTTCTTCTGGAGGAAGGTGTTCCTGTGGTTACCTTGCAGCCTTTGTTACTGCAGACACTGCTGGGAGCCCATGGTTTGGGGAGCCAAATTCCAGTGTGGATCCCAGCACAGGTGAAGGGTGTATCAGTCTTAAATTCATGCAGCTATTACACTGTGTAGTTAGAAGAAAATGAACTGATACTGCAGAAGCAATTTGCTTGTTTTAAACAAATATTTTCAGTTTGGGAGTAGCATCCACAGTGGAGGAGCAGATCTGGGCTATGGAAGAACTTATTTCCTAGGCTAAAATCTGGGTCTAGCTATGTCCAAATTGATTCTTTAAGCATGTATGAAAATGCCTTTGCTTAATCTTAACTGGTGTTTCATATGCCACTGTTCCCAGCCTGGGTTTATACTGAAGTGGATCTTGGAAAGGCGAGGCAAAGGCTCAGATCTGGGAGACAGCACAGCTACGTGCATGATATTAAAAACTGCAGGGAAACCCCAGTGAAATGCAGGCAGCAGGGAGTTTGCCCAGGAGTAGGGAACAGATGTTTCATTAGCAGGGAAGCCTGAGGGAAACTGAACCTTGTTAGGATAAGGATGTTCCCATTGTTCATGGCAGCAGAGAGGGTTTAGTGGATGTATGTGTTCAGCTGCATTTTAGAACTTGCAGAGTCCAGGTAAGGGCTGTGAACTTCTGAGTAGGACAGGTCTGAGATTTGATGGTCTAATGGAGACTCTGTCCTTCTGTCACCACTGCCTGAGGCAGAAAAGCTCCAGATTTAGGAGGAGTGTATGGTGGAGAAGAGTCAGAGCTCACATGGCTGTAGGATGGTTCCCGGGAGACAGCCCTGCTGCAAACAGAGAGCTTAAACAGAGCTGCAGAGGGGGCCCAGAACTCTGCGTGGGGTTTGGTCTGAAAAATAGGCAGGTGCAGAACAGGGCTGGGAGGAGGAATGAGGGACAGAGAGCCTGGCAAATGAGGAAAAACCAAAGGAGACAAATTTGATTTGCCTATAAAACAAAGCCTGGGAAAGAATGGGATGTCTCTCTGTAAACACTTCATTGCCAAGTAAATACTAGAGGGGAGGAAAAGTCCTTTGTAATAAAGATCAATGCTGGCACAAGGAGAAAGTGGTACAAATTTGCTATTAATAAACTTAGCCTGCAAATTAGATTTTCAACCACTGGAGTGAGATTCTGGAGCAGTGTCTCAAAGGGAGAAATGGAAACCAAGGGAGCTTTGTAAAGGAGCCTGAGGAGCCTGCAGTAGCAAGTTTTCTCTCTGACTCTGTTTCATTTAATTTCATTTCCTTTCATTTCATGCATGCAGATGCCTTAGACAGCCTGGCCCAGCAGTTCAGACAGGAGGTTGACTTGCAGGAGCAGGTGAAGCAGCTGTAATGAGGAATCAGTAGACAAGGTACAAATCAGCTGCAGGAGAGGAGAGTTTCAGAGTAGCTGAGCTCTGCAGACATCCAGTTTTGACTGTATCTAGTGGTTGGATTCTGTGACTCCTACATCTGTAGTCTGCAGGGAGAAGGGATTTTCTTTCACTTTTCTTTTTCTCCAGTAATTGAAAAATGGAGTTAGAGACTTATTATTCTATAGAGACAAAAGTTTTCTCCTCAGTTGTCCAAACAATGCCTGTTCAGCTATGACAAGAATATCTTTGTTCTAAGCTGTCATAGGATGTTTGCCTTAGCAACACAGAGGCATTTGGAGAAGCTGCCTACATACAGTGTTCTCTCTTGGCAAATAGAAGAGGGGAATGCAACAAATGCTCCTCCCTAAGAAGCTGAAAGCGTCAAGAAATCATAACTATGATGGATCTATCTCCTCCTGAGATTTCCCCCAAATTCTTTTGTACTTTCTGTCAATTTAACATAGAGAATAATCTGTATAGGGGATAGTCAACACAAATTTCTGTATTTCTTTCCATGTTTTTTTCTTCCTCTGCCACTCCATTCTTTCTCTTCTTTCCCTCACATCTTAAATGAAACCAAGGAAGGTGCTTTCGTTGTACTGGTTTCATGTCTTTTCTTTGTAATTCTCTTAGTTAATGTAAGAAACTTTTGCCCATTGAGGGGCTATTTTTATTATATTAGTTTCAACACACACCAGTGATAGAAACAAAGGGCTCAGATCTTATCTGCTTTCCCTTTTTGTTCCTGTTCACTCCAAACTGAAGCAGTGGATGTAATCAATTGTAGTGGCTGTAAGAGAGGACGGAAAGAATTCAGAAAAATTAGTAGTTGTAAACTTGGAGTTTTGCCCTGAGTACACACTCAGTTTTGAAACTTTCATGGGTTTGCAGGTGTTTGAGCTGAGAGCAGTGGATCCTCAAGAGTTTGTGTGTTTCTGTAAATCATATTGAGAATCCCTCACCTATGGACATTCAGAGTGGCAGCACTCGCAGAATAATGGAAGATGTTTGGAAAATGTTTTCCGTGTCTCTTTATGTTGTGTCACTGCCACATTTCTCTGCTGCCTGTAGGACTGAGCCACAAAATCCTGTTTAGCCTGGTTTACACAACCACAGGGCTGCCCTACATATTTGGGAGCTTGTGAAAGCCACCAGTGGGTGTCAGACCCCACCCTCAGCTGGATGGAGAGGCAGCCATGGAGCCAGGCAGACTTCTCCAGTAAGAGAAGGAAGGTGAATGGTGTTTGCTGGTTTGTACCCATAACTGGGTTGAAAGAAATTTCAAGATGTTTATTCCCAGTTAAGGGGTCATTTTACCACAGTTCCTGCTTATCCTTTCAGAATGACCTGCTCAGCTCCTCCCTCAAGCTGAGTTTCATTCTTTCCACTGGTGCCAGGGTGAGGGTCATTGCAGCGAGATTCTCCTCAAACGTGTCCAGCTCTGGATGCCTCAGCCTCAGTTTGACAGTAAATAATGCAGGGAGGAGTACATGAATGCCCAAAAGTGTGTTCATAAATCCTATTGAAGGGACTCAGAATGGTTTCTTCAGTCGAAACAAGCTGAGTTTGGAGTGTGTTGCACAAGATAAACTGAAAAACACCGCTACTGTTGCCCTGTAATCTGAATGCTCCTACTCATGATTGTCAAGATGTTTCGATTAAAGGGATAAAATCCCTGCACTGAATAGTGAAAGGCCTTTCTCCTACAAGTTATGTCCCCCATTTGTGTCTCAGGACATTAGTGCAGCTCTGGTGCAAAGGACACCCCATCTCCTGTCCTGTGCTCCCACGAGCTGTTCCTGTCTCCACACTCAGCTTGGCAGCTGAGGTTGTTCTTTGTGCCAGTGCAGTTGGTCACTCGTGCTGAGATGGTTTCTTCCTGCTCTGAAGGAAGGGTGAAGAACTAAAACGAGCTCTGCCATTATCCATAAGGCATTAGGAGCCTGGTGCTCCTTGTGTAGTGCAGAATTCCAACTCCCAATGGACTGGACTTTGCCACTTTCTCTGAAAGACAAGCCAGCTATGGGGATTTAGAAACACCCTTCCATATGGCAGATGGGGAGTGTGGCAGGAGGGAACTTGGCACAACCCTGTGTCTTGCTTCAGATTCACATGAAGTAGCCTGTTCTTGAAATATGTCAGTTATAACCAGTGCCACGTCATCAGATTTTGTGCAACTGGGTTGTGAAAATATCTGAGGGGATGAATCTTGGTCATTCTGGATGTGGAGGGTCTCCCATGCTCAGTTCAATCACTACTTGCAGTCTCAGTGTGAGGGTGCAGCAGATCAAAAGAAGGGGCAGATGGGCATTATAAGATGGATTAATGAAATGAGGAAGAAGGCAGCAGGCAGTGGGGATTACCCCCATCTTTCCTTTTCCTGGCTATGCTTGGGCTTTTACACTCTTGGTAATACAGAGCTCAGTGCCCAGCTGGGAAGTATGGCCCAGCTCCTAAGGAGGAGGTAGATTTTAATGTCCACTTCCCTGTGTAGGATTATGGATACTGACACTTCTTTTGTACATCTGACTGCAGGGGAGTCCGGGCAGCAGTCAGCAGGGTGCAGAGGTGGGATTTAAATGTAGCTGAACAATCAGAAGGACAAGAAGGAAGGGATGTTTGTATGATGCTGCAATCTGTGTTCAAGGCAGTGGTGCCAGACCTTGGAGAGGAAATCTGCTCAAGGAAGTGAATTAACACGATGTAATACCCTGAAGAGAACTGTACAGATCAGGAACAGCTCCAGCCTCAGTGCTGAGCCTTTTGTTCTGACTCCTCTGTGCTGCTGCTGAGCAGGAGAAGCAGTGCAGTCCCTGCAGGCATTTGCCTTTCATTTCAGTGGCTCAGAGGAAGGGATATCACACAGAGACAGGCCATCACCTGGTAAAAGTTAAATTCAGCTGCAAATGTCATAGAAGATCACAGTGATATTTGTGTGAGATGCTTCTAGCCTGTTACTATGAAGGTGTAATGCTTCTTGTTTTACCCATTTTCTGAGAGCTTTACACCTTCACAGTTCACTTTGACACCTGGTGAAGCATCTGCAGCACAGCCCCTCAGAGTGAGCTGTTACACAGCCTTGATCTGCAACACACCTGTACTTTTCCACCTTCAGTCCCTGCTGGCAGGGGTTAATGGTAGGCGACTCCTGCCAAGTGACTCAGGCCCTGCCTGGTGCCTGCCCAGCTCTGATAAAATCTCTGCCAAACTGTTTAGAGGATCCCTTGCTCTGATCATACCAGCTCATGTGAGTGTTGTTTCCAGACCCCTGGCTCTGCTGGCAGGCATCTCACTTGAAGGTGACAAGCTCAAATCAAGCTCAAATCAAGCTCCTGGGCTTCTCTCTCACCTGAATGAGAGAGATCCAAGAGCTGCATTTATGATGTAACACACACTGTCATAGGATGTGGAGCATCAAAGCGTTTGGTGGATTTTTTTCATTCTGTTTTAAGTGACAACAGAAAATGACCAGATTATTTGGGTTTTGGTTTATTTGTTTTTGGGTTCTGCCAGTGTTCTGCACTCATCTTGGCCCATGTTGGGGATGGTTGACCTTTGTGTGAAGTATTTAATGACTGATGTGGTAAGTGGGGACACCTGTGACCAGTGGCCTTTTCCTGGCTGGTGAGGGCTGTTAAGTGCTGGCTCGTGGTGCAGGTGTTACTCAGGTGCTGGGTGTAAATCAGGAGTTAGTCACCTGCAGAGGGTGTTTGGAGCAGCTCGGGCACAGGTCTGGTTTGCAGAAGTGCTTCTTCACATCTCTCTGGCAGAATAAAAGTGTCTCAAAGCAGTTACTGATTAATTTTTCATCTGTTTGACTTTTCCTCCCTGACAGAGTGG
Organism: Leptocoma aspasia; assembly: GCA_013399835.1. Taxonomy (NCBI): domain Eukaryota; kingdom Metazoa; phylum Chordata; class Aves; order Passeriformes; family Nectariniidae; genus Leptocoma; species Leptocoma aspasia. Next base: position 460,385 of record VXAX01002463.1, read on the forward strand.
TAGAGAGACACTGTGGCAGGATCAGTGCTGCTCAGCACAGAGTGGGGCTGAGGCTGCAGCAGTTGGCAGCAAAATGGTGCTGTATTGACTTTGTGTTGACTCATCCCAAATATTTATTCCTCAATAGCACTGGTTTTTTTATGTGAGCAGGGAAAGAAGAAGTGGAGAATTGTGCTTAATATTAATTTTCAGTGGTGCCATTAATTGTAGAGTTCTCTGAAAAGTGAATATATTCACTTTCCTAGTGTTCCTTCCCCCATTAACCTAAGCATAGCTGAAAGCTTTGACTTCCCAAGACAACTGTACCAGCACAGTGTTGTTACTGTTTTGTCTTTCATTTCCATGTGCAGTGAAAGAAAACAAATCCAGCCTTACCTGTGTGTCTGAAACATAAAGGTTGGTCAGAAGAGAATAAGGAAGTGGGACAGAAGCTCCTTGGTTTCCTCAAAGATGTTTCCCATTATGCCAAGCACTCTCACTCCTCCAAGTTCCCTCTCATGGAAGGGAGCCTTACAGAGCATGGAATTTCAGTGCCTTTCTCCTGGATGGAGGGTCAGGGTGCTGATCTGGAGAAAACTTAGCCACAAAAACACTTTTTTACTCTGGGCATCAGCACAGAATTCCCTGATCACTGTCAACAGTGAGTCATTGCTGGAGACCTCTGTGACCTCCAGCACCAGGCACAGCCAGTGAGGGGAAGGAAAGGTGCCTTGTGGGTTTGTGGTGAAAGTGGCCCTTCACCCCTTACAGAGTGACAGCACTGCGAGTAAGGACATGGTATGGCTGAGGTGTCAGACAGCTAAAATGGCCTCAGTGGTGGCTGCTTGCTAAAGCCAGGCTGTCACCAGAGTCTCAGAAATGAGGGGGGCTGCTTTTGAAGGCTTTAGGGCAGACTTTTCTCAGAAAAGAGGGGCTAAGTGAGACCCAAAGGACAGAAGCCTTCCTGAGTACCTCATCCCTGAGCACCACTGTTCCTGTTCATTTGTAGCCAGAAGAACATTTAGATGTCTTCATAGACATGAGTATTGCCACAGTTGCCCAGCTCTGGTCTTTCATCTGCAAGGCATTGATTGTGGGACCCTACACTGCAATCACTCTGAAAATGAAACCAGCACTGAGTAAGAGCTGCTGGTTAAACACTGAGTCATGGACAGAACATGTGGCAGCAGTTTCTCAGAACTCCTCCTGGCTTAAGTGGTAGTAAAGAGGAATTCTGCCTGTAACTGTGCCAGGGTTCCTAGATTTGTGCTGCTCTAGTGCACAGGCAGCAGGAACAGCCACCACAGGTATTGGTGTCTGCCATCAATCCTGGAGTCAAGGCAGAGCTGTAAAGGGGCTGTTTCCTATCTCTAGGAAGCTGTGCCCTTAGTGTCACATGCTTCCTCCCATTGTGTGCTTTTCTAATCCTGCTGGGCCTAAGAGCAGACTGCTGTAGGTGTCTTGTGCAGTTTGTTTTGGCCACTCCGAAAAGCTTTGTCTTTGTCTTTGCACAGGATGATTCAGTGAAGGTGACAAGAGGGAACAGTTTGACCAAACAGAGCAATAATTGCTTGCTGGGTGGCATGAGATACTCATGGTCCTAGGAGTTAAAAGCTTTTAAGGAAATGCTTTTGTTCATGTGGTCCTTTTCCATTCTTGTTTTTTCCCTCTTGCCTCCACCAAGAAGGGTTTTGTGCCAAAAGAGACCCAAGAAGATTTCTACTCCTTTCACTGATGATCTCCTCCCTTGCCTTTCCTTTTGTCCTTGCCTCAGTCCCCCTGAGGCGGTGGGGTCTCAATCCCCAGCTGCCAGCCTGTGTCAGGATCAGCACTGTGCAGAATTCAGGCTCTTACTTTGTCCCTCTCTGCAATTTTCCAGCCATAATATTTTAATTCCCTTCCTTCACACCCGTTTTTTGGAGCACACTTCTGAGGTCTAAGTCCAGCATCAGTGAGAGCAGTGGGAGGATGCTCTGCCTGCCAGGGAGAGCAGCAATGTCCTCACCAGGTGCTGGAGGTGAAGGTACATGTTAGTCCCTCGTGCCACATTGACTCAGTGACAACGGGAGTCCTGAGTCAGGAATGTGCATCCTGAGAAGATAAATGTGTGGTGGTTTGGTTACACAAATCAGCAAGTGCAGCTTCTCTGAGTGGAAGGATTGATGTGCTGTGTGGACTTCCAAGAAACCATTAAATAGTGTTTTAACAGACCCAGCACATCTGGGAGCAAAGGATTTCAGAGCTGGATTGGGAGCTGGTAGTGGTAGCATGACTGTGACCTTGTTGAAAGTAAACATAAATAAAAAGAAGATTCTCCCAACTAATACTGTAACATGTAACATAAAGTTAAAAGACTTCTTGAGTTAAACTTGGCAAGTGTTGTGTAAGAAAACAATATTAGAATAAGGTATTCTTTAAAAACAATGCAAAAAAGTGTGATTTGCCCTCAGGAAAGAGTTATCTTCATAAAAGCTGATCATTGTTCAGTGGTGGAGACAGCATTAGGAACAAATAAGTGAAAGCAATGTGGAAGGGGAGGGTGAGCTGAGCACAGTTAATATAAATTAGAAATGAAGTGGAGAAAACTAGAAATGAAAAGGAAAATCTAAAATTATCCTTGGCTGCTATCTTCAAGGGCACTAAAAATTTAAACATTCTGCTTGAAACAGAAAAAGGAATTGTATAAGGTCTCTTTGAAATGAAAATGCTGCAATTGTTAATGATGATGAAAATAAGTACAAGCTTTTAGTAAGTATTTCTGATCTGTGTTTGGATGACAGCAGAATAATACACTAGACTCACAGGAAGACAATTAATTAATTTCTCAATTATTAGGCACCAGAAAAGAAAAGTATTATAAAATATTAACTAGTAATAAGCATTTTAGAAAGTACATGTTCAGATAACATGCAGGCAAGAGCCCCAGCAGAGGTGTTGAGAGGATAGGTGGTGTGCATGTGGCAGGTCTTTAATGGTGAGGAAATCCAGGACACTGGGGTTTTAATGTGCCAAAAGGAAAACTGGATTAGTCAAGCAAAACAATCATGTTGGGAGTTCAGAGTGAAGGGCTCTGTGGTGGCTAAACAGCAGGCATGGAGGAGCCTCACAGACTGCATTCTGACTTGATCTGACACAGCTGTAAGAAAGGTGCCAGCCTTTCCTGATAAGAGAATCCTGTAACACAGGTGAAAAACACCTTGTTTCCCTGGGAAAGAATTCTAAGCTTGGGCCTGTTACTTGCCGCCTGCATCAACTATTCCAAACCATCAAGAAGAAGAATGGAAACAATATCTCAAAACAAACTCTTTCCTGCACGTAGACACCTGGGGTGAACTGGCCAATCGTTACAGGTAACAGCTTGTTACTGACCAGCTGGGGATAGACATAGATGTTTGTAAAACTCCATGTAAAGGGATGTGTGGATAAACCAAAAGCCTTTTTCACTCCATGAAAAGAGTGTGTCTCATCTCTCTAAAGCGAGGTAAACAGTGACAGGGCTCCTTCCCTGTCTCCCTCTTTCTCTGTGGGCTTAGGGAGAAGCCCTGAGGGAGATGATCCTTCTGTGTAGTTGCTGGTTTTACAGCCTCTCCTGACTCTTACAGGACAGAATGACAAGTCAGCTTCTTTAGGAACAGGTTGTTTGGAGTCATGGAATCAAATCAATAAATTTTAAAAAGGCTCTGGGTCAAGAAAAGCCCCAAAGGGCTGCTGACTTGAGAGAGAAGTGGGCTGGCTGAGGTTCCAGGCCACCATTCCCCAAAGCAATGTGGATTTTGGATTCACTGGTAGTGGGGGTGGTCCCATGCTGTTTATTCCTGGATATTCTGTCCACCAGTGAGTTAAGATCCTGCTTACAGAGGAGTTCATTTCCTGTGGAAATGTTCTGAATGATGATGCAGATGCTGGAAACAGTAATTCCTCCTCTGATGGGTGAGGAAGGGGGCCTGGAGTCTGTAGAGCGTGGAGCCTCCCTCTGAAGCAAAGATCTGCTTGCAGGTGAGCTTTTGGGGTTGCCATGGACTGTCCAGCTGCAGGGCTTGGATACTCTGTGGAGCAGCCTGTGAACTGAGGGAGTTTTCCCACCTTTGTACCTGCTCCAGGACAGGATTTCCAAGATGAGCTCCAGGAAGGTTCTGTGTGCTGGCTGTGTCTCCAGTGGGCACTAGCAGGGGCTTCCCTGCTATGGGCTGGAGGCCTGGATGAGATCTGGCAGCCCAGACTGCTCCTGCATAACAAACTGGAGCATAAAAGGGTGAAATGCTGCCCAAGGAAGCTTCAAAGATACAAGACAGACGTGCCTGGGTGCTGCTTCCAAGCCAAGGCCTTTGAGCTCCTCACTGCAAAAGGGTGGAGCAGGAGAGGGAAACCTCATCAAAGGAAGAGCCTTTGCCTGCTTGTCTCCCTTGCCAAGAAGGCAAGGCTAAGGGTGAAACATTACACTGTTCCCATGCTCATTCTGCTTTCAGTTGTATGATAAAAGATATTTATTGTATTTTTAATATATAAATATATGCACAGTCCCCCACCTCCCCATCAGCTTTGTCTCACAGCTTGGATCAGCTATGCCTCTGCTTGGATGGGTTCACCACAGTGGCAGAGGTGGTAATTCCACTTTATGTTCTTAAAACTGCCTTGCTAGGGAGGTAATTTGTTTTTTCTTAAAACGCTGGAGTGCTTTTCCCTGAATTGTTATTTAACGGGTATTTTTCAGATGTACTGACATCTCCAGTGAGTGTTTCATAATTTAAGGGTAAATTATTTCTTCTCAGTCTTCTAGGAAATGCCAGTACCTGTGAATATCATATACAGAGGCCTTTGTGTGTTCAGTTAGCTCTGAGATAGGGGCATTCAGTTTCTGTACTCTTGCACTTTGCACCTGGTATTATTCATCTCCATTCATTACAAATGAGCTTCTCAGCCTAATCTTTTGTTCCTATTATCAGGCTGCTATCTGTAATGGTGAATGTAAAAGCAATATTAATTATTGGACAAATGGTAGGAACTAGAAATTTAATTACAAATGGAATTATTACTATTTATGGAAGCTTAATTATGCTGTAATATTTTGTAGAGCTGCATTGGAAAAGATCTGCACCACACAAGGAATGCTTTTCCTGGTGCAGCTTTACATAATCAATTCTCATTGAATCTGGAGCTTTCAGTAGGTGGTTTTTTAGATGCAGTTTTAGAGCCCAGTGCTGCTTTTTCTGTGCAGGGTGAGGGAGGGGAGTGAGCTTGGGGGCCCTGCTTGTCCTTATCTTCTGGGGATGGGAATGCAGTAAATTAAACCAGTTCAGGGAAACTCTTAATCTCTCTACATTATCTGTCTGATCTAGCAGAGATCTCATGTTATGCAGAAAAAATTTTCCAGGAATCAGTAGCTTCTACATCTGGGAAGTAACTTCAGTCCTAAAACTTCTTTGGCAAAAGCTGCTTGGAGGAGGTTTTAAGGGGCATACTGTGAGCATGACAGGCTGTTCCATCTGTTTGCAGAACAGTTGCAGGCTGTGAGCAGAAGAGATGGGGAGGTACAACTGACCTCTTCAAGGGTATTGCCAAATCTGGAAAATACAGCTTGGAAATACATTTTAAAATACTTCCTTAGGTGTCAGCTCTGCATGAACCTTTGCATGTCCTAACTGGCACTGTGAGGCTTGGGGTGCTGATATTGCAGAAATCCATAAAAACGAAGCTCCAGATGTCAGCCACAAGCTTTGCAGTTTCTGAAGCATTTCAGCACTTCTTAAAAGTCTGACTGTGTCTCTGCTTACAGAATATTTTCTTTGTCTTATTCTTTTAGCAGTTGTTAGGTTAGAATATGAAGAGGATATTTTTCATAATAATCACATGAAAACTGGTAATAGAAGACAATTATTTTTAAATGTAATTCTCCTATTTAGCACTCCCCCAGTAAAAATTATATTATTCAGAAGAAAAGGCCATAAAATGAAGTCTTCCAGTTTATCTTCTAAGACCTGTTATTGGTGAATCTGAACAATTGCTGTGCTGCAGGCTCCTGCCATTTTTCCAGCTGCAGTGTGACTGCTGCCTGGTTTATGCATTTTGCAGTTTGCATGCTGGGTTTGTCTTTCAAAAGACAAAGTCACTTCTTGCTTTACCTGTTGCTGTTCACAAACTGACAAGACTGACAGATTAGCATTGCTGCAGAGGTACCTGTTATTGGAGCTGTTTTTTCCTTCATCTGTTATAGATGGGGGCTCCAAGGACATTCTTATTGTTCAGTGACTCACAGACCATGATTTGTATCTGCTCACTAATTCCCTGTACGTGGGCTGTGCGTTCTCAAGTCGTTCGTGCAGTGTGACCCTGGCCTGGGTCACTGTAAAGCCACATTTAATTTAAACAAGGGTACATTCAGCTGGCCAGAGTGTGTGTTTGGAGTTAAACTCATGGTGGTTTCCTCCTGCCTCCATGGGGCTGATTACCACACATTCCTTTCTTTTAATTTCAGCCCTCTGCAGTTCTAGGAAAAGGTCCTTGATTAAGTACTGAGAAACCAGTCTATTTGTGGGTCTAATTTTATTGCTTCAATTACATTACTGTATGCTAAATATAGGAAGGCACCAAGCAGATCCCAGATCCAGGGCAGAACAGGGTGTTCAAGAGCACTGTTCAAGTTTAAATGGTGTGGTTTGGGCCTCTGTTTAATTCTAGCTAATGAACCAATTTCTCACAGAGCATAAATGAGCACATCTACATTGATTTATAGGCAAGGAGCTGGGTCGTCACTTTGGCACAGCTAAAAATGAGCCCAGTGCCCAATTCTCTGCTTCCTGCTCCTAATTGAAGGGAGCAAAGATAAATGGTGTGTCATGCTGTGGAGTTCAGAAGTCCTGGAGGGACAGCAGGGTGCTTCAATCTCTGAGCTGCTTGAGAACCTGAAAATCAGAGAGAGGAAAATGTTCAATAGCCTGTAACCTGGTCTTGTGATTTGCTGCTCACTCTACTTTGCTTTCTGTGCTGTTCCCTGGATGGGTTTTTAATAGCCTTAAAACCCATGTAAGATAGCAATGAAGCCTGCTTGTCTCCCAGACCTGGGTGTATGGCCCTGGCATGGCAGGGACCTCCAGCATCCCATGTAACCAGGCAGGTTGGGACTTTCCTTCCGTGCAGCAGCTGAAAGAGACACCCAACAGACACAAAAGCAGAGCATGGAGCGCTTGCAGTAGGTGAGAGACTGATTGCAGTGGAGACAGAGCCTTATCTGTGAGCTGGGCAGCCCCTGGTGGCATCGGGCCAGGCCCTGTCCCGGCATGGCAGCGCCACTCGGAGCCGCTGCCGGGGACATTCATTGCCACCCCCGGGGGGCTGGCTTGGGGCACCGGGCTGCTGAGTGCCCAGCTGGGGCACACGGGTGTCACACCTCCCAGCACAGCTGGCACAGGATTTCTTGTATTTTCCAGCAAGGTCAGGCTTGAATTTTATAAAAGCTGTGTGAATTCTCACCCAGCTGCACCACTGTCTGCAAACTGTGCAGCAGGATTTCTCCCTCTGTTCATAACTCTGTGCTGCTGCCTTGTATTTCTGTTGTGAGGAACCCTGAAACAAACTCGTTCTGGTTCCTGTTTTCCTTTTTTCTGTGCCCCAAGGCTATTCTCACATTCCTCACAGCTGGTGGCTGCTCCTTTTTCCTGAGTCTCATTCAGAGTGCTGTACCTACAAGCCAGATACTTGTCATGTCTAAAAGATGTTTGTTTCCACAGAAGAATAGCAATGAGGTTACTGTCTGCTCCCTTCACAGTCATCCAGGCTGGGAGAAGTCCAAGTATCCAATCATCCCTTGGAATTCATAATGCTTGAAGATAAAGCAGCCAAAAATAGGTTCTATGAGCTGGATGGCTCTATAACTTTCTGTGTTTATCTAGCAATAAAATGTTAGCAAGTACAGTAGGTCATGGACTAAACTGAGCAAGATCATGGGGCATGTGGGGGCTCATGAAGATGAGCTTATTGGTTATTTATTTGATTAACTTAACCTCTCTCTGCTTGAGAATTGCCTTCTTGCATTGTTCTTATGCTTGCTTGATGATAAAAGGAAAACCAACCCAGCTGTACTGTGAGGCATTAAGAGATATTGAAAAGAACCTTTTGGGGAGAGAAGGGGGGAGAAAGGAGAATTTGCACAGCTCTGCCAGAGCCTTATTTTTTCCTGCCTTCCAAGAACAGGCTATGTTCCATCCCCTGCCGCCCCCTCAGCTGGTGCTGGGAAGAGCAGCTGAGTTTAGCTCACTGTTCCTGGAAATCACTGAGACAACGAGCATCAAGAAACCAGCATTTTCTGTAGCACTCTCTGCTTCAATGGAAAAGATGAGCTGATCTTGATACTGCTTGTTCACTAGCCAGGATTAACCCTCATTGCACCAAGACAGGCTACAAAATGTGCCCTTTCAGAAAGGGGCTGTGTGTCTGGAAGCCACTCTGAAATGCAGTGTCACACCATCAGCAAATGCATCCCTGATGTAACTCAGGCTGTCCGGGTTTATGCTGGGACCCCTTTTATTGTTTTTGTTTGCCCATCAGAGTTGAAGCACAGCAATTGTTCAGCCAGGCTGTACCAGTGGCCATGTCCTCCTCTATGCTCAGTGAGGGAAGTGCCTTTTGCAGAGCACAGAACTCAGCCACAGACTTCCCCAGAACTGTCCTAATTAAGAAAAACCTTGAGAGGGCAGTTCCAGCTTGGTGCTGTGCACTGATGCACAGAATGTTTGATTTTGTGCTTTTAGAGCCATATAAGAACTGTGCCATCAGGTAAATTCTGGTCATTAAATGCAATTGCTTTTATGAGAATTACAGATAGGGAGGAGGAATTTATGGTTTATGATCCTGTAATTTGGATTCTGTTTCTTATTGCTTGCTGGGTTCTCCAGTGCCTCAGTTTCCCTGAGTAGTGTAAGATATACTGATACTGTGGTTCAACTGGGCATCCTTAGAGTTTATTAGTGCCTGTGGCACTAATAAAGGCAGAGAGATCTACAGAAACACAATCTATAACCAGACTACTGAAAATGCATTGGTTCATTTGTTTCTTTACTTAGACTGATTCAAAGCTTGTTATTCCCCAGCTGTGAATGTCACAGCCATAGTCCCAGTGCCAAATTTAGCTGAGTCTGATGAGATCAGGAAACAGCTTAAAGTGACCATAACAAGCAGATGTAGGCATGTCTAGTGTTATTTCCATGGATGCAATTAATAGAAGTAGTCCAAAGGTTTTTCTCTTTCAATGTTTTTGGCTTTCTTTATTCAAGGGATAAAAAAAATCTGTTTCTTTCCCTGTGCTTAAAATTGGCTTAGACTTCTCAACTGACACAGGTCTTCACTGATCCTTTACTTTTTCAGTGGAGCTCTGATGAGAGCTGGCCCCTGATGTCAGCTCCTCTTTGCAGTCACCTGGGAAAGAAAACAAACTTGTCATGAGTGCCAGCATGGGCATCTGGCACAGGGCACCCAAAGGAGAGAAGGTGTTGGGGTAACCTGGGGTGTCAAAACCACCATTTCTGGTAGCTGGCACTGGTAGCTGCATGCAATGAGACAGCTTCTTGAGATGATTTTTGTGCCTGTGCAAAGTTCATGGAGGTGACTGATTTTCTTTTTTTCTGTCATGGAGGGTGAAGGAAGAAGGGCCGAAGCACTTGGATCCTACAAGACTCTGCTTTGCCCCTTCTTGTCCCCTAGAGGGATTTCACTGCTATTCAATTGAATTTCAGGCTTCAGAGCCAGCATCCCACAGTCCTGTGAGACAGGGAAGAGGCTGTGGGGTGATCCCTGGCGAGGGTCTGGCCCCTGGGGAAGGAGCTGAGTGACCAAGGCCATGTGCAGCCTGCCCCAATAACTGCTGTGCTTTGGGCAGCTGCCTGGACCAGCAGCTTTCTCCTGGAGTTGTATTCCAGGGAAGCAGGGGCACAGTGCTGGAGCTGTGGGTGTGCAGAGGGGCAGGAGGTGCTGTCACTGGCAGCTCCCTGAGTGCAGAGCTCAGCCCTTCTGTTGCGTGTGGTCTTATTTTGGTTTGTGCTCATTCTTCTTACAGCGTGGGAAGTTGCCAGGGCAGCAATGCTCATGCTGCTGATCAGCCTGTAAGGGTTTCTTTGTTTGACTGCTTCAGTTCTTGGAATTCATCTAGGCCAGGCAGCATCTTGAAAAACACTAACTAGAAAAATAGCTTCCACCTGATATTTTCATTTTAGCACAGATTCAAAGGGAAAAACAGAGCTGCTGCAAAAGGCTGCAGGCATCCTGTGTGGTGAGGAGGTGTCAGCAGCTGAGTCAGGCCCACAAAACATGATTTAAACAAAAATCTGTGTGTATCTGCTTGTCTGGACACAGCTCCATCCCTGTGCTGTGCTCACAAGGTGGGTGAGTGTTTGCAGGGTGCAGAATAACTAACACACACTTACCAGGCATGATACTGATGGGTTTGGTCCTTGCACTGTGGCCTTGCAGATACCACCCACAAGAATAAAATACAGTCATCCTATTTCTGAATAACAGGCTGATCACAGTGAAATAAGGAATGAGACCATGATAACACAAATTTCCAACGAATTTGTTTTCCAGCAGCCAGGAGTTTTCATGGGTGAAGAATGAGAATTTTCTTTGATTTACATTTTATGGTAAAAATGTTCCTCTTTTGTAACCAGAAGTTGCAGGATCAGTTGCTCCTGCACACGGGTCCTATCCACAGTTCTTCCCAGGCTTGCTAGCCCGGGGATGTTTGGTCATATGAGCTGTGACAATTGTCCTAGAAATAGGAGGCTTGAAACCTAAAGTGCCCATTATCATTTCCATTACAGATCCATTCAACAGTTTGCAGTCTGGGGTGCATCTAATGTTACAGGAAGCCATCTCCCAGGGACCTTGTATTTGATAACAGTGAGGCAAATAAAGGGGGGAAAGGGTCCTGGAAGCCCAGGGTGCACAAGTGGTTTGTCTCAGGATAGCTGACAGGTCTGGGAGGAAAGGGAAATAAGCTCTAGGTCTTCTGAGTCTCACCCAGCAGCTTTGCTGCCCCTTACCTGGGGACAAAAGTCTCTGAAATGGATGGTTTGATCACTGTTGGCTCCTGCTTCCTTCTCTCTTCATTCATATTCAGTAGCTTGTTTGCTAAATAATTTTCTAGGGTCTGCAGAAAGCAGAGGGTTGAAGTTTGAGAGTTCAGCTGCCATCAAGCTCCCAAAGGTGCCTGGGAGCTTTACTTGTACAGCAGAAATTTCCAGAAGCCTACTGGTGTCCTGGACCCTTTGCAGCACGTGCTGTAGTGGCACAGCTTGGGAGTGCTGGCACTGCTCATGCCAGGAGGAAGGAGAGGGTATCCTGTATGGCTGGAAAAGGGTGATGGTTTGTATCTTGTTGTATCCTCTGGCTTTAAGGCTTTAGTTGTTTTTCAGGAATGGCACTTAGAGGTGAGCAGAGACCCACAAACATGAGCTCTGGCTCTGCTGTGTGCTGAGAACTCAGAAGGGACAGAGGCCTCTTCCCTCAGTGTGAGGTTTCTTTGCTGTCTCCATCCCAGGGGCATTTTGTTATCCTGCACTATCCTCATCACTCCTAAGGGACTCTCCCTGTGATCTTATCTCCATCCTCCCTGCCCTTCTCTTTTCCTTTGCTTGACCTGCACTCTTGGCTTCTTTCCTCCAGTATCTTGTGCTCCTGACTGTCCCCTGCCCAGTCCTGAGCAGCACAGACTGCCTCCTCCCTTCTTGTGTCCACCACATGTGTCTTTTCTTAAATTCTCTCTTTCTTATCCTTCCCTCCACTTTATAGCTGCTTCCTCTGTGGCTGTCAAGTACTCTTGTCCCCACACCGTGTGTTGAAGAAGAACAAACAGACCAAACAAGGTTTGCCAGGTCTTTGCTGTGCTCTTGATAAATTTGGTGTTTCTGTTGCTCCTGGTTCTTCCGAGAGCGCAGGCAGGGAGCCCAGCACCCCCTCCCACGCAGTGAGCTCACAGGGAGCTGTCACAGTTTATTCTAAGAAATCAGCTAATGTACAGTACTCGGCAGAAGCACCCCTCCCCTGGGAGGATCAGCAGAATTAGGATGTGCAGCAAGTTATCTTGGGGATTACACAATCTTATCACCTCCTCCAGGGCACCAGGGAGAGGCAGCTCTGCTCTGAGCACTCTGAGTCACACTTCCCCTGAAACATGGTACAGGTTTCCTGACTCACTTCCTCCCGGGACTTCTGTTTCCTTAGGGCTTTTCACCAACATCACAAGAAAAAAAGAAAAGTTACAGAGAAAGGGAAGTCAAGGCAGCCATGGGAGTGCCTGCCCTGTGCTCCTTGTCTGTTCTGAGTTGGGGTGGGAAGGCAGTTCTGCTCAGCAGGCAGTGTATGCAGAGCCACTCACTGCTCAGGAGGTGTTAAGGATTTTGTTTGGTTCCCTGAGACAGCTGGGATGTAGCTGAGCACTTTCAGTTACATGGCTGGTTTCTATTATTTAATTTGGAAACACCCCATCATGTAGCTACAAATTAAATGCACCAGTGATCATCCTCCTGTGACTGGCAGTTTGTTCTTGCATCATCTGAGTCTGGAATGGAGAGAAGGGGTAGGAGCTGGGAGTGGGCAGAGCTGCTGTGGCACACATCTTGCCCAGGAGCCTGCTGATTACTAAAACCAGATATTCTAAGCAATGATGGTGGGCTCACCTTGCTGCTGGCTCTTAGTTTAGGCTGCTGCCAGCTCTCAGTCTCCAGCATCAGGGGATTCTCTCTGCATAGCTGCTGTTTTCCTTCAAGCCTCTGGATTTATAAGTCTCTCTTGTCATGAGATAGTCTAGGATATTATTTCTTTTTTCTTTTATTTTTGAGCATATTCTCAGCCCTTGTAGTGACAGGGAGAGCTTGGAAAATATGACTCTGTGAAGGATCAGCAGCCTGAAGGCCAATAACCAGTCCCTGCAGCTGTTCCACCCTGACACCCCAACTATGAGCATTTGTTCTATTGTGTTCTTGAGAGCTGACTCCTGCATTGAGAGCACTTGGAATAAGCCTTGTGCACTTGCTCACCTACTTCAGTGGAGTGGGAGGGGATTGCTGAGTTACTGAAATAGCTGCCTCTTCAGTAGCTGGAAATATTCTCTCTCTGCATCACAGCCTAGTTCTAGAGTGCACTTTGTGACATAAATAAGTTCAGGGCTCAATTTTGTCAAGCCTTTATGATAAGAGAAAGGATCTACATGAGGTCTAGGAAGTCCTGCTTATCTCCACTGTGACCTGCCTGGCAGTGTGGGTTTCCAGGACATGCTGATAGAAAGTCAGAGCCTGGTTTGGTGTAGCACTGTCCTGCAGAGCTCTGGATCAGGCTGTAGCTCCTGCTGGACTTCTGACAGCTGTCCCCAATACCACCTGTGTGTCAGTAGTAGGAAATCACCCTCCTGACCTCCAGCTTGTGTCTCCCTGCTGGTAGAGGGCAAGTGGAAATGAACAGGCCTTTCCATTCTGTGTCAGATGACTTCTCTGAAAACACTGGAAGGAGCTGAAAAGAGAATAAATGTGATACCCAGTCCCTGTGTTTATTTGTGTGCTTGTAGCTTGGCAAGGGAGGGAAGTGTGACTGTGTGAGGACTCCCTCCTCCTACCCAGGATGTGTCTTTTTGAATGAAGATTTACTCACACTAATCAGTGAATAGCTTGTCCCAGGGAGCAGGGTTAGTTCTTTGGGAAGTTTGGCTTTCTGTGCAGCTCAGAATGAGAACATGGACAACCAGACTCTATTGAAACACCAGGAACTTGCATTCTGCCTCCCAAAACAACACTCTACAAGGGATGAAACACTTTGCCCTGGGTTGAGCATAGAATTTTCTGGTGTTCTGACAGCAGAGATCATAGAAAGTTGGTTTGGGGTTTTTTCTGTTGGTTTGGATTTGTTTTGGTTTTGTGTTCATTAGCAGGAGCAAATGCTGCTAATCTTGTTAGCTACTAATAGCCCAGGAATGCTGCATCCCAGCAGGGCTGGCCCCATGCCTGAGCCAGAGATAATAGTCATGTTTTTCACTCAGTTACAGGTGTACAAGCCAGTAACAGCACTCCTACAAGAATCACAAAGTACCAGCTGGAGTGCCTTACAAGATTGAGACATACCAAAGGTTTCCCAGCTTTCAGAAGGGGGAACAAGGAGAGCCTCCGAGCACATCTGTGTTTGCAGAACAGGAGTAAGAGCTTTGACCTCTGCTTTAGGTGGAGGGAGGTGGTCTGGAGATGCTCAGTGGCAGGGGAATAGAAGAACTGTGTTGTGGAATGTCCCAGCCAATGTCAGGCTCATTGCTGTCAAAGGGAGGGGTTACAGACATGGTCAGACCTTAACTGTGAGCATGTGAGGTGACTGGCATCTCCTCTTGGAAATCTGTAGCAGGTGTTTACTGTGCCCATTTTGCCCATTTCTGTGTGCATTAAGTGACTGCTCCTTTTGGGTTGTTTTGGCTCCTGTTTATTGACCTTCTTAAAAACAAAGCTATAGGTTCTAATAGAGTGTCAAATTTATATTAGGAATGGTGTAATCATACAGTGACTGCTATAGGTGTACCTTAAAGGGCTTCTAGCAGGGAAAGCCTGACCTAACACAGCAAGTTCTACTGCAGGGCCCTCTTCCCCTATGCTCCCACTTGGGTAGTTTGTGTTTGGGGGCAGGGAGTCAGGTGGATGGAAAGGACAAGGAATCGTTTGTGTGTGTCCAGGTCACCCTGCAGGAGAGTGGAGGAGAGGCTGCTCTTCTAATTTTGGACAACAACCAGTTTGGCTCTAGCTGTCCTAAGTTTGGAGAGGTAGAAGGATTTTGTGATAGAACCTGCTCTCATTCTTTATTCCCCTTCTGACATCCCTGAGCACTTCCTGAAACACTGGGAGATATCCCCCATGTCTGTAAGGATTTTCTCCTAATATATCTGATAGCTAAGGAAGTAGTTTTACAGCCTTGTCTTACTCTTATGGTAAGAGTCCTTGCTTGGCAGCACTTGCAGTCTAAATAATGCAAGATAAAACCACAGCTGATAAAATCCAGGGCACAAATCGAATGAAAGGTTAGCAAAAGGGTGGCTCAGATGTAAAACAAAGTAGACATACTGAACTATTTTTTTTTCCTCACTGGAACTGTTGACATTAGTAATGTGGGGAGGGGACTTTCCTTGGAGGCTTGTGTTGAGTTTGCAGATCTGGCCAGAGCAGAGCTCTCCACCCATCTGCTCTGGTGCAGTGTCTGCTAAACCTGCACAAGGGGAAAGTCTGTGCAGCAAACAAAAGGCAGCTTTGACGTCAAGACCTGGGACTGTTGCCCTGACACTGGGAGGTGGAGCCCAGAAAAGAATCTGCAGCTAATAGGCTCTGGACTGGAGTGCACTTTGGCAGAGGGACAGCTACTATCCCTTCTTTCCAGGAATAATATTGTTTATTTCTATCTCACTCTCTGGCTAGAGTTACCCTACTCAGGTTTCACTTCACCTGTCTCTACCACAAAGTCATCAGAGCCCAGGAAAAATTGAATCTGCAGACTCCCTGTTCTCGAAACCCTCTCCCTGACGAGGGATGAATCAATACTGCATATTTATCTTATTGCTTTGCTGAGTTCATGACTGCAAATATCTCTTACTGAAGCTTTTGCTAGTACAATTCAATAAACACCTGCACATGGAGTTTGTTCTGTTTGTGTGTGGCTGCAGCCAAGTGCAGATGCTCGAGCAAGTACCATTCCTGCCTGCTGAGAAGCAGTGGTGGCTGTGGCTGTGTGTGTGCAGCATTCACTGTGTGACAGCAGTGTGTGTGTGTGTGTGTGCAGGACTCACTGTGTGACAGCAGTGTGTGTGTGTGTGTGTGCAGGATTCACCGTGTGACAGCAGTGTCTGTGTGTGTGTGCAGGACTCACCNGCAGGACTCACCGTGTGACAGACTCACCGTGTGACAGCTGTGTGTGTGTGTCTGTGTGTCTCTGTGTGTGTGTGTCTCTGTGTGTGCAGGACTCACCGTGTGACAGACTCACCGTGTGACAGCTGTGTGTGTGTGTCTGTGTGTCTCTGTGTGTGTGTGTCTCTGTGTGTGCAGGACTCACCGTGTGACAGACTCACCGTGTGACAGCTGTGTGTGTGTCTGTGTGTCTCTGTGTGTGTGTGTCTCTGTGCGTGCAGGACTCACCGTGTGACAGCAGTGTCTGTGTGTGTGTGTGCAGGACTCCCCATGTGACAGCAGTGTGTGTGTGTGCAGGATTCACCGTGTGACAGACTCACCGTGTGACAGCTGTGTGTGTTTCTGCTTTGCGCAAGTGGCTCTGTCCTGGGGACAGAAGTTTTGTTCTGGGAAGTTCCAAAATGTTGCAACACAGTGCGGTGACAACCTGAAGTTCAGTGAGTTTGTTACAGGGGTTTGATTGGTTCTGGAATTATTTAAAAAGGCTCTATTTTTACACCAGTTTCACGTTGCCAGCCTTTCCTGGGCAGACTGTGCAAATTGTTGAGTCATGGATCAAACCTATAGTAAAACTGTTTCATATATTCTGTTTTATTCATCTTTCCCTGCAGCTCAGATCAGTGTGTGTTTGCCCCCTGTGCCCCTGGGGACACTATGCTTTTGAAAGTTTAGGAGCTGAATCCCAGCCTCTGGACAGGATGGCAAAGGCACCCTCAGGTGTAGCTATATTTGGCTGCATATGATCCAGGGGGGGATGAAAAGGAATTTTATGACCAGCTTTGGAAAGCTTCACTCAGTAAATCTAATCAAGTTTGCCAGAGTCCTGTGAGTTGTAATCCCTGGTCTCTTGTATCTCTTGTTCTTTAGGTTGGCTGCAGGGAGCAACCTGTAAATAAGCGTTCCTTCTGCTGCACGAGGCAGTACTGCTACCCAGACTATAGAATTAGAGACTTTTTCACTAGCTCTTGTTTAACCCTTCCAAGAGTTAAGCTCACAAAAGTGCATTGCCCCTCTTTTTATGTACACATATCATATGGATGAGAAGTATTGAAAATAAGCCTACGAGATATTAATGGCGTAAGAGTTTAGAGCTCTGTCTGGTTAAGAGATTTTTTTAAATTAAAGTCACCCCTTTAGAAGACATGAGTTCATTTTTTCCATTCAGGATCAGTTACTCAGGATTGTCCCTGGTGAGATCTGACTTGCTTTGCTATGTTGGCGGCCATTTACTTCCTCCTCCCACCTCAAATTCAGGCATGGAGATTGTCTGTGTCAAAAAAACCCCAACAGTTTAAACCAAGCTTTCAGCAGCTCTTCAAGTAGGAACATTTAACAGAGGTTGTTTTTTCCTTCTAGTTCCTAGCACAAGCCTGTTGAGGATCTGCAAGTTTTCAAGGTTGGGTCAGAGCTGTCTCTGCTTCTCTCTGTACTTCCCTAATCTGAATTCCTCTCTGTGTGTGTTGTAAGAATTGCTTTGTGTGTCATTCTACACAGAAGCCAGATCCCAAGAAACAGTAAAAAGTTCCTTTTTTAAACAGTGTTTCCTCTTACAATCTCTTGCCCCACTGTCTGATTGGGTGGTTGGCAGATGAGGGATTCTGCTCTTCCCTGATTTCCTGGAAGAGCCTGGCTGCTGGCTGAAGTGACTGTCATGCAAAAAAGGTGGTGATGGATGAGTGCTAATAGAGAAGAAAGAGTTCTTGGACCTGATTTAATTTCCCCAGCCTTCCTAGGAAAGGGAGGAGAATGAATACATCTCTCCCACACTGCACTGTTCCAGCTGCCTCCTACCCTTCCATATGGGCACTAGCTCCACATTTCTATGTTGAGCAACAGAGAAGATGCTCCAGTCTGGACCTAAATCATCTTAACACTTATGCTGTGGTTTCTCATTCTGTTCTCCACTGCATTTAATTACAGCCTGTTCCTTAGAGCCCTTGCTGTCTCTATAAACTGCCCTATGAGAAGAGAAGGTGTTTCTCTGAGTGGCACCCAGATGTTTCAGCAGGGGAGGAAGGAAAGGTGAAGCACTTGGAGACACAGGAGAAGACTGGAAAGATGAGCACACTGGCTGGGTGCTTCTGATAAACTGATTGGCAGTGAAGTAATTAGCACTGGCACACTGCCATCACTGAGAATTGATGCAATTTGTTTGGATCAAGCTTTCAAGGTTTTTTGCCCAAGTCTTGGTTCCAGCAACCCCAGCAGGGAACTGCAGTTCATCACAGGAGAGGGGTGATAAACTGGTGTGATAAATCTCATGGCTGCCCAGCTGTGACAGGTGTAGCTGGGGGATGAAAAGTGGAGAATTTCTGAGTATTGATAAAGTCAAATCGTGGTAATCCAAATACTATTTGGGAACCAGCTCTGTGGGGAATGACTCTACATTTTATGCTATCTGGGCAGAAGACCTGCTAGGGATGTGTATAGAATTAAAGTCCTGTGAGGTGAGCCTGGGACACCAGTGGTTTGCTGGAAAAAATCAGCAGTTACCTGAGTGCTGGCTGAAGGAGTTCTCTAAGAAATGGGCTATGGCTGTTTGGACAGACTTAGAGTTGGTGCTGTGCTTAAACTCTGATAACCCAAAAGGGCTAAAGAGGGATGTGGAGAACAGCTCTTCTGTCCTAGATGATGCTTTTCTTATACTCCCATCCCACGGGACCTAGGATACAAGGCAGGTGTCTGATGCTGTAGCAGTGATGAGCAACTTTTCTCACCATCTTGAGGGGTAAATATTATTTACAGTTGTGCCTTGATGGCTTCAGAAAGTGTACATCCAGAATGAAGAAGTAAAGAAGGAATATCTTGTTCAGCTGATTTAGTTGTTAGAAAAGGTGGAAGCTCTGAGGTCCTGTCAAAGGCAACACAAAGCAGCAGCACAAAGTTGTGGAGAAGGAACTAAGGACACCGATTTATCAGGCTTAAGTACGCTGTCTGTGCAAATTGGCAGCAGTGATGGTACACACTGTATTGAGAAGTTAATATATAAAGGCAGAGTTATGTACTCAATTTGTGCAGCTTTACGTTGCTTAAAGGGTGGAATTGCATAAGGGATTGTTTTTCTGGGATTCAAAATTTCACTGTTTTGGCTAGCAGAACTGGAGTGAAGAGTAAGGAAAAATAATGGCTGGGTTTATAAATAGAAAGAAAAAAGGATGGTGGTTTTATTTTTTTGAGTGCTTCCTGCATCTTTCTTCTCCCATATCAGTAAAATCACCTCATGTACTCTCCCTGAGTGAGAATTAAATTCGCTGTATTGTCTGTAACTTAATAGCAGTTTGGGTTACAGCAGCTGTAACTTAGATTGAAGACATTTTCTATGTAACTGTCTATTACATGTTTATCCCACATATACCAGACATTAATACCTAATAGGTAGGTTTCTCCTAGGATCCTCATAGTAGAGCTGATGAGGCCCAGCTCCCACCTCTAAAGAATTTTCCTTAAAGCTGTTGCCTGGCTCATCTGATGTTGCCATTCTGCCACTTGAAAACGGGGGTTCTGCTTACATGATCTTGGTGCTGAGGGGGTTAGGAATATGGTTAACCTTTTCACATATCTGGGATGAATCTGTAACCTTCACATCCCTGGACCTGCTGTATTTTAGTCTCAGTTTTAGAGATGATTGCTCAAGGAAGTTAACTTGGAATTTAAGACAAGGAGCTAAATTAAGAAAGAGTGAATATAACTCAGTGTATGGGTGAAGGAAGAGGAGCATCACCTGTCAGCTCCCACCCAAGGCATTCAAAAACTCAGGGAACCTGTTTGCCACTCATCATTAGGAGACTGGTTGTCAGCACATTCAACACGAGTAACTCAGGACTTGCCACCAGAAAGTCCTCCTGACAGTAGGCATCCTCTAGTTAGTCATCTTTTGTGGATGGCCGCAGTCATCCATGGAAACCGCCCTGTCCTAAGGGCTGCAGCTTAAAAGCCACTGGTTAAGACATCTATCTCTGGTGATGTTGCTGTGTATTTTATCATGTCTTTTCTTCTTTTCTTTCCATGTCAGAAAGAGGCTTGGATCCGAGGGAAGTCAGGCTGTGCATTCCCATGGGGTCACTGTAGACATCGTGCTGCTGGGTCAAAGCCAGTGCAGGTTTGTCCAGAGTCAGTCCAGGTGAGTTTTCAGCAAGAGCTCCTGGTCTTCCCCATTTGGCATGTTCTGACCTCTCAAGGTGTCAAGGAATGTGGAATTTTGCTGTTTGTTCTCCTCTTGTGTAGCAAGGGATGGTTTCCTGTGCAGTTGTTCCTTCTGGAAAAGAGAGACCAAGTTGTGGACCAGTGTCAGGCTCACGGTCCTCTTGATTTCTGGCTGTTTCCTTGGCCACTACAACCAGGAAAAGAACTGTCCACCAGATAGACCATGGACACCATGGGGCTGTGAAGAGCAGGTCAGAGTGCCTTTTGGGCACTGTGCCTGCTCAATGGCCTGATTTTACAAACCACATCTCAAGATGGGCAAGTATGTCAAGTTCCAGCCTGGTGAGGTTTCCAAGGAAAGTAAGCTGATTAGGCCAGCCAGTGTTTCTTTGGGTGCCATGGAAAAGGCAGTACTGCACATCACTTGCTTATTGCAGTTTCTGCCCACCCATTTAAGCTGGTGTGTGAGCACAGAGGCCCCAGGTACCTGCTCTCTAACAGCAGTACTTATTGCTGGAATTCTTCCACACAGACTAGTGCCTCACTTGTCTGTGATTCATGGCTTGAAAGGATCAGTAGTGTGTTCTGGGATCATTGTACAGTCTAAATATTGACATATTCTTCTTTTTCCTCTTGTGTGTAATAAATAATATTTAAGGAAGCTGTTGAGAAGGATGTGGGATTGAAAGCCCTCTTTATTCCAAAAGCACCCCCCACCCAATATGTGGAGACAGCTGTAGATATTTTTCATTGCAGTTGTCACACTTGGTTTAAGATCCCAAAGGTGAAAGTCCATAGTAAACTTTTTGTTTTAGCCCAATATGCTTCTTTGACCTTATGAAAAACTAAATAAACACACAGTATTGTGGCCTTGGGGACAGGCCAGGAAAAACGCAGTAAATGGAGCAACATCATCACCTTTCATGGCAGTGCAGATGATTGAAGGAAAAGTATGTGCTGTCAACAGCAGGGAAATACATTTAGTTTATTTACTTTCATTCAGCTCCTGATTTTCATCCACCATGTTCTGGGTTTTTCTGGCTGTTACTTGTCAGCCAGGTGCTCAGCGAGCTTCCTTCTGTAAACTCTAAATGTCTGCAGCTAAATGCTGTGCTGAGGGAGCCCAGACTGTGGCCAGGTTCCTTCTCCATCAGCTTGGCAGAGTTTTCTTGAACCAGAGAAATTGCATGGGATTAGCTAAGAACTTGGTCCCTGCCATGTCTGGGCTCGTGCTATAGCCATCTATTTATCTAGAAATAAATTTTATAGCTAGGTGTGTGCTTGGCTGTGCACATGGCTGATTGGAGCACAGCTGGGAGCCGAAGTGGCTCCTGAAAAAGCCTGAGGTAGAAAAGGTGCTCTATAAAATGAGAGCCCAGGACTGCCCTGGTGTGTGGTCCTTGTGCACAACTGCCATAACGGTACTGGAGATTATGCCCAGCCTGGATTGCCTGTGTTAGGCTCAGCCTAGTTCAGACCTCGCTGTTGTATGGCAGATTTCCATCTTGGCGATATTTATTATCGCTGATGTTTCCTGATATAATGTGTGCTGACGCTAGAAAGGATTTCCAGTGTGATACCCAGGCGTGGCTGCTGCCTTTGGCAGAGCCGTTTTCAATTGCAGGGGCTGAAATGACTGAAAGCAAAGCTGGGCTGTGGCAGGAGCAGGAGCAGGGAAGGCAGCGCCGGGCAGGGGAGCTGGGGGAGAGGTGGGAGCCGCTGCTGCCGGTGCAGCCAGCCTGCAGCTGGGCTCCTCCACACCGCCAGCACTGAGAAAACGAGGTCAGAACAACCCTGCTGGGACTGACATGAAGAAGGAGAGGGGAATGTCTGGAGAGCTGAAGGGTCTGTGCGGTGTGGCCTCTTTGCTGCCATGGTTCCCCCGCTGCCCCCCCGTGTCCCCCGGTCCCGGGGGGAGCGCAGCCCCAGCGGTTCTAGGAACAGCTCGGCCCGAGTCAGCAGCCGCCAGTTCCGGGAACCGCGGCCCCGGGCCCTGCGGGACGCTTCAGGGAATTCTCGCTGCCATTCCAAGCATGGCAAAAGAGCTCGTCCAGTGACCTGAGGCTCCCCCGTGGCCGGGGGCAAAAGTTTGGAGTCAGGCCACGAGAGTGGGAAGATTACCAGAGACTGGAGGGGCTGGAGATTTATGCCCCGCTCAGCTCTTTACTACAGAATGTTGTTTGGCTTCTTGAGGGATCGAGAGAAGGAATTTGCTACGTAAGAGACAGCAGTAGTGACCACAGGAATTTAGAAAAGGGATATGGAGTTAAAAGGTCAAAATTTCCCACCATCAGTCATGATGTCCATGGTAGGAGTCGGAGAGGGTGCCAGGAGCTCGGACAGCAATTTTGGGACCCTGAAACATCCCACAACCACGTGGCCTTGAATAAGTGAAGCAAGGCAGATTGAGTACCACTGCCTGGTGCTGCTGTCCCACACTTTGTACTTCCCCGTGCCAAGACTCATCAGTCCTTGGCCTGTCCCGGGTTCAGGCCTCTGCTGTGTGTTCCCTCCTTCCAAAGCAGGAGATGATAGGAATTTTTCTCCCAAGCCCTGCAGAGCTTCTAAGGAAAATACTCAGCATAATACTGACAAATTAATGTTATTCTTACTGCCCACTTCAAAGTTAAAATTACTTGCATGCTGCTGGCAGCCTGGGGAGAGTGAATTTCTCACAGCACTTGGCTTTAAACACACCTTTTACATGCAGATACTGAGTTGCTTTGGGTTGACTTCATATTAGCAGGGAATTGAGGAAGTTGGTAAGTTGGATGTTGGCTTCCAAGGCACTTTTCTCAGTCACTGTAGCAATGCTGCAGACACTGCCTGCCTTCTCGGTTTTTGGGTAGGGCACGTGTGGAGGGGTGTCTCTCCTGGAGAGGTGAGCTAACCTACCACGAGTTGCTCCAAGACAGGAAGGAAGGACTCACATTTTTTAGCCTTCTGTCCAGACCAGATGAGTCCCCTAGGCCTTGACTTCATTAGTGCTGTGAATTTCATTGGGATGTTGTCATTTTGCACACTATTTCCAGTCTAGTTCTACTCTTTGAAGACCTGTGAACTCTGTACCAACTCTGACCCTGAATTTTGCTGCTCTTTTTTGACTTGGGCTGACATCCACATCTTTGTCACGTTGTGCTCCAGCCAGCAAGCGTGTTGTCCTCTGGGGCTGTTTGTTTAATGCCATCAGCATTCCCCTAGACTTTAGTGCAGATTGTTTCTTTACTTTCACATTTAATGCCTTTCTCAGGTACCAGTCAGCCCCCAAGCCTCTTTCTTCCCATTTATTTATTGGGATTCTGCTTCTAATGTTTGATCAGACTTTCTGATACTGCTTTTGAGTCTTTCCTCCTCTTCATTCTTTGTTATTTCCTCTGTATTTTTCCACTGTGGAGAAACTTTCATAAAATGAGAGCCAACAAAGTCTTTTCAGCTCACATATGCCCTGGGTTTGGGAAGAAGCATATGCTCGTGTTTGTGGGGGAGGCAGCTGTTCTTGCTCTTCATGTAAAAGACCTTAATGCATTCACAGGATTATGATGCTGGAGTAGCTGTTCCATCAAAGCCATAGCAACTTCCTTGTTGCCTTTCATTTTCTTAGTCTATTATATGTGTTCGGTTTCTATGAACAGCTAGTTAAAATGCAGAAGAGTAGCTCTTTATTAAGGTTTTATTAACATTTAATTTGCTTTTCAGTTTCTGGTAGGAGATCAAAAGGCTTAGCTCTTTCCTAGAAAGATAACAAAATAGTGCAGTGCTGTGCTAGGATAATGTCCCTCTAAGAACTTCATGTGCTCTGCAGGGATATGGGCAGAGACCCCCTGCCATCAGGGGTATGTGGAAGGAGGGCACAGTGGGGTGTTCACCAGATCTTGGGCTCTCCAGGTGCCACAGGCAGGAGCAGCTCTGCCAGCTGCACTTGGAGCATCCTTCCTGGTCATGGTCTGCAGGGGGTTCTCCCACTTCTTGCTCATCTGGACACCCCCGAAATCCTGAACACAGCCCCTCCAGTCCACCCTCCCTCAACTCCTCTCCCTGTTGTGCTTTTATACCACAAGGGTGAGTGCTGGATAGAGGGTGATTCCTTGGCACAGCTTCTTCCTGGTCTCCCCAAGTTTTTGCTGGTGTGTAGTTGATGCAGGTGCTAGTGAATAAAGCTGTTGAAGAAAAGATTGCCTGTGAACTCTTCAGCTGGAGACTTCCTTTTTCCCCCATACAGGTTCAGTTCCCTTTTTGTTACTTTTCTGTGCAAAGTCCTTGAGGAACTGGGAGATGAATTACATTTGCTTTGTTTGTAGATGCTCTGCTCTAAGGGAGTTACTGTTCTTTCAGAGCATCTCCACTAAGCCTGAATGTAGCTAAAACAGCAGAAGTAGCTTTTTTTTCATTTTTATGTTTTTCCCTTATTCACCAAATATTCTCCTTTTGGATAAAGGTATGTGTTTAAAATACACAGGACTCATTGAGTTTGTGACTTGTTGCTTTGCTGTGGCAAAGAGACAGGATGAAGCTGAGGGGCAACCAGAAAATTCTGTATGAAGATGGGGGGGAAAAAAATCCAAGAGATTTTCTTCCTTCTCTCCTTTTCCCTTTCTGCAACTGATGCAGGTGCTCCATGTCATTATTCTCTCAGTTATCAGCTGCTGCTTACGTGGATAGACCCTGCATTTCAGCTGTTGCTGACTGCCAAGAAAGAGGGGTGGTTTGATGACAGAAACTTCTTGCTGTCGTAGATCAATGGCAGAGATGTAGAGCAATTATATTGTTAATTTGTGAAGTCTTGAGGGATTTTTGATCCATGCATTGTTGCATTTTCTATTGACTTTCCTTCTAGCAAAGGTTTGCTTTGAAGTTTGCACGTAACTCATTTGTTACGTGCGTCTGCAAAGGGTGAAACAAGTCTCAACTCCAGTTGCTTGCTTTCAAACAAGCTGTGCAATGACTCCTCAAAGGAGCTGTCAAGGAGTTAATTTTTTATTAATTTGTTACCTAATCTGAAGGATAAGGAAGATGTTCAGCTTACTTTTCCTATGGGAAACTGGAGTCCTAAAGCAAACAGATCCTCCCCCTCCCTAAACACACAAATTTATTGCTGTAATACTTCCTTTTTCCTGTAAGATAACCCCCTGTCTTTCAGATGTTAAATGCAGAGGTAGTTCCTGCCTGAGCAAGTTTCCTTGTGAGTTATGACCAATGCCTGGGATTGGGACACTGAGCATAGCTGTGTCCCCTGCAGACTGGACTGGCAGCCCACGGCCCTTTGGCTAACTGGGTTGTGCCATGGGCTGTTTTGGCCCCTAGAGTAAGGCAGCTTTTGCCCTTCCTCTTCTGGGGTGTTCTCTGTGCCCCCCCCCTTCATCCTCTGGGGTGTACTCTTGCCATTGTCATGGCAAGAGTTGCAGTGGAAAATCCCACTTGCTGGGCTCCAAGGAACTGCTGCTGACAGCCAGGGCTGGCACAGCAAGGAGTGTGGAGCAGCTGGAGGGAAGTGGGAATAGTTACAGTGTAATGTTTAAAGGCTGTCCTGGTCTCTTTGTGGTGTCCTAAAGAAGGTGCAGAGGGCATGACACTCCCTGCCTCCTTAGCCAGGGGGGAGATCTGTCCAATCTGAAATTAGTGCTGTCCTTGGAAGAGGGTTTTCCCTGTGAACTGGCTCCTGGGTGGGGTTTGGGCAAGGCCTGTGCAGATTTCTCGCTCAGCAGTGGATAGGAAGCTTCCAAAGGTATTCACAGCACCATATGGCTGCAATATGATGTAGTGCCAGTGTATTAATTCCCTCCTGAGACTCTGTATCTCTCCCTCTTTGTTTGCCTTCTTGTTTGTTAGTTTATTCTCCTGTTGCAAGAGGCTGTCTGAGAGAAGGCTGAAGGGACCAGAAGCAGGTGAAACATTTAGAAACAACACAATTTCCTGGAATAAGGCATTAGCAGTTGTCTTTATCGATGCTTCTCAGTCCCAAGGGGATGTTTAAGCATCTCAAAGGCTGTACAAACCATCTGTGATAACAGTAAAGGGCAATGCAGGGGCTGATGCCCCACTGACAAAGCCCTCCCTGACCCCACAGCTGGAAACACTGGGCTCCTAAAGCTGCCAGGATGCAAATGGGGGGTTTTTGTAATATTCACTCCCCCTGTTTGGCAGGAGGTGCTGCAGTGCCACAGCTCAGAGCCATCTGCAGCCTGGAGCAGGAAAGCACACTCCATGGAGCTCCACAAATAAAGGCCATGTGCTCGGTGTCCTTGGCCTTACTTCCCCCACTTTGTGTGTGATCACTGGAGATGGGTTTGCACAGTGAGCAGCAATTCCTGTCACAGGGTGAATTCCAAGTGGTTTTTTGCCCCACAGCTCTCACTAAAAGTGTGCATGAGGCTTCCATCTTACCTCCTTTCTGGGCACTGCTTCCCAAACTGAGAACCCCCCTTGTCTGTGTAAGGTGCAGGCCAGGTGTGGTTCCTTCCAGACTCCAGGGAAAGTTCATTTGCAGCTTTGTGTGCTTCCCTAGGCAATATTTCCAGCTGATCTATCTTCCTTTCTGTGTTTTCCGTGTTTCGTAGAATTTGCTCTTAGAGCAAAGCAGTAGATTTTGGTTGGCTGGAGTTCTTTCCTTTTTATTTTTTTTTTCTTTGCGATAAAGCTGTTCAATTATTTTCCTTAGCAATCCCTCCCTCGGTGCGCTGATTGGGCGTGTGGCAGAGGAGGGACTGCTGTCAGCACGGCTCAGTTCCTGGAAGAGCTGAAGCGCAATGGAAATGACCCCAGGGAGCAATGGGCTTTCTACAGAAACCTGATGGGGGAAGGGCTGCCTGAGCCTGGATGGCTTTAAGAGCTCATTTAGTTTCCTTTCTGCAGCCTGACAGGGAAAGGGAGGGAGTGACAGTGTTCCACACAGCTTCAATCACATCAGTAGGGAGTTAATGCAGCATCCTGCACAGAAGGACATTGGGCCATCCTTCTGTGGTTCTGTGCCCCTGGGCATTCTGTGGGTGCAGTCAGCATCCTGCTCATCTCCAGAGACCCAAAGGCTCAGTAGATAAATTTGTCCACTCCTTCCTTACGCTAGAGATTTGTAGTTCTACATCATATTCCCATTTGTATGATGTTTTCCTTCACCTTTCACTATTTTACTTGCACTGTTCCTGCCTCTCTGCTTTTAAAGGAACAAACATGAATTGCAAATTTCATAGCTGTGATTTAACCTTTTTCCTCGCTTCTCCTTCTGGGCTGGGCTGGTGATAGGGCCTGAACTGATCTTTTTGGATCAGTCATCCCACAGATGTTTTGATATTTACAGAATCACTGGCATCTTCTTTTATCTGGACTAAATATCTATTGCCTCGTGCTTAAGGGCAACCAGGGAAGAAGGGAAAAATACCACCTCAGTCCTTTTAGCAGGGGCCTAAGGGAGTTCACATTAAATGAAAAATCTGCCTGTGCCACAATCTGGAAATAAAACAGCGGTGGAAAGATCTGGAAGCTTCTTCCCACCCCAGCTTGCTTTGGGTGCAGTGTCCTGTGGGTGCAGCCTGAGGTGTGAACAGGCACAGGAAAGTGCTGCTGCCTTGGTGCTGTCAGACTGAACCTGCCATGTAGGAAAATGCTGCTTTACATGAGAGCATTCCTGAAGGCTGCAAACCTTTGGAGCCTGCTCTTCAGCTGCCCTGAGCTCGGGAGCTTGTCTTTGTCAGGAAGTCAGAGTGAACTAAGGCAGTGTCTGGATTTAAAGTGCTTTGTGCTCTGTGTAGTCGGTGTCTTCTGAGAGGCCAATTCTATGTAGCTCACTGAAATGACTTAATTACCTTGTGTCTGAAACCAAGACCAGAACATGGGGCATCTGAGGTGCTCTGAGGTGCAGGGATTTGCCACCCTCCTGCAGGGTCTGCTGGGCTCTCAGCAGGACAGACTATTGCTCTGAGAAGTTATCCACTCGGGGTTGGTTCCCATTCCTGTAGTGTGGGGTGAGCCTCACCTCAGACTTCAGGTGCCACTGGCACTAAGATGTAAAGTTTTCTTGCCTGCACAGGTGGCCCTTCAAAGTTTAAGCAGAAGAAAGAGATACTGCTATTGATGTCACACTAGATCCATGGATCATGCTCAGCCAGCAGCAAATATAACCCTGCTTCTTGGCTTAAGAAAATTGGAAAGGACTCAGCTTTTGTTTCCTGCCCCAGGAACTTGAGTTTCCCCCACTGGCTCCTCCATTCCCATATCAAAGCCTTTTGTTAGGCTGTCTGCAGCCACTGCTGCACAGAGTGGTTGTGACCTGCCCTTTCCCACACACTTGGGTGACTTAGCTGGGAGCTGCACCACATTTTCCACAATATGGGAGGAATTCTTCATACATTATAAAGTATTTGTGCACCATATAGAAAAGGCAAAAAGTACTTTTCCAAGCCGGAGGGGTTGAGTACAATTAAAAAATTATTTTTCCAAGCTCCTTTGGTCAGCGTTGGAGACTCAAAAAATAAGGATAGTACTTATATATATATCTGTGTGTATATATTTTCATATATATAGATGAATAAGTCTAATACTCATAACAAAAGGACTTGACATTTAACACCACAGGGAAGTGAAACTAATCACTTACATTGTATGAAGACAGCATGAGGAAATGCTGGTTTGTAGTTGTTTCCTTTCCAGCCAAATCCTCTTAACTCTCTTTGGTCAAGTAAACACAGGGTGGATGAGGTGTTTGTCATGAGAAGGGTGCAGCTAGATGTAATTAGTAACAGAATCCAACTTTCCATGAAAAGCTTATTAGCAAGGAGTCAGACCTGTTCAGGTGCTCTAGTGCTGCCCTGCTCCTGCTCCATCGGGGTGAGCTCCCAGGGAGCAGCAGCGATTCCTTGGTCAGCAGAGCTGCCTCCACCACGGTGGGGAGGAAGAGCTGGGCAGCGTTGAGCACAGCACTGGAGTTTGTGCAAGAGCAACAGAGCACAGAGTGTGAGCTCTGGGATCAGAGGTCAAGCCAGAGTTTGCAGTTTGAGAGGGAAAGGACCAAGAGAAGACTTTATATGGTGAGAACCCAGAGTCAGTTTTGCCTCCCGAGCATACAAAGCCAGGATCAGAAATGTGGCGTTGATTGCTGTGGGGACAAGGGAAGCCAGCGGTGCTTTCCTTTATGGTCCTACCCCTCCGATGCACTTGTCTCCTCGGGCACTGCAGGGGAGAAGAGAGCTTGGGTCACTTACAAATTGCTCTTGCTCAGATTTGAGGCAGCATTGCAAGGGCAAGAAAGAGTCACCTTTGCACAGGGTAACTTTGGGCCTGACTTGCTTTGTGTCGAGGTTGCTGGTGTGGGGCTGAGCTCAGCGGAGGCGGCGGTGTGGAGAACCAACCCGTTTGCGTGCTGCCATAAGCAATTCTCTGGGATTGCTGTCGGGGCTGTTTGGAAGCTGCCCTGGGTGAGACTCTTCAGGCCTGGGTCGAGCCCTGCCTGTTCTGGCGCCGGGCGCTTTGCCCACTGTCCGTAAAGGCCATTCCCGCTGCGGCGGCGCCAGCCAGCCACCACCGAGGTTCTGGGTCAGAGGAGGCAGCCTGGGGCACTTGAGCACGTTTTGCTCTCCTGGCCCCTCAGCCAGGGTCCTCCCTAGGCCGCCCATGGGCAGCGCCTGTCTCCACATCACTGTCTGTACATCCACTGACCCAATGGGAAGCATTTGTGTAGCCGTGTGTCATCCCTGGGGATAAGGGAATGATTCAAACTTTGTTCTTAGGTGGTTCAAAGGGTTTTTGACAAGGTGCACAGGATTGCTTTTAGTGTAAGATAGCAGTAGGAGCTGCCTGGTATACACAGAATAACTGGTTTGAGTGAACACGGCTCTGGTCGGGCTGCTTTGACGTTGATGTAGAAGAAATGACCCACTTTTCACAGGGACAGCTGGCCTTTGAAAACAGAAGTTAAATTGTTGCTTGGTAACTGTGTAGGGTTTGAAGTGCCTTTAACATCCCACTTAATCCTCAGCTGCTGAACCTTGTGGTTGCCTTTGTGTGTGTCAAGGTCAGGCTGGTCACCACTGATAATTTTGTATCACTCAGGTATTTTCTGATGATGTGGAAGAAGATCACCAGCACAGGGAGCAGAAACAAGGAATAACATGAAAACCCCACCCATTCAGGCACTTCTGTCAGGTACCATGCAGGAGATGTACACTGGGTCCTGGTGTCCTCAGTCTTTTGTTCCTGCCTCCCCACTGGAGGTCATGGGGAGGGCACACAAGGGCCCAACATCTCTGCAAAACAGAAAGAGGAACCAAAGAGGAAACTTCCTCTATTTGCTAATTTTCCTTATGTTCCTTGAACATGCACAAAGTTCAAGTGGGAAAGGAGGAGAAGAAGATGAAGTGTTGCTGTGGTTCATAGATCTAAACAATCAAAAAATTTAAAAATGCATAGACTTCTCAGTGCAGATTGTTGGTGTCTGACATTTTGCTGTACTGATAGTCATTGCTTTAACTATTTACAGGTTTTCTTCTATCCCTGCACCACCCTCCTTTTCCTTGTTGCTGTTTGAAGGTATCCTAGCCATGGTTCTTTCAGGATAAGGGTCAAGTTAAGGGGTTTGTATCCATGGGGCAGGACTTCAGAACACATTTCGTGTTGATTTTTAACATAGTCATCTTGGCATATGTTCTGGTCCCAAGGTTTAAAACTGGGGCTGGGAGGGTAAGCTGAAGAGAGTCTGTGAAAACCATCTTTGCTCACTGGCATTCTTTACACAGGTGGAGTTTTGGGGGGTGTCTTCCCCAGTAATGAGTTGGGCTCTTTCTTTGGCAGTAATTCCAGCTGGCACAAATACCTAGTGGCAGAGAGGCTAAAGGGCCTGGGTTTTCCCCTTTTCCTTTGGTTGGCACCATAACATATAAACCTCATTTGACTTATTTCCCTTTGCATCAAAAAGCAATCTCTACAAGGCAAAAGAGACACGAAAAGTCTGTGTTCCCTGACAGAAGTTGAAGTGCTTCCTTTTGTAGGCTTTAATCATCAGCTGCCTCCAAACAAGCACTGCTGCACTGATTATATCAGCCTTAGGAAGGCTTGAAGGGTAAAAAAATAATTCCTTTATACTTTGGTTTCTGTGACATCATCATTTGAAGTGCCTGTCTTGGACAGCAAACACCTTGGAAGAGCCAAGCACTGGGAATATTTATATCTCTGGAGCTGGGCAAGGTAAACCTCGTGAGGAGTGTGACCTCAGCTGGCTGCGTCACACGGTGTTTGTTCCGTGGGATCCAGGGTTACCTGGAACCACCAGTGCCTGTAACATGTTCCTTTGTGTTAGGTCATTTGTTTTGTCAATAACTGGGAATTTTGAGAGCTTTCTGTTTCTGCTCCAGTAAGAATTGATGATGCTAGTTATAGGGATCACCATAGGATATACAGTATTTCCTGTAAGTATTTTGGGTTTTAACTCACCGAAGTAATAGGCTGAAGAGCAATGCTGCTGGTAGGAAATAGGAGGAGAGAAGAACCAGCTTCTTTGACAGTTTCCTATTCCACTTAAGCATAAGAGAATGTTTCTTTTGACTCACAGGACAAAGACTGTCCTTGGTTTAAGAAGTTCTTTGACAGGAGTGTTGTTCTTCCATCAGCTAATTCCTCTAAGAAGAGCTGAGACTAAGGAGGTGATTATTGGAGTAATTATAGGCCAAAAGGAAAATACAAAATAAACTGCAAAATTAACATGCAAAATCCTGCTTGTTGCCTCCTGCAAACTGGGTAGAGAAGCATAAGCAGGGTAATATATTATTTTTATTGTTTATTAGTCAAGTAGGTCTGGATTGATAATATGTGATGGGGTTGTCTGGTTGTGTTACAGAGTGAACTTTTCTGAGCCCACCTCTCTTCTCATCCAAGATAGGTGGAGTACTTCCACTTCCAGTACCTGTGCTGAACTATCCCTTTGGAATTATGGTTTGTATAAGCACTAATACCAACGTGATGATCAATGCATATTTTCTGTTAATGCCAATGCACTTCTATCTTAGGAAACAGCAGAAGCCAGCATGTGACATCTTCACTTACTGCACCAGTCAGTGTCACACTGTCACTTGACACTGGCACAAGTTATTTTGTTTTCAGCTGCGTGCCTGACTTGTTCTGGCTTATATAGTGAAGTTTCCTCTTTCAGGCTGTGCTCTCCAGACAGGCAGGAGAGAGCTAAGGGATGCAAAAACTGCCTTTAGGTGCCTTCTTCACGTGGCACTTCAGAACAGGAGGGGCCCTTGCTCCAGGGCAGATGGGGATCAGGCCTCCTCCCCACCTGCCATGGGCTGGCAAGGCACAGGGAAATTCATCCCTTAACCCAGAGCCAAGCTAGAAGGTTGTGTGCAGCCTGGGGTGCATGAGCATGTCAGATGGAAGCTGCTGTGGATGAAGAGAGATGACTGAAGGAGTAGTGGGGACCACAGGAGCGGGAGACCAGTCTGGTTTTGTCACCAGAGAGCTCTGCACTGGGAGTGGAGAGTGCAGCTATTCCCCACGTAACACAGTCCACACCTTCTGCACCAAAGTGTTTCCTCCGTGCAAACTCTTGCTCCCGGCTGGTTTTCAGTATCCCGGGGCACGGAGGCCGTTACAACATCTGCACACTCGGGCTTGGAGCGGCTGTTTGCGGACAGTCCTGACTCAGCTGCCTGGCAGGTCACGCTAACCCCGCTCCGAAGGCTTTCATCAGCACCAAAAGGTTCTGCATGCACAGGGGAGCCTTCAATCTCCTGTACTCTTGGAAAGAAAAGAGTCATAGGGAGTCTCCATGTTGGCCCACACCCAGATTGTTCTGCCCCTGCTGATCCATCCCCAGCCTTGCAGTGCTGTTTTGTCCTGTTCTTCCCAAAATGCTGCCCAGTGCCTCTCAGCCAAGGTGATTTCCATGGCACAGGACTGGAGGGAACAGCACTAGAAGAGGTGAATTACAAAGAATCTTAATATAAGAAGGAGTATTCCAAAACCAAGGGCTTAGAAGAGAGTGAAGTGTTTTCAAAAAGTTAGAGAGATTTTTCCAAAAGGTTCCCTGGAAATAATAAATAATATAAAGTCATGCTTTAGGCTATTTCAGATTCATGTTTTAATTATAACAACACCTTTTATTAGTGCAGAGCACTTTCAGACAAGTGCAAACATATAGCATGTGCACTGGGCAACATATTTCTTCATCGTATTTCCAGGCTTGGAGGTAGTGTTTTGAACTCTGCCTCTGCAGTGTTTGGCAATGGCTGTGGTGACACTTGCATGATGGGAAGAATCCTTCCCAAATTGGGTAACTTCTGACAAGTATAAACACAGCTCTGCCTTCTGTAAGCTAGATTTCAAACCATGTTGCTGTTCTAGGGAGGAAACAGCCCTGACATTGAAGACTCTGCAGTCTGTGATCAACTATTAAATCTCTGCTCGTTTGCACTGAGCCCACAAGGAACAGGCAGTGAGGGACAGCTGGCAGGGAAGGGCATCCCAGGAGATGAGCAGTGGGTCTTGGTGTCTCTTTGTCCCAGATATAATCCAGATCTGTTGTTTTCAGGAGTTGTCATCACAGAAAGCTCTGTCCTAGCAAAGGTGAAACAAGTTTGCTGAGATCAATCCAGGCTTGGCTGCTCGGTTTTCCACAGGCTGATGTTTATGTGCCCAAGTGGCATTGCACATGTTTTGACTGGAATGTTTGTAGGTGAATTCAAGAAAGCCAGAACTTATTTGTAAACTGCACCGTGGGCTTTCCTTCTGCTTTTGAAAGAAAAACATCCCTGCTGGGTTTGTGCATGCTGGAGACAGTGTGTGAGGGAAGGGTTTTCTTGTGTTAAACCAGCAGCACTTCAGTGTTACAATTTCCCTTGAAGACAAATTCATGTCAGAATTTCACCAGGGATAAAATTCTTGTCTATAAAACTAAGAATATGAAGAGGACCAAATTCAGCCCTGAAGTAAATGAATTCCCATCCCACTCTTGGGAAAGGAACCTGGATTTAGCTTGTTGTGTTTTACAGGTTTCCATGGCAGGGCTGTTTCAGCAAGGGCAGCATTTCTCCAAGAGCCACACTTGGAGAAGTTGCAGTGTATCTTCCAGACCAAGGCAGTCACATGATAGAGTTACTGGCCAGTCCAGAGTCCAAGGAACTCCAGTCCTGGCTGAGCTCTGCCACCGAGTTTTGATTGACCAGCTCTTCCTTTGTCCTTCCATCTGGCATATTTATATCAGGTTTTTGAGAAATACCAAGTCTCTGATGAACTGTTTGGGCAATCTAATGTTGCAGTAACCAGTGTTATTTCAAGCTTTTATTGTCACTGTAGTACCATGGGGGGACATTAAAACAAATGCCTTTCCTGGCTAGATAGAGTGTTCTCTTAAAATAGCTATTTTGACAAAAACTAA
The DNA here is from genome assembly GCA_013399835.1 of Leptocoma aspasia. Lineage (NCBI taxonomy): Eukaryota > Metazoa > Chordata > Aves > Passeriformes > Nectariniidae > Leptocoma > Leptocoma aspasia. The sequence continues at coordinate 494,780 of VXAX01002463.1, forward strand.
CATTGTATTTGGTTTTTGCAACTCAAATCTGAGCTGCTACAAAGTGCATTTACACTGCATTTAGGAAGTAATGGGATTGAGGGGAAAACCCTGCCAGTGGGGTCTGAGGAAGAGGAGCAACAGGAGGAAGGTAGTTCTTGTTCATGAAAGGAAATCCTTCTCTGCAAATCTAGATTGGTATATCAGGCTGGAGCAGTTCTGACTGAACCCTTTCCTCTGCTGGGCCGGGCTGCTTCCTCTGGGTCTGTTCTTTCTTATATTTAAATTAATCAAATGAGGATTTTGCAACAGGGGGGATTGATGGGCCAACAGCCTGCCTCCAGCTGTGACCACTGCCACAACTAGTTACAGGGAAATTGAAGGACTAAGCCAGCAGTGGTTTGCAGGAAAACTTCCTTTTTTGTTGTCTCATCTGTAGTGAATATAAGCTGAAGTTCTGAAATTTGTTGTTTTCCCTCCCTTTTCCAAATCCAATACCACACTCTGAATTATTATGTTAAGACTGTTATGAGGAAAAGCCCAAATTGTAGTTTAATTTCCATAGTTTTCTTTTGAAATTTAATGCCCAGGCTAACAGTGAAGCCCTTAAAATTACTTTTCTTCTCTCTGGTCAACATGTTGCTAACCAATAGCCTTTTTTTTCTGAACAATGTTATTTTCAAGTAGAAAAAATTACTGGTTCTTGCTAAAGTTTGGAAGAGTGTTTGTGTAGACTCCTTAGTCCACATAATTGAACACTGAAAGACTCTAATTTTATTGCTAGGGCCACTTTGTCATTTTTCCCTGGGCTTGTTTTTGCTGCACAGCAGAGGTGATGACAGATGTCTGCTGGATGCTGCAGGGTTGTGCCTGCTCCCAGGGCCACTTGCTGCACTTGTTTGTGAGCAGCAGCAGCCACATGATGGTTGTGTTTCTCGGGAAGCGGCACTGCGAGATCAACACCAGGTTCATTCGAGGCAGCATTAGCCTCCAGATAAAGCCATGCCTCCACATGTCCCTGCTCCCCGGGCTCTGGCAGCCAGCATTAGAAAAAGCCCAGAGAGGCAGGCCTGGGTGTGGGCAGGGAACAGACATGTCTGAGTCTGAACGCGTTATCAGCGCTCAGAGCAGCGCCAGGGCCTCGCTGCCGTGTGTTGGGCAATGCTGGCACTGCTGCCTTCCCTTGCACTCCCTCTTCCAAAGTCAAAGCTAGCTTGCTGTGAACAGACAGAGGATGAACGTTTCTGCCCAAGGACAGGGCAGATCTCTAAGTAATACTTTATTTTTCTCTCTGACTGGTTTTTCTTGTAAGGAGCTGCCCAGGCTGGTGGGTTTTTCTTCTGTTTCCCCTGTGAATGACGGGTGGGGGTCACTGACAGCATGATGTGAATGTTGTGACAATGCTGTCAGGAACTGAGGGAGCTGGAGGATGTTTCTTGGCATCCAAAGTTGTTCTGGCACATCTTCACTGGATATTGCTTTACCCTCTGCTCCAGACCTTTGGACTTCTGATGATTTCTGGGCTGGGGAAGAGGATACTGTAATTCCATCAGGATTGCAAGGGTCTCAGCACCCATTAGGGACAGATAGCACAGGGCTGTGATATTGGCTTCTGACAGATTTGAACATGAGAACGTGTTTGGCAGAACAGCTACACAAACAGTGTCCAGTTAATTTTGGTTTTAATTCCTTTAATTTCATAGATAGCAGGTAAGACTGATAATGGAATTTGGACTAGAAATGACATTTAATAGATCAGTAATTAGAAACACCTGACCATGTCTGTCCTAAGAGAAGTAAATACACTCTGCTGATTCACTTGATTTGATGCTGGTTCCCCTGGCATGGACTAGGGGAAGTTGGGCACCTGAGAGGATGTGGGGAAAGGACTAAGATTTCAGTAAGTTAGAAAAGATAGGGATATGTGCACATGAACCGATTATTTTACCCTTGCATGTGTTGCTTTTTCAGAAGGCTGATGATTTAAGACAGAAAACGATACCATATGTGCCTGACAAACTGCAGGGGAGTTCTGCTGTGGCAGTGGGCCACGGGAGTGTGGTTTCACTCATGGACTGGGATTTCTATTCCAAGTCCTATCAGTCTGCTTTTCAGACTCTGTGAGGGCTCCACACCCATGTTTCTATCTGTAGACAGAAACTGTAAATCAAGAGAGAATCCAAATAGTTGTGCATTGGCTCAACAAACCATGCAGGTGTCACTGGGAGAGGAGTTGCAGCTGTACTTCAGTGCTAATAAAGGCCAGTATGCACTGCCACGAATGCTCCTGGTTCCAGAGATGTGCAACTCAACTGTACAAATCAGCTCAGTCTGCACAGAGGTTTGGCACAGGAGTTTTCAGAACATGAACCTGTTTTCTTTAACGAAATGTGCTGAAGGTGCAGGAGTGGGAGTTGTTAAGGTGAAAGCTGATGAGGTAAAACCCTGTGTGACTGCAGCTCTGGACCAGCCTGGCTCATGCCAATCATCTCCACCCTTAGCCTGTGGAAAGGAAACAGCAGGGTTTCTTATGTGCACTCAGAGTTTAGCCCGGCTAAATTAAGAAATCACTCAATAATGTGTCAGAAATGCTACATTTTTCTTTCCAGGTTTTTCCAGGTTTTGCAAAGTTTCTTTTTAAAGATGGATGCAGCTTTTCCTTCTTTTGTTTTCATGTTTCCACTTATTTTGTGTTTTGCTTCTATCTTCTTTCCATATTTCCTGTTAAACCAAGAGGGATGTGATTGTTTCTGTTTAACAGCTTGATCTGGAACTGATTATGGCATTGCCAACAATTCCTGCTTTGGTGTGCAATGGAAATCTACCCATGGACTCACGTTGATGAGATTGTGGAAACAATATTTACTAGGGAATGCCAGCTCCATGGCTGGCATAGGAAGCACAGCACATGCTTCAGGAATACTTAATAGCAGTATTTTGAACTTTGAAGCCAGTGGATTCACAGAGGGAGAAGGATGGGAGAGGAACTAGTTCAGTTGGTTGGTTTTTTTTCTTTTTTTCCTGAGCATGTTTTCCGTTTTCCAGTGGTTGGGAGCACATGCTGCTTGCTTTGGGCAGGATGGGGGGACATCTCTTGGGCATCTCTCCTGGAAGAGGAGCATGGAGGGAGCACAGTGGAGTCACCTCCCAGTAGTGGCATTGCCTCAGTGTGTTCCCTGTGTTTCAGAAGCTGGGGTGTCAGAAGCTGGGACAGATGGGGTGTCCTCTGTCTCCCTCTGACATTATAGGGCAGATCCACATCCCTGTGGTTTCCCCACCTGCTGTCTGGTGTCTCAGGTGATGTGAAAGGCTGCAGGGCCAGACCACAGGTACAGGGGCACTGCAGCCCAATGGCCCCAGGAAAAGGGAAAATGGATCTGCCCTGGCTCTGCCACCCAAAGCATCGTCTGCCCACTTATGTTCTGTCTTCTTTCCCCTGCATTGTATTGGTTTTCTATGCCACACAGAAACAATACAAGAATCATTCCTGTGTTCTTCCACATCATTAAAAAATGTGCATTCAGTCCTTATTAACTTGGGACTTGGGATCTGCCGCTGCTCATCTGTGTGCAGTAGGAACCAGGCCCACACTGAGGATTTTGGTGTTTATTCTCCCAGTATCTGAAGGGCCTTTCTTTGTTAAAACAAGACAAGGGTCTTCTTTGAAATAAATGGTCAAGATTTTGCCCTGTGTTCTTGGGGAGGATTTCTCTGAACAGAAAATGAATTCATCCATTTGGATTTTACCAAAGACTTTTTACATTGAGTGGCTTTAAAGTATATTTAAAATGTTTATTTAAAAGCCAGAGTCAAACGATTTTTAACAAACTGTCTCAAGATAGAAGAGACTGACTTTTTGGAATAACTGTATTGTTTATTTGTTGTATTGCAGTAGCACCTAGAGATCCCTACTGTGCTAAATGCAGAACAAACACAGAACAGAACTGGTCCCTGCCCATGGGAGCTCAAAGCCTTCAGTTTGGGGTCAGCCAGGAGCTCCTGGGCTCTCTTGTCAAACCCACAGCTTGACCTCCCCATCACCCCCAAGACAGAACAGATCAAGTAGGAGGCAAGTTTCAGAGAGCTGAACAACCTGCCCTTTCCTGCTTCTCCAACTGATTTTTCCCAAGCTGTAGTCACCAGGCCTGTGGCTGAGCTGTGTGGGCTTCCTGAGATCACTGCTGCTCCTTGGAGAGCTGCGGTTTCCTTGTTCCCAGTGTCCTCAGGCAGATAGAGGTGGTTGGATAAAAGGAAGCCTTTTCAGTGGTTTATCATTTATGTTATTTTAAAAAAAAGTTTTCCTTTTTTCCTTCTGAATTTTCATTCTCATCCAGTACCTTTCCATGGTTGCTGCCATAGAGGGGAAGGGGGAAGGATATACCAAAAAGCAAACCTGACATCACACATGCACACTGTCAATCATCAAAGTATCAAAAACAAAGCTTGCAACAGCACAAACTTGTATAAATGTGGAGAGGGGAAAAAAAGGACACTGACTAAGCACATCAGACCATCTTGTCCCTTTTGGCAGCTTTAAGATAGGGTGGAAGAAACTCACCCATTTTTTGAGCTTGTCTCCTGGGTCACCATCCCATCTTTTTCCATCTTCTCTTCCAACACTCAGCTATAGCTGGGGGTTTGTCCATTCTGATTTACAGAGCCTTAGAGAGAGTCCCAGGGAGGGATGAATAAGGAATCCTTCATGTTTGTTCATGCTAGAACAAGTCAGAGGGTCTGAGGGGCAAAATAAGCCACATGATAATTTCTGTAGACCTGTCTGTTCCCTCCTCTACTCTCACTCAATGGCAAGGCTGGCAAGATGATGGGATTCAGCAGATGAACAGGAAAGGGCAACTTGTCTGTGCTGGTTTGGGGCAGATCCCATCTGCTGTCTGTCCCTCCTGTGTGTAAAAGAGCAGGGGAGGAGCCATTGTGCCTCATCTGCAGGGGGTGAAAGGGATGGGGTGCGAGAAGGAAACCCAGAGCCAAAAGCCTAATAATGGATAACAAACATGCAAGTCAGAGCAGGGGGGAGGAGAGGTCTGGACCTTGGCAAACAGAAACATTGGATTGTGGTTTCCAGTGTGTGCTCCAGACTGGAGCTGGCAGAAGCCGCGTGGCCAGTGACTAATGCTGGCAGGAGCAGAGCCTGCAGCAGTCTGGCATCGTGGGAGCAGGGAGCAAGGACAGCTCTGTGGGCTGAGGTGCCTCTAAGTGTTACCCCAGAAATAAATAAATAAATATCCTGAAGCTGTGCGTGTCACTGGTGCAGCCCAGCAGAGCTGTCTCTGAGCCCCTGCTCAAGGAGACCCTGGTCTTGCCCTGTGTCTCAGGCAATGGCAAGGTCAGGGAACAGCACTTTAAAAACACAAGCCAAACACGGGATGCTCTGAAATGAAATCCTTCTGCCTGCATATGAGAAAATTTGGTTTCTAATTACTTATTTTTAAATGTTTTGTCACAAACTTCCTTTGGAGACAGAGAAGATGGAAAAAATGGGATGAGTGCTCCCTGGCCCAACCTCACTATTCAGATCTCTGCTTAGAGCTCTCAAGGAAGAAGAGCTTCCTCAAAGAAGTCTCCTGTCCATTTGTGGTGCAGCACTCATCTCTGGGAGTTCCCACTGTGCTCTGAGGTTGTGATACCCTCTGTAGCTAAGGAAGAAAAAACAAATAGTCTTTACCTCTGTAGAGGTGGGTCTGGATACAGTCATCTGGGTCTCACGTACCCCAGAAGCCTAGGAGAACTTGGATGTGGACTTCTGTAACCTGTCACAGGGACAGGCTCAAACAGAAGCTGTTTGGATGTGAATCCAAATCCAAATTCCCACAGAGCTTCGGCTGCCAGTTGGCTGGGAGCCTTTATGCTATCTCTAATTCCACAAAAGAAACAAAAAAACCCAATAAAGTAAAAGGTGCTTTAAAAATACCATGAGGAGAGAAACTGCCATGGAAATAAATAGCAAAAATAACAACGTTAACATGTCCTGTGTCACAGCAACTCTGACATTCAAGTAGCGTGGCCATGCCCACAGAGCTTCTCCCAGCCACTGCCGGCACGGCCCGAGGGTCAGAGCTCAGCTGGTGCCCCGTTGCTCACTGAAACAACCCACTCCTCCCTGGGGCTGGAATGGATGTGAAGAGAAGGGGAGAGGAAAGATGGATGCAGTCTCTGCTGATAATCAGGTCTTCACTGTGCCCATTTTTAGCGGGCCGGAGACGCAAAGTTCTCGTGGTTGTCTCTCGTTCGTGCCTGAGAGAGAAGAGCCGCTCCTCAGAGCTGGAAAGGATATTGCTTCAGGTATTCCCCCATGCGCCGGGGCAGGGGCAGCTGCTCCACGTCGGCCGTGCACTTGTTGATGCGCAGGCGGCACAGGTGCTGCAGGCTGGGAATGCTGTCCTTGCGGCCCAGCGGCCGGATCAGCTTCAAGTGTACTGCGGCTGCTGCCATCTCTTTCTGCAGGGGAGGTAGAGGAGACGGAGGCGGGTAAGGAGCCTCGGTCTTGCTTTCCGTTGTGCAGGACAGGACGTAGTGCTGGATAAGGCTGACCACGTCTGGGAAGGCCAGGATGCGAGGTTTGGACAGGTAGTTGGAGTCCAGGCGGAACTTGCTGTCAGCGTATTCGATGCGCACGTTGGTGGGGCCTCGGTTGGTCTTGACGGACAGTGTGAACAGGTAGCTGGGGTGGGTGCTGTCTCGCACCAGGAAGGTGCCCTCAGGCATCTTCTGCAGATGCTGCTTGGCCTCACTGGCGGTGATGGAACCCCAGTACCAACCTGGAAAAACATCCGAGAAAGAATTTGTTAAGGAAAGAACATGTTATAGGACTGGCAGTATATTTAGGGAAGCCTTGAAGACAACCACTTTCAGGGCTGGGAAGCAACCAGAGCCACAGCTGGCAAGACCTTCTTAAATTAAGACCAAGTTCCAAAAGTTTCCTGCCTATGCTTGCCATTGCTGTGCTGGGGCTTGGGATGAGGCAGGCGGCTGCTGCAGCAGCTGCAGTTTACAGAGAAAAAGCAATCTGCTTTTTGCAATTCCTTCTCCCAATTCAGTTTCAAAAGATAAAGCAATAAATTAGTTCATGATGTAAGTTTGTAGAGACTGCAGATACTTTGTGCGCAAGAGCCAGCCATGGCTGTGACAGAACCAGGTTCCTGTCTGAAGTGGGATCAGGAGATTCTTCCTGGTGCTCAGATTGTGGAGTTGGGTCCCTGCACACTTCTGACCCTGTGACTTTGCAATTGAGTCTTACCAGATTCTCGCAGGTAGGAGAAGGTTTTTGCAATGCAGAGAAGGTCTTCTTCAGGGTCCCGTGTCTGAGGTGGGTTGCTGTCTGGAACTGGAGCTGCAAGGGCAGGCGCAGACTCCTCCTGGAAGGCCATAACTGGGAGGGGCTGCATGATGGGCTCTGATAATTCCTCAATGCCCCTGAGTGACAGTCTCCTGATCTTTTCCTCCGCCAGCAAAGGATGAGGTCTGAAATGAAAGGGACACTCTGCTATTTCTCCTTGCCTTGGGATCGGTTGTGGGGTCTGTTCAGTGCATGCTACACTGTACAACATGTTACGTTTTACAAACAGATCCTCAGCACCACTGTTTCTGAGAGAGACAAGGGAGGAGGAAGGAACACAGCTAAAGATGAGCCCTTAGAAACAGGGACAGTGAGTTTGCCTCTTTGGCCTTACAGAAGGTGGTCAGTCTTGCCATTTACGATGATTTTGAACCTGGTATTTTTAGGTGTTGCCTTTTAATACATAGTTTCAGGGGTGGTAAGCATTATAACAGCATTACAGCTTCAGTTACATGATTACGATGTTGAGCGTTTCTGTTTCTGCCAGCGGGATTGTCATTTACTGCAATATAATTAGAAGCAGAATTGGGAATAGCTTGGGTTTTGTCCTACCCACTTTCTGCTCAAGGATGACCTGATCCTAAATGAATCTGTCAGAACTCAGAGTGAGCTCATCAAGTAGGAGAACAGTGGGAATTCTTGTTTTAGCCAAGCCTGTGCACTACACCCACCCCACCACTCAGCAGCTTGATGGAGGAGTCAGTGTGGCTCTAGTCCCCACAGGACTGCAGGAGGAGGCTCTGCCACGGCCAGGCTGCTAGAACATCTATTCCCCTGTGGCCTAAAGTGGTAAAGCTATTCAGCATCTAAATGCATGTTCACAGAGCCTGGAGCTGTCAGGGGTCATGGGTGCTCCTCCTCAGCAGCACAGGGATTCCTAAAGGAAAGCAGAACTCCAGGGGAAGGATGGATGTCAGAGGCCAGAAAAGTCTTCATTCCCAGGCAAGCTCCTGAGCAAAAATTAGTTTCTGTCCCAGTGTGCATAAGCTCTTGGCCTCTGTGTCCCCTGTCCTGCTGCATGTCCTGTGTGTTACATCCCCCCACCATCCCCAACACACCTGAGATATTCTTTCAGACACTTTGAAGATGGCTGAGAGAAATACACTCAGTCCTCAGTGTGACACTGCCACAGCACCACTGGAGCTGATGGTGATGGCACAGGGTGCAGCCACCTCCCCACATCATTGAAGAGAAGCAGGAGGAGACTCTGAAGTCCTAAGTGCTTCCCTTCGGATCTTCCTCCTTCCCTGTGCTCTATGTGAACGGGGACACTTCAGGTACATAAATAAATGTGCTGTAAACTGATCTGCACCTGATCATAGCTGCTCTCCACCATCTCAAACTGCTGAGGCTCAAGTATGGGACAGAGAACAAGAAGAAGAGATGTGGGAGGAAAGTAGATTAGAGAGAACCTGAAAGCACCTTCACACCTTGTAAGTGAGAACCACGATCAGTTCCACATCTCTGCATTTCTAAACAAACCATGGAGCTTTGGAGTAAGGTTTTGTAAAACCATTGATAAATTTAAGTCTACAGAGAGATGCTCTTGCCCTTGCAATACATAGCAAACCCCCACTATTCTGTTGGTATTTAGGAAAGAACATGCTTTCTTTTTCCATGTGTCAAATCACATTTCAGAAGAAGGATACCTGCTTGGCTTTCATGGTATCTAACCTATGTTTCTTAAGTTCTATTAATGGGTAGGAAGCCAGGCTGAATTAAAGTGATTGCTGGCCCTTATCCTCACCAGGGACCCTTGGTCACAGGACCTGCCTTTTCTGGGGCTTTTGTACATCTGGATATATTTTTATACCTGGAGATCATTGTTGGGAAAGCTGTGAGGTCTCTTTTAAATCCTCAATCAAATCTCTTTTAAATCCACATCTATAGGTGTTGAGGGCTCCATTTTTCGAGATATTTGGATTTCTCCCTCTTAATGTCATGGTCTTCACAAATGCCTAGCTACCTGTCTCCTTGGGGAAAGGAGATTCCCAATTCTCCATTACCCCCCTTTTTGCACAAGGAGGACCATAAGCCAGTTCAGCTGCTTGGAGCATGGTGCAAATAACACCAAGGTCATGGATTTGATCCCCATACAGGTCATTCAGAGTTGGACTAGATCATCCTTGTGAGTTCCTTTCAACTCAGAATGTTCTGTGATTCTGATCCTTGCCTGTGTGAACCTAATTACCAATTGGTGCTGTGCAAAGAGGATGTCCTGGGCCTGCTGGCAGAGCAGTGTCTCTCATACCAACTGTTTCCTGAGCTGAAAATGACTGTGACTGATACTAAGGAAAATCAGTCCAGCACCATTCACACCAGAACTCAAATACTGTAGTCCAAGTGCCAAATCTCTCTGAACTTATTTTCTCCTGGAAAATTTTTCAGGCCTACCCTTCCAGAGAGGGAAGAACCTTCCAGAAAGGTTTGGAACATAAAGAAAACTTTTCAGAGCATGGAACTTTTCTTCTTTTTATATACCAACTTCAGAGAGGAAATCAGGAATTGGCTGAGAGGTGGAGAAGGAAGGGAGACATGGCAAAGCTACACAAGGAAATGTCTGCCATGAATCGGGAGGAAAGTTGTTACCTTCAAGGGCTGTACCAGTTCACAGTCCAGTCCTCCAAAAACCACATCAACTGTGTGAATTTGTCAGTTGATTTCTTTTACAGAGCCCATGTATTGAGATGAGTTTTTCCCAGTGTATTCATGCTCTGCTGCCTTACACTTTGTGCCACGTGAGGCTGGAGAAGCCCAGACCCCATGCAGATCCTTCCACCGCAGCCAGAGAAGGGCTGGGCCCATGTTTCCTATTTTCCTTCTATACACCAGTCTTATGCCCCTACAAAGCCTCCCCGTGCAGCTGTAGGCTCAAAGGAGTATGGTGGAAGAGAGGAGAAGGATTAGAAATTTCAACAGACTAGGAGGTGCTGGTGCCCTAAACAACTTTGTACGTAGGTTGAAGAAAGAAGAGCTGCTGCCAGGAGCAAACAGAGCAGCTCCAAGCACAGGAATGAGAGAGAAGAGGGATCAGCAAGTAATGGCAGACTACAACTTTTAATGCAAGAACATTTGCAAGAGGGTTAAGAAGAGTTTGCTGGGATAAGGACAGGTTGAAAAAGGTTTGCTGACATTAAAAAGGCAGCCCTTTGGTGGGGCAAGAAAGGATTTGCAAATAGTCCTCGTAAGAGAGAAAGCAGAGGAAAGACATGGAGAATCAGGACTGAATAGAGCAAAGTGTTCATACAACAGCTGTGAGGAGGAAGCAAACAAGCATATGAAATTTGGCACGTCTAGCTCGGAGTCTGGGTATGCTCTCCAGAGAAACAGCAAATGAACTTCCCTGTGCTTTGGCAATTAGTGTTTCAGAAAGCCTTGGAACGGCAAGAAAATTCAGGAGAATCAGATATGTCTGATAGCATTTAGTGTTGGCTTTGTAGTTACTGTGCTTATAAGCTAAACTTCATAACACAGTATAAACACTACAAGAAAAGGTGTGGAGCTGTTCTCCCTTCCATCAGCCGCATCCCAACACTCCAGTGGGAGCTTGGTCTGAATAGGATGCAGAGTATGGAGTCCAGATATATGAAATCCTAGAGGATAATGAAAATGGAGCAATAAATGGTCTTCAAAATAGACATTAAAAGAAAAACATCTACACATCTGGCTCCATAATAAGTTCTTGGTGGGTAAGGGAAGCAGTAGCTGTGCTATGTTGACCCTGGAGAAAAGCTTCAGATAAGGGTTTCCCAAAGGCCAAGCTGAAAAGTGAATTCCGTTTACCATGGCTAGAGGAACTGCAGCTGCAGACTGAAAATAAGAGTGAAAACAAATCACTCACATCGTAGGAAATTAGTGGTAAGCACGAGCTCTCCTTGTCTGTGGAAGAGATTTTGGGGGGGAACTGGCAGAAAAATCCCCGTGCTTTGGTCACTGCGAGCAGACAAGGAAGATTTTACTCTGAGGAAAATCCACCACGCACTGGAGTGATAGGAAAATCTGACATGATGGCTCAGACTGAAACAAATGCTCACAATTTCCAACTATGCAGCATGTGTAAAAATATCAGGTGATTCCTGCACACCAGGTATTTCTCAGTTGATGAACTGAGCTGGTCACAGGGACACTGAAGTGCCAGCACATCAGTACTGATACTGGAGAAGGCACTTGGATGTCACCTGTTCTCTTGAAGGCAGATGTAGAATTATCCGTGTGCCCCCTGTGGCTCTCACTCTACAGAAAGCTGTATATATGTACATACACTTAAACTTACACGAAACTGACATTAATTTAGCATAAATATCTCCTTAGAAATAGACCAAAGCACCTAAACTCCAGGGAAGCTTTTCTCTGTAAGCAGTTTGATTCCAGGAGGACTTTAGAGAGCACCTATGGTGTTGGGTTGGTGTCCGCACTGGTGCTGCGTCCGCCACACTGAACACCACGCTCCGAGTTAGTCTTACTCTCCCAAAGACTCTGAATACCGTCTAGTTTTTCAGCAGTAGAAAGCACGGTGATAAATCAGGAATACTTTATGGTTCCATGACTTTGGCCTTGAAATCTAAAACATAGACACACAGGATAGGCACACAGAACTCAGCACTCGGCCGGCCAAAGTCATTCCCATTCCATTACAGTCACGCATGGCAACACACAGGAACTGAAAAACTGTCACAGAGAACCTTCCTAATTACAATTATCAAAGCACAGCTTTTCACAGAAGGCTGCAAAGTATCTTACCCCTGAACACAGAGGATCATGTCACTCCCGGACCAAGGGAAAAGCATTAAGTCTTCAAGGAGGTGGGAAATGGTTTCTCCTCTTCTTGCCTTCTTTGCTTCCCCGAAGCAGCGAGTTCAGCCTCTAGTTGGAGTTCACGGTGGGAGAAGGCTGGCGAGCCCCAGCAAACCCCTTCTGCAGGTTGTTTCAGACACAGGAAAAGCCAAGCAGAAGACGAGCTGTCCGACAAAGACTTCAGCAACTTTGGCCAAGAAAATGCGTGCACTCTCAGTGCTTTAGAAAAAATAATGTATTCTTGTTCTGCTTTTCAGAAAACAGCAGCAAAAAAAAGTTAAAAAAATAACCAGAGAAAAAGGAAATTACATCTATTTAAAGAGGAACTGATCTTCCTTCAAAGCACTCTGAAATAATAATAAATAGGTACCAATAAATAAGATCTCCCCGAGTGCTGCGGGAAGAGACGGAGGAGCGACCTGTCTCAGCGCTGGCTCTGGAGAAATGAAGCTCCGTGGAAGGCAAAANNNNTCCTTAGTAATCTTTTGTGTGTCCCTTTTAATCTGTTCCAGGAAGTGAGGAATTCCTGGAATCGTATTGTGTTCGCATCACTCTTCCTATATCAGCCACGAGGGGAGGAGNGAACTTTCCAGGAACGCGGGGCCGGCGCGCCGGGCGCTGCCAATGGGCGCCGCCGCCGCATGCGCGGGGCCCGCCCGGGGCGGGGCCGGCAGCGCCCACCGCCTCCTGCCCGGGCTTGTGCACGGCTCCCTTTGATTTTCCCGCAGCTATGTGTCATTTTCCTTCCATTTGTTTTCAAGCATTTGTAGTTTTGCGGTGTCATTTTATGCCTCCCCTCCCCGGCGGTTCGGCATCCTCCCCGAGCTGGTGGGCCTCTCCGGGTCGCCTAAGCAGCGGTGCAGCGGGTGCTCGGGGAGGGGCAAGGCCGTGGGGATGGAGGGGCAAAAGGGACTGGGGCGATCTCCAGTGAAACCTGGGGAGTAGGAGAAGGGTGTGCCGCAGGGTCTGCTACTCTGGGCAGCGATTGTGTGGTTGTCACGCTGCATATGTTGTCTTGTAAGGGTTGTCTTGGTCACCTGGGAGTCTCCTGTGAATCAGGTATCAGCTCAGCAGAGTCTCCTGGAAAAGGCTACACCACCACCGTTTTGTCCTGCATTTGTAGTACATTGTCGAGTTAAAATCTGGCAGCTCATGAGGAAACATTTCGGTTTCTTTTAGGGTCATTGAACCTTTTATTTCTGAACACTTTATAACAAAAGCTTGGTTGCTTTTGTCTTTTCCTGCCACGAGTTGCCACTTCTTCGCTTATTAAAGATAGGAGAGAATGAGAGTGGTTTGTCTGCCACCTCCATTGGAGTAGGTTGAATACTTAAAAATACTAGTAACCATTGTGCCATTCAGAAGTGGATGGGGCTGGGAGCAGAGGGGAAGGCAGGATGCTGATAAGGGTGAGGTTAGAAGGGTGTTCCTTTCTAATCTCATGGACATGAGCCTGAGAGCAGTCAGGCTGTGTTCGGCTCCTGACTCAGCCTTTCACTCCCTGCAGTTTCATTTGGCAGCTGCTCAGCCTTCTGCACGCTTCCATCCGTTTTCTGTCCTGAATCAGGGGCAGCGCAGTAATGAGCTAATAATACCCAGCTATGCAAAGAGAGGGGTGCTGAGGGCCATCTAAGTATCCTGAGTATCCATCCATCTAAGTACTCTGAGGGCCATCTCAAGGGGGTGGGAATGTCAGCCTGCAGGCAGTCCTTGACCAGTTTGCTTCTGAGCCTTCAGCTTACACTTCCTCTTAATGTGTGTAAATTCACAGGGAACGCGAGGGGCTAGCAGAGGAATTTCAGTCCTCACCTTTCCTGTGCACAGCAAGCACAACATTCAGACGATCATTCGGAGGCCCCTTTGTAGCCCTGGCTCGGGGTTGCAGAGGACACCTGCGTGCCTGTGCCCCTTCACATCTAAATCCCAAGTTGTTTAAAGCTTCTGTCGGTGGTGCAGCAGCACGGTGGATTTGAACAGATCTAGACTACAGAGGTGGGAGCAGCTCTTGTCTCCGGCAAACCACAGTGAACCTGCACTTTCAGAGGTATTTAATTCGCCGTCAGCCTCGGGGGGGGACGCTGAGATCGCAGCTTGGTGTGCTGCAGGAGCGCTGCAGCCCGGTACCGGCATTGAGGAGCTGTCTGCATCTTTTTTTCACTTAGAATTGGGCTCCATCTAGTGATCCTCGCCTGGCAGAGGCTTTTTGTGCAGGCTCTGTGCCGGGGTCCGAGCAGCCATTTGTATGTCCGGCGCAGGGAAGCCACGCTCAGAAGCGTGCAGAGGAAAGCTCCCCGCAGAAGCGGGGTCTGGCTGGCAGCTCTGGCTGTGCAGGCAGCGGCTGCTCCCGGTACCCGTCCCGCTCTCCCGCACTGGGGAGCCGCAGCCATCGGACCCGAGCCGCTCTGCTCACGGTCCTGCAGGACCCGGAGAGATGAGCATTGTCTCCAAATAGCTGAGGGGTGTGAAAGGAGCTTGCTTTTGCGTTGGAAACTTCTTTAGGGGGCCACCTCAAAAAATATTCAGGGTAATGCCTGGGCTGTTTTATCTAAAAAATAGGTGATTGGTTTGAAGTCAGGAGCACTCAGCAGTGCTTTATCTCTCGACACAAACGTTGTGCTCACTGGCACTCCTCGGGCACAGGGCAATGCCCAAGAGGGGAACAGCGCAGTGTGCCGGATGTGCCAGTGTCCCAGGCCCTGCACAGTCAATATAAATTGTTGTCATTCACACAAATTCGTTGTTTAAACCCAGTTCATATTCATATAAACGGCTTTCCAGAGTACTGTCTTGAATAATAATGACATTACAGAGGCAGTAGCAAGAAATCTTGTTGAGTGATTCTTGTTGAATGCTAGGCTTCTGTTATGAAAAGTATCAAAGAAAGCTCAAAGCTCACAATAAAGTCAGGGAAGAAAATCCAGAAATAGTGAGGCAGTTAGTTCCTCGGGAAAGTTCACTGACACAACAGCACCATCTGCTGCTAAATGTGTGCTTGGGAAAGCCGGTGGCCAGAGTCCCTTCCCAATGCGGGTGTTACACGGCTTCTGCTGGGCATTTGGACATTCCTGTGATCTTGTAGAATTGGTGTAAATGAAAAGTGACATCCAGCATCGTAACTCTTGAGAGGGGTCTGTGTGCCTGGGGGCTGGATTTACCTTCACCAGGAGCTTGAAAGACTGAAAGTAAGTCACCCTTTTGGATACTGCCTGGCTCTTACCCTGACCTGTAGTGTAAGGAACCCCACGGAGTGACCCAACATTACCAATAACAAGCAGCTGTTCCTTGTTTAGAGGAGCCAGCTCGTTATTCGAATAGGACACACCAATTCCTGTAATCAACAACAGGTGGTGCATTTAATGTTGTGGTTTTGATTTCCCAGCCTTGTGAGTAGCAATGGAGGAGTCACCAGGGTGTGGGTGAGCTGTGCCGTGGATACAGAGACATCTGAGCTGGCTCCATGAGAAGCAGGATGTGCAGAAAGGAATGGGTTTTGTTTCAAGCTGTGAAAAAATACCCTGGGTTATTATAAGGAACTCAGCATATTTATTGTCCCAAGTCTTGTGGCACATGGTGACCTAGAAGGTGATGGCAGTGTGGCATCTATTAGGAGTTTTGCTGCTTGATTCAAATGCTGCAAAAACTGTATTCCTGAGTGGTCTGGAAGGCCACCCCAGGACTACCAGGCAATGCTGTCATACCCATTAGTTGCAGGATGTTTCAATGAAAGATTAATTTCTTCTGCTCCACTGCAGCATAAAATGAAGAACTGTCTCCTGTAGACAGATTAGAAGGTTTTTTATGCTTTTGATTTATGATTCTTCTGTGAAAAAAATGTATCTTTTTTTTTCATGTCTGCTGAAAGGGAAGTGTTCAGCTGGTATGTCTCTGACTCCCCCATCAATAAGCTGTGGAGGAACATGGATGGAGCCTCCCACAACCTTCTCAATGACCAAGACAAGGTACCTGTAATAGGGTGTCTGACACCAGGCATTAAAAAAGCAGCTTTTCTATCCTTGTCTGTATTTCTATAGGAAAATACCTGCTATGTGCTAACATGGAGGAATTAATCTTGAGGAACGAAGTCAGGTACTAGGACAGGCTCTCCAGATGGTGAGAGTGGTGTTCTTGAGACTTTCCTATCCTTAACTAGAAGCTGCTTCATAGCCAGAATTTTAATTCCTCCTGGAAACCATGCTATAATCCCATGGACAAAAGGACAGAGGGTGTTGAGAATAAAAGAGAAGTTGTTCTAGCAACAAAGCATCAGTAAAGATGATTGCCTGTGAAAGAGCTTTATAAACCTGGTTTTGTGTCAGCTGGGAGAGAAAAGAGCCAGGCTGTTTGCTGATGAGCTTTTTGAGTTTGGGTTTTTTTTTTTCATGCCTTTTTGATAAGTCTGAGACAGACACCTCCAGAGCAGACCCAAAAGATAGGTGAAAAAACATGCATATAGTTTGTGTTTCAGACCACTGTGTACATGACAGACTAAACTAAAGATCCTACAAGAGGCTGCTTTTGTTCTCCTTCATATCAAAATGTTACTCTGTAGAGCCGCCCTTTCTTTCTTTTAATATCACAGATGCAGTTTCTGAAGAACTTCCTGGGGGATTTGATAAGGTTGCAACTGCCCAACCAGACAAAGCTGTGTCCTCACTTCAACCTGAGAGTACAGAGGATTTTCTCTTTGGTGACATCTATATAATACATCCCTTGGATTTCTCATAATAGCAGAAAAAAATAGAGAGCTGTTACTCAGACAAAGCAAAGTTTCAGAAAAACAAGTCACTAGTTTTCAGCTGATAATTTCTTTATCACAGCTGTTTCCATGAGACATTGCTATCAAAGGGCTGACCACCAAGCAAATCACTTTTGTAAATAAGGAAACTGAGATCCCTGTACCATTCAGGTATCACTCCTCAAGATCTGCCATCCCTCAGAGAACGTTTGATGATGTCAGCTTTTCTAGCTCTCCAGATGACAGCAAACTCAGTTATTTCATTTCACTTTTATTAGGAAATGAGACATTTGAAAGTCCAAAATGTCTTTGATCCCAGTTATTGAATTGCTACAGCACAACAAAGAGGCAGTGAAAATACCCAGTGGAATAGCCAAAATTAGCCTTCTCTGTTTAAACAGTGGTGCTGTCTGTCTATAAAGTAGGTATCCATGATATCCAAGACATGATAAAATCAGGGAGAATGTATCCAAACTTGTGTGCTGGCTAAAGTAAAAAGCTTCACCAGGTTAAGACACTGATTAGAGGAAAGGGCCTGCTGCCCCAAAGCTTACTGAAAGAACAGAACTTTAATATTTGCTGTTTTTTCCTAAAAGCTGGGGTTTTTTTTATTTTGGGCCAAAGCAGGCATAACTGAGCTATACCGAGTTCTCTTTTGAAATTTAAGTTGCTCTGTGTTGTTGCTGTTGGGGACTTCTGGTAAAAGTAGGATTAATGTTTAATTTACAGTGTTAGGGATTTCTGTGAAGATGAAAGAACTTTTGCTGTAGTGGGCTCTTAGCCTGTAATAGTATTCTTTTAGGGTTTTTTTTAACTTCAAAAAGCAAATATCAATAAATAAATAAAAACATCTGTTTGAATTAAAAACATCCCCTGGCTCAAGGAGCTGCAGTAGGCCTGTCAGTGTATTCTCCATCAGCATCTCCAGAGGATGCTAATGGAGCTCCACCTGCCATGAGCACAAAGAGAGGTTTCAGGAGCTGCTTTTTATTTTGAGGTCATCCTTGTGTAGAGTGAGGCTGACTGATACTTGGGCTGATGCTAGAAAGACTTTTTAGGAGTTTATGGTGGTTGAAATTAGCAGAGGATTGAAGTAAGGCCAATCCTGCTAGCCATGATTCACATTGAGTTTTTAGGTGTTTTGGCCTGTTTAAACTTATTACTGGCTGCTGGTAAAATGATGAACTTTGCCAAGAGCAATATCCAGGCAACATCAGGTAGTGAACCCAAACAAGCTTTTCATCCAGTGAGATACCCCTCTGACTTGAAAAATGTGGTTTTTATCCTCCCAGTTTAACTCTTCTCATCAGGAGACTGCTCATAACTGAGACATGTAGAACCAACTAATTTCACACATCCTGTCTCATTCCCTCATCTTTCCTCCTTGCTTTCCATGCACAGCTTATTTTTTTAGAAACTCATTCTTGTAATAGTTAGAAAGAGTCATAGTTTCTTAATGAAATTCCTTACTTCTGACACACTATAGAAAATAGCAACCCCTTAAGTAGACATCTGCTTGGAATTTTTGCAACATTTAATATTTCCTAGAATAGAGCCATAAATCGCCTTCTACCAGCTTCAATGTGCTAGTCAGTGTAACTCCTGCCTGCTTTGGGCAGCCAGAGGCTTTTGGGTGAGAGTTACATGCAAAGATCCAAAGCGGGGCCAGGAATGGGAGTTACAGATGGGTGTGAGCAAGTATGGTGTTCAAATTAAAAAATGCAGAAGAGAGCGGAGAGATTTAGAAGTTTTCTGAAGTGTCTGGCCCCCAGTGACTGAGTGCAGAGAAGAAGACTAATAGTTAGCTACCTGTTGCAAAGAGAAGGAAGTTACCATCCAGGACAAACAGAAAAGCAAAGACAGGCAGAAGCCATGGGAAGGAAAATCAGAGCAAGCTGGTGACTGCAGAGCCATGTTATTGAAGGTTTGCAACCTGGGAGCTCACAGTTACATATACATTTCTCTGAGACTACCGCAGTGGGAGGTGATGCAGACTAAGACGGCTGACAGCTAAACCTGAAAAGATTGAAAATAGCTGTTTTCCTCAGGGATTTGATTAGCCCAGAATAAGTGAACTGAATCAGGGGACCAGGCCCTCCAGCAGCTTTACTGCTGAAAGCCTGGAAGGGAAACCTGAGGCAGAATAGCTGTGGCATCACATCACATGGTGATGTACTGCAGATCTGCATCCTGCTAATTTGAACTACTTTTTATTCCTTGGAGAAAGGGCTCATTAGCCCTTTTAATTATTTTCCTATCTGCTAGAACTCCAGATGCCATTATGTTACGTAAAATGACAAATGTATTTTTAACTTGTAAAGCATGTGAACTTTAAGCTCCTTCCAGTGATACGAATACAGCTCCATTTCGATGCATGACTCATCTTCACATGTAGGGAAAAAAGCTCAGCATTTCACATCCCTGGAACCACATTTTGTGCACCAGCGATGAGCGACAGTTGCTGTGGGAACCATCTCTTTTAGTATCCTGACTGTGCATCCGAAAGTGCCGAGAAACACTGACCGCGTCTTTGGTCGCGTTTAGTGACTGCATTAAGTGAGAACACCGTTTCGGTGGCCAAGCGCCTGAAGGATCACTGCCCGTTATCGCGTCTCATTGCAACAGCCTGTTTAACACAGGGTTTGGAGCGAACGTGGCGATTCCCCCCCGTTCTCGGCGCCATCGGGGGAAGGGCCGGCGCTGCCACCGCGCGGGCGCGCTGCGGTACCAGCCCGGAGCCGCCGCTGCAGCCTCATTTCCCCCTTCTGTCAGGGCCGTTTACCCAAATAAATTAATATCGTACTTAAAATCACCGCCCTAAATCACCTTAAAACCCCCGCGGGGGTTGTTCCCCACCAGGGTCGTTGAGGG
The DNA here is from genome assembly GCA_013399835.1 of Leptocoma aspasia. NCBI lineage: Eukaryota > Metazoa > Chordata > Aves > Passeriformes > Nectariniidae > Leptocoma > Leptocoma aspasia. The sequence goes on from VXAX01002463.1 coordinate 514,513, forward strand.
GAACCCGAGCAGTGGAACCTGAACACGAGGCGCCTCCCGCTCCCCGCTCGGGCCCGGCGCAGTCCCGGCCGGTTGTCGGGGCTCGGGCCGNTTTCCCGCCCTCCGCCGCCGCCTCGGCGCGGGGCTGAAGGAGCCCCTCCGCTCGTGCTAACGGCGCTGCTGGCACCGGGACCCGCCCCGGGGATCCCCCTCAAGTCCCCAGCGGGACCCGCTCGGCTTTGGGAGCCACGCCATGGCATCTCCACGGACTTCAGTTTTTGGGTGGTTTGGTGGTCCCTGCCCCTAGCATGTGGACCAGGCAATTAAAGCACAGTCCCAGGGTTCGGTGCCTGACTAGGCAGCGCTGCTCTGGGGTTCAGTCCAGGTATTCGTGGTTCTCTTGCGTAATTTGGGAGTGTTGGGATGAGGCAGGGACCATTGGGAGGATTTCTACATAAAACATTGAGGCAACAAGTGGTTGGTGAGCGTTTATAAGCTCGAAGCTCTGTTCTGTTGTACAGAGCTTAGCTGTGGGGTTACTCCAAGACTCAGCAGTTACTCAGTTACTTTTTGTTGCAGTAAAAGCAGTGATTTATATCTGCAGACTTGAGAGCTGTGTGTATTGGAGCTGGGGTGACTGCTCTGTAAAGCTAAAGTGTGCTTTCCTGAGGTGACCCTCCACTTCTGTTCTCTCTGTCACCCGGTCATCTTGTTAAGAGAAAAGCAGTGAGGTGGGACAACAGTTAGTGGACATCAATTACTAACACTTGTTTACATTTTTACTCAGGACTAAATGGCGAGCAAATGGACTGTTTGAAGCATTGTGTTTGATTGCTTAAGAACCTCTGCTGAGGATACTCCACAGGAATCTGTCAGGTATCTCTATCATCCCTGACTCTCCCCTGATATGGAACAAAGTGAAGGTGAACAGGAATCCCAGGCAGAGACTGACGTGGAGAGCAAGAGCAGCGTGAAATCCTTGCCTGGGGGAACAGCCCATGTCAAACTAGAGATAAAAAAACATGCAGTTACAGACGACTACAAACTCTCCAAACGTGTGCTAGGGTTAGGAATCAATGGCAAAGTACTGGAGTGTTTCAACAAGGAGACAGGCCAGAAATGTGCTTTAAAGGTATGTGTGTTTTGTCTTTTTTTCCTTATTTTTGGTTTGGAGGCCAAAGTTCGTTCCCAGAACCCTGTAAAAGCTACTTGTTCTGTGCTTACCTTTCACAAAGAGTGATGCGTGAAGACTCTGAATATGTGGAAACATTTTGCTATTGCAACACTGGAGTCCCAGCCTGAGCCTTTTCCAGAATATTCTGTGTAGTTTCCAGAGTAATGTTATCAGCTGTGAAATTCTCATGTTCATATTTAAAAGACAAGAAAGCGGGGGAGTGAACCGTGTCTTGGTGTGTTCTGGGAGAAAACTTGCTAGATTTTGAATGAACATATTATGCAATACTCACAAGGAAACTAATTTGGATCTTGTACAGTGAATAGGCCCAAGCTGTGAAATACTTAAATGTTCATTGATCTTCAGTCTTTCCTCTGTTTGAAGACTTTTCTAAAGGAGCATTTCTAGTTGTTCATTTCTTTTCCTACTTTATTTTTGCAATCAATTTACCGAAGGATATTTCCTGGGAAAGCACTGATTATACCAGTATGGCAAGTGAGTTTAGTAGATATTTATGGTGATAAGTACCACTTAAATAAATGGAGCAATAACCATTCATTAGAGACCATAAAGCTTACTTGCCTTTTGTTCGGCAGCTTTTAAACTTGAAAATTTCCCTGATGCTCTTAAACCACATTATTAGGGAAAAAAGCAGCCTAAATGAGAACCAGGATGGTTCAGTACCAGAAGACTAAAAGCAGCTGAAGTAATTGTCATGAGAAGTACTTATGGGTGTTACAGATTCCTTGCTGGTGTTAATCTGATGGGTCCAGGAGGCTCTTGGGTATCTTTCCTTTCCCTAAACACATTCCATGTGTGCTGGGAGCAGGGTGGATCTGCCAGTGGTCAGCTGGAGGCTCTGCCAAGGCCTGGAGATGATCTCTACCAAACAGAACTGCTGTCCCCACCTAAGCCTTTGCATTGTGATAGAGAAGCCTGGAAATACGTGGCAGCTTTGGGTATTGAAAAAATAATTTAATAGAGGAACTAGAAAAGCTTATAATACAATAATTTGCTGATTAATTCACATGTTTCCAACACTCTCATGTAGTTTATCACACTCTTTTGTATTAGTTTCATGTAGCTGACTCACAGAAGTTTATCACAGGGAAACTGGAGGTTTTGACAAACAGACTGCAGATACTGGGGTTTTGCACCTGCCATGGGGAGTGTCACACCTTGCATCTCTGAGATGATCCATTAATCAGGTCCTTCTGCTGTGCTAGCAACATTAATTTCTAAACTTAGCATACTGTGATGAAGGATAATAGTTAATGCTGAAGCTGATCTGCTGTTTCTGAAGAGTTCAGTGGCTTTGTTGCTGGTTAGAGATCATTCATACTTCAAAGGGCTTGCAGTCAGAAGGGCTGGAAGCATTTTAAAACATGTTGCCTTTCCAGAGGGTAATCCAGTAGCAACAAGTATGTTCCAGAGCAAATTTGTTGCTCTGGAATGAAGTAGGAAATATATTCCAATGTATATTAGCATCTGGAACTATTTCTTTATCTTAGCCCTCAGAGTTGGGGAGAGGGAGAAGAGAATGGAAATTGCTGTGCCCTGATAGAATGTCTTCTGCTTGATGGGTTGGAGGAACCTGTGGTGGAGTCTCTAATACCTGTTTGTGTTTAGCACTGATTGAGTTGGCTGATTTGTTTCAGAACTTTGAATATATATTGAGGCCCAAAGTTCCACTTCCCCAGTCATTACAGGTCAGCAATTTTTCATGTATCACTGAACTTAGCCTGTAAATGTGTTTGTCATCCTGTTTCCCATCCAGCTTTGGAATGTGTGCACTTTTCTTCTGAAAGGGACAGAAGTATGGCAGCAATATTAAGATGTTTATAAGTTCTCTAGGGAGTTTGAATGGCAGATAATAGTTTGCTGCTTGCATGTGTGCATTTCTCATCCTTATGGGTTTAACTGCTGAATAAAAAGTTAAACATGCAATTAAGTAAAAGTGCCAGCAGCCCAGAAAGAATCCACTGCTCTCTGCAAAGATGGTCTAGTGAGATGATTACCCAACAAGGAGGGATAAAAACTCTGCTTGGTTAATTGGCAAGAATAGAAAGATCTTTTCCCAGCCCTGAAGATATTTGCAAGGATGAAAATATTCAGAGGAAGTTTTTCCTTTGTTTCTTGTGAAACCTGAACTGGGCCACAGAAGTCCCAAACCTGCTCCAGATGACACTTCAGAGCAAATCATCCAGTCAAAGCAGTTATGTAAAAGGGACAAGAAGCTTGGGAAAAAATATTCAGAAACAGCTTCAGAGCAGAATTCTCTGTGTAGGGACAACAGGGCCTTGCCACTGCTCATTCTTCTCAGGTGTGATGGCAGGGCTATCATTCACTTACAGGAATAGAAAGTAGAGGCTGATGAAGCTGTCACAGAGCAAACCCAGCTGGTATGACAGGTAAAGAGAAATGGAAAGACTGAATTGCAAGTTGAACATGAAAAAAAGGGATGCTGGATGGAGGTTGCTTGCACGTATCCATTGAGATTTATGTATATTTGTGGACAAATACTTCAGGCATGAGAGTGCTTGCTGTAACCTGCTCCTGGGAAAGGAAGAACATCACTCCTGCTGCTGAAGATAAAGTGTAATAGGCTGTTCCCCTTCACATGAAACTTGCCCATTAAAGCAGCTCCTGACTGGGCAGATGGCACTGCTTTCTGCCTGCAGGTTTTCTTTTAAATGGGAACAAAGCCAGCACAGCCAGGGTCTGGATAGAAATTACTCAATGGAAGGAATTTTAGCAGAGGTACTCAAGAGGAAAGGGCTTGAACAGGCAAAAATATTCACCCCCAGAGCCATACGTCAGTCAAGCACTCCATGCTGTAATTGGGAGGTCCCTGTTGTTGTTAGTCCATGTCCATAATTGGAACTGGTTAGAATTTAACTAATCATTTTGGAGTGGGAAAACACAGGAGATCCTTTTGGAGATACTGCAGGGTTTCAGTTATTTTCCTAAAATACTGTGTGGCTTAGTTTACTCTGCTTGGCATTGTGATTTGCTGCCCAGTTTACAATGTGCTGTCAGCTTTGTTTCTGTTAAATTTCTGCCACAGGCAGTGCTGTCCTGCTCCAGAAAATCTCATCTGGTTTCTCACTTAGACACATAATGACGTTTTGGCTGAACAGCAGAGTTTCCAAATAGTGAGAATATGAGGATTTAGAAAAGTAGAAGCATAAACAAAACTGCTGTGCAGGACTGTGGCCTTCTAGAAGGCAGCTATGTTTTGGTCTCTGTCTCCCTTACAAATAGAAAAGCTTCTCAGATCTCTTTCCGTAGTTGGTCCAGAAATAGCTGTCAGGTGAAGTCTAGTCACTCTTCTATTTTTATCTCCTCTCTGCCAGCCTGCCCCCTTCTGTTCACTTTACCTTTTGGGGCTTTAGGGCAAGTTTAACCTCCTCTTCTTTAACACTGACATCAGCCTGAGCGTTCTCTGCTGGTGTTTGCACTCATCATTGTTTTTAGGGAGAGGAGGAAACCAAAATAGCTGGTTACCTGTGAGGATAAATGTGAACTCCTGGGACTTGCCTTCCTTGAAAAAACACCCCAACCTACAGCTCCTCATTCTTTCTTTCCTTCTCCCTCATTTATTTTTTGGCACAAATTCCTGCTAAGTGATGTCAAAATAGTGCTTCAATGTATTTGATGATCTCCTTTATTTTTGTGGAAGATGGTAGGAAGGGCTCCAAACTGGGATTAAGAAATAGAGAGAGCACAGAGTTAGAGAGCCTCCTGCAGGGTATTGGGGCCTCTCTGCACCTGCAGCTTCAGGATTTTGGTGAATGTATGAATGAGTTTTCAGGATGTAAAAACAGTGTTACACATCATTGCCATACTATTCATCTTCAGTAAACAGATGGTGCTTCTTTCCAGAAGGAAAGGAAGGATAATTCAGGCATAGCCACAAAACAAAGACCCTTGGAACTTCAGGAAAGCTGAGTACCTTGGTTATGGGTGCACTGTCACTTTTGGGATGAGTAAGCCCTGAGTAGCAGGGGTAAAATGCTTCTCCTCTAAGCACTGGGCACATCCCCTGTGTACTGCAGATGCCTCCAGCCACCCGACACTTCAGGTCCAGGTGGAGTGTGTATGAATGGACCTGCTACTTCATGGAATTGTTTAGGTTGGAAAAGACCTTAAAGATCAAGTCCAACCATTAATCCAGCACTTCCAAGTCCCCCACTGAACCATGTCCCCAAGTGCCACATCTACACACAGACCTTATCCTCTAGAATAAATAGTGAGTTAAGCCATCCTTTGCCTCATGGAAAATGTGTTGTGCTGCTCAGTGCCAGCACAGAAGTGACTGTAACTTGTTGATTTGAAGACAAATAGGCATAGCCCAAATGTTAAATAAAGCAAAAAGCAAACACAAAATTGAATACCCTCCTTGCCTTTTAGATTTGAAGCATGTTTAGTGAACGATAGAAATGATAATTGTAGAGTAGGAGTCCCTGCTGTTACGCATAAGAGGTAAACATAACTTTCTTCTCAGAAGGAAAGAAAACAGGTAACGGAGAAAGAAATTTTGCAAAATAAGTCCTTCCCAAAATGATTCTTGGGACCCACACATAGGACTAACTAGAGAATGTTGTTCTGATTTCCATAGTTGTTGCGGACAGAGACAGGCATTCTGCCTCAGTTTCATTTAGTCTTGAGCTATGTTTCTGTCTCCCACTCAATTTTAATGTTTCTGATTACGTTAAATAGTTCTGCATGACAAAAACTATTAGTGGGATAATCTGTTTTCAGTTAGTTTACCCTGAAGCTAGGTCATGATTGCTCACAAACAGGAGACTGCACAGTCCAAAGTATTTGTTTTGCAAGTTATCTAAATGGCTGGTGCTTGTAAAATACCCTGCTTGCTGCCTGAAGTAAGATGATGACCAAGGAAAATTATGCAGCAGTGGAGAAAGCACTGCACAAGATGAAAGTTATTTTAGGCTGATGATTGCTTGTAGAATAGAAAATGGTAACAATCTTCTTAGATGCTGCAGATTGCATTTTTAGAAGAGAATTATGCCAGATTAGGAATGAAACATTTCAACATTTTTGGCATAAGGAAGAATAACGGTGCGCTAAGCTTAGAACTGTGATGACAGTTTGGGGAACCAAGTGTAATGGCTGGTTAGGTTTTATCCAGGGTGAAGCAGCTCTTCTGGAATGAGTGTGTGTTTCTGAAGGAAATTAGCACTTTCTAGTGAAGTATTCTGTAGTTCCCTCTTACCTACCGTGTTTCCTGCAGAGTGTTTATGCTGGTTTATCTCATGCTACAGTAAATTCAGTGTCAGTAACACAGCTCAGTCTGAGTAACAGAGTCCAGGAGCTTTGTTGTAGATCAAAGCTGGATACAGCATAGAATGAATATGAGTTCAGAAGAGTTCTAGTTAAATGCCAGCCCTGTCTACAGAGGAGTGCCTAAAATATGGATAGCATCAGACTGGTCCTTGAATTTTATCCTTCAGTGCCAATCTTGGTGACTATTATGTAAATATGCATAAAATACCTAAAATAACTTTCAGTCGATTAAAAAGTGGGTCGTTTCTACTGCTACAAGAATTGTTTTTAAACCAGTGAGTCATTCAAGACCAGAGTCTTTGAGCACTTTGTACTTAATGGGGCCAGACTGGCACCTTTCAAAGTGTCAGTTGGACTAGTTAATTTTCAAAAAATGAGGATTTATCAATTTACTTTGAAGATCTGACATTCTTGACTGGTCTGCTCTTTATTTGAAATATAGCAAATAATTTAAAAAATAAAAAGATGGGCTCAGTCTGAAATAATGAAACCATATGTAATAAATTTATTTTTTCAATGGCAATTCATTAAGCCTAAAAAGCAGAAACAGAAAGCCAAATGCTATAAACCATTAAGTCATCTTGAAAAAGCAAAACTATGTTGATGCTACTTTTCACCTTCTCTGTTCTCCCCCAGTCTCTCAGCAAGCTGGCACACGTTATAGCCTGACTTGCGTGGCAGCGAAGCTCGGGAAGATCAAGGTGTGTTCCCCGCCTTGCCAGGTTCAAAGGCCCGCTAATGTTCCGGATAAGTGTCTTTCTGCAGCTGCGGGGAAGGTGCTGAAAGCAGAGCACGTGTGTGCCTCGCTCAGACGCCACTGGTCGCCTGACACCCTCCTCGGACTAGGAGGCTCCTCTGCCTCCCCCTCCTCGCTTTAGAGTATAAATCCTCCTGTGCCATGTAACCAAAGGAAAACCTCGCTGATTTGTGCTAGTGGGAGTCTCGTTACAGGTAACTGGATTTTACAGATCAGCTTAAGTGCAAAGTAGCAAGATGCAAGAATTGTAAACTTAATTTACAACACCAGTGTACTTCAGGTGTATTTACTTATGATCATATCACGTGGAGAGATTCCCAGATTGGAAAAACCTGGTAACATTTGGGAAGAAATCAGGTCCACACCTGAATGTCAAGGCTCACACACATCCCTTTTTCCTTAGTGTATTTTCCTCTGTCTGTGGTAGCACCCTGTGTAAGAGTGGCTTGGCCTGAGCATAAATGGCTTCTTGTTGTTGTTTGTGCCAGTTCAGTTTCAGCAGAAAGCAGAGATTATGTTTATGCTGTGATAAATTCATGGGAAGCACAGAGAAGGAAGGTGTCACCGTTATTGGGAGCAAGAGCAAATGTGAATTTGAGAAAGTTAGTGGATTAATATCTTGCCTGTGAAGACTGTTCCGTTTTAATCCCTTCACTGTATACAGTGATTTATCTTTTTCCTTAAAAAAATGATACCATCTTTGATTTATTTACACCATCATGCAGCATTTTGCATCCCTAAATATTTTTGCAGTTGGTCTTTGCTTGACCCTGAAGAAGTTCCCATTTCTTACACCACCCAAATATGTTTCCCTGTTTTGGAAGTTTTCCATGATAAATGTGTCTTCAGAACAGCAGACTTTAGGATGGTGTGTCATATTTTATTAGCAACAGTACAGCTGTCTGCAGAGCTTTATGTCTTTTATGTCTTTTGGTCCTGCAGAGATGTTTGAAGTCCATGTGGCTCTTGCTCTCTCCAACCACACAGTGACACTGATGGGCAGGGAAGTGGCAGGGATATGGCCAGTGCTGGAGGTGGAGAGTAGATGACCTGCTTAACTAATTGCAAAACCGTGAGAACTTCTTTCCATCAGCAGCAGTGAAAGCTGGTGGTGTGGTCTGTCTGGATTAGGGTGTATAAACTGCAGGGATTGTGGTATTTTACACAGACTTCCTAAGTACTTAAGATGATTCAAAGCTCCGTAAATGAGATTAAGCTGTAACGCTGCAGCATTTTAATACCTCGGGAGTGAAGGGGGAGAGGATTCTTGCTCAGCATGTAAATCACAAGTGGCCTCTGAGTTTCTGAATCTTTGTGATACCTGGCATTTTGCACTGGAGCTTTCATGGCCTGTATTAAGAGAAAGCCCAAATATTAAATTTGTGTGAAAGTTAAATTTTCCTCCAGGGAAGTTTGCTTGCTGAATTTGTTTTAAAAAACCCCCAAAACCAAACAAACCAATCCTGAGTGTGCTATCTTTATGAGTAATTTCAGATGATCTGGATAAGGAGCCAGTCTTATTAAAGTTGCACTGTGCACAGATCTTAAGTCTTGCCAGTTCAAACTCTGGCTCTTCTCCATGGGCTTTTTCCCAGGATTTTTTTCTCTTGAATACTCTCTTGAGGATGCTGGCATTCCAAGTAACAGGCCCTAAAGCAGCTCCTGGGATCTGAGTCAACAAGGGTTGAGGACAGATTTATTAAGACGGTTATAAGGGGAGAAATCAGGAAAAAAAAAAAAAAGATTGTTTATGGGGTTTTTGGATGGCATTTCTGAGCTATATAAACTGTTTGGGAATGGCAGGGTGTGGTGCAGCTCATGATCTCCATGGCCAGGACTGTGTTGTGCTGAGGTTTTGGCTGGCTCTTCTGCCCAGGTGTGAGTCAGGCTGGGCCTTGCGAAAGCCCTTCAGTGCTGATTTGTGCCAGCCTTGGCTTCTGTTTTACTGTGGGGTGGGGTTGGGTGTAATTCTGTTTTCAAAGGAGAGCAGTTAAAAACTGGATAGGGAGCAGTTGGCTCACACACCTGTGTTCTGTGTTGGCCTCCTGTGTGCTCCTTAGCCCTGAATCTACCATGTATTTCAGGGATGAAATGTCCTTAAAATCCCTTTCCATGCCACAAAGCCTGGCATTTGCCAGTGTTCTCCTTGCCTGTTGTTCTAACACTGAGAAATACTCCCCTTTACTTGCTTAATTTTTAACCAAAATTGTATTTATTTTTCGTGTAAAGGATTAATTTCTCTCAGGGCCTTATTCCGTTTTCCCACATGTTGCTTTTAGTCAATGTGCCTTTGTCAGAAGCAGTCTGGTTTCCACAGCAACGAGTTGTTAGCACCAAAGATGTCAGAGATCCAAGGTAGGGAGGGGAGGGGGCTGCATTTTCTGGCTCAGCTGCTGTGCCACGGTACCGGCCTTGCTGCAGCCATGCTACAGCACAACGTCCCCATTGTCTTCATGAAGAGTAAAAGCCTTTCATTTTGTTCTACTCTTCCCTTTCCAATCAATTTACAGTCAAAATTTGACACTTGGGAGGTAGATGGGGCTTGATGGTTCCTTGATGCTTTAAAGCTTCCTGTTCTTTCAAGCCTCTCTTGTAAGGGCACTGCTGTGTCTTCTGCTTTTTAAAGAGTTTTTCTGTGGACAAAATAGGGCTTTTGCATACATACAAACCCTGTAGCAGTAAGTTTGTGATAAAGGGAAGCAGAGCACTATTCTTTCTGACCCATGTTCAATGTCTGCCTGTGAATGATAACACAAAAAATTGTCAATCCTTTCACCTTGCCCAGTAATGTGAAACCTGCTCCAATTAAACCTGCTTCGTTGGGTTTTCCAAGGCTCCCATTTCCTTAGGGTGGGAACTGAGTCTCGCTGCTATTGACCTTGGAATATTGCATTATTTAAAAGGATTTTCTAAAACATAGTTAACCTGTGAAATTCATTGCCCCAGGAGTGGAGAGGTTGTGATGCTGTGAAGATCTTGAAAGAAAACAGAGCTTCTCTGAGCATTTCAAATGTGAAGAAACCTCCTGTAGTTTTAATATACTGTACAAATTCGGCTGTGATCTTCCAGATCCTGTTGTTACAACTGATAAATACAAAACTGTCAGGATAAATAATGAAACTTTGAGCTTCAGAAGGCATATTATTGTTTCTCTTGTATTAAGTGTACTGCTGCTGCAGGGGTACAATATCCTCCTGTCTAAGGAGAGGGAAATGGAGCTGTGGCCTCAGCTCTGCTGGTGGCTGTGCCTCTGGGTAATGTCCATCCCTTGCACAATAGTTTCATGTTAAGGGTGTGTCTTCCCGAGCAACTTGTACTTGTCCAAACTTGGATGTAAACATAAGGTGAAATAGATTTTTTTGCAACAGCTATTCATATTTAGATCAATTTTTTTCCTCCTCTTCTGAAGGGCAGGGCAGGAAGGAACTTTATGAGACTTGGGCTGTGGAAATATAAACGGTGTCATGTTACTGAAAGTTCTTTTCAGGCACATTCTGCTCCTTATTTTCACCTTTAATATGAATTAGGGTAAAACCCAACTGCTAAAGACAGTTAAAACCAGAAGCTGAAACTTCAGAGACATGGGTAGTTAATACTTTAAACTGGCTTAAATATATGATGAAATCATGCACCCCAATGCAGGTTTTAATTTAGTTTTTGCATGCCTGTTATTGACTTTCAAAGGCTAAGCTTTGTATCTGGAACTTGGAATAGAATTGCAAACTACTTTGGTAGGTAGTTTGCATTTTTATTTCACATAATATACTTTATTTCACTTTCTTAACAAGTATCTGGCTTTGCATCAGAGTTTGTGGTACTTAAGTCGTGCCTACAACAAACAAAATATCTGCATAGCTGTCTTGTGTACTGGAATTAGGTGGTTTTCCAGATTTATCATGTTTGGTTGGGAGGGTTTAAAGTTGATTTTTTTTTTAATGTTTGAAAACCTACGAAGTAGCATCTCCCAAGATTGCTGGCACCAGAGTGCAGGGAAGCAGACTGCCAAAGTGAGAGCAGCACATGGGGAAAGGTCAATTAATTTAGAAACAGTCCCAGTTCCGGTGGGTTGCTATCAAGTAGAGTTTTTCTCCAGTCTCTTAGCCTTGTAATAACCTTTTCCTGGTGCTGAGATGCTGTTGTTAAAGGCCTCTTGGTGGCAAAGGGAGTGTGAGAGTGACTTGCCTTTCCAGCTGGATTTCAGAAACCCTGCTTGCCAGGTGTTCTCTGTTGTGACAGGTGTGACTGCCTTGGCTTGGGCTGGGCTTCTGTGTCTGTTACTGTTGAAAAATGGGACAAGACACTCAAGATCTGCAAAAACTGACCTCTTGCTGCCCTTGGGAGGAGGAGAAAACAGCAGTAAATGTTATTGATAAAACGCTTCATACAAGAGCAATTAGTTCTGAGTTGTCCCCACCTCTCTACTGTCTGAATCAGTTGTGGAGGTGTGAGGGAGGGTGAATGCTATGTTGTGTGCACAAAAGCCAAGTCTCCCAGGGAAAATAAGGATAAAGTTCTCACAAGTGTTGGTTCAATAAAACATCCAACACAGCAATAGTAATTTATGGTTAGATGGTTCTTGCTGTTTGTGGCAGTCGTCATTTTTGGCAGTATCAGGTAATAACTGTGTAGGACTGCTTGGGTCTAAAACCAAAGCAGGATTTTTCCTCCATCCTGCAAGAAGGGAGCAGGTTTCACTGGAGGGCAGTTCTAGAGGAGGAGAATGGCTCAAGCTTGGAGCCTGGGCAGTCAGTGTGAGAAAGGGCTGTGTGACAGAAATCTCGTGGGAAAACATCCATGATCCTGCTCAGTGTGGAGCTTCTCCCATGTCTTCTTTCCCATCTATCCCAAGCATCCAAGCTCCTGAGGAGATTGGTGTTCTCTGGTTTTGTTTGTGTAAGCCCTCTAAACTCAAACACCTGAGGCCACTCAGAGTGCTGTGACTGTATTGTCTGCTCAACAACTGCTTTCTAATTCAGTCATGCAAGTTCCAGATATTTATTTCTGCTTCTTGAGGATGCTGTGACTGGGAAGACCAAAAGGGAAATTTCTGTCTTTTAAACTTGATCTTCCATCTGCATTTGAGTAAGTTAAAATGGGGATGGCTTGGTAAGGGAGGGGGGTGTTGTTATTATCACCACTGGTCACCAACTTCTCGTGTGCACAACACACCACCTTCATCACCGAGGAGCATTGCTCTGTTTTATATTAAAAATTAATAACATTAATGTGTCCCATCATCCCTTGGTTTCCTGCTGTGTAGGGGATTAGCAGGAGACTACTGCTTGTCATTCCCCCTTTATGTCACAAGAGCATTAAATGCTCTTTGGCTGAGATTAACACTGTTAATATATTATTAATATAAATTAATGTTCTGGTTTATGTTGCTTCTTATTACCAAGGGCTCCTCACCTACTCTGAAGACCAGTATGCTTTAAAGCTCCCAAGTCCACCAGGTTTGGGTTTTTTTGCAAAAGAGCTCACCAGGATAGAACTCCCTTAGTTTCAACTTTGCAACTTGAAACCATTCATAGGAGGAACTTTTCTAATGCAGTGACCCTACTGAGAAATTAGGCTGCATTGAGGTGTCTGTTCAAGCCTTCAAATGATACTTCAACTTTAATTAAAAAATAAATTAACTTTAATAAGATAATTTACACTTTCATACCACATTTAATCTAAATCTGCAAGTTATTCATTGAAATACCTTCTACCTGTGGACTGTAGCAATCTTTAGATTCCTGTGCACATATTGTTGCATGATAATACAGAAATCTTGACTGGTGCTTTGTATCTGCACAGAGCAGTCAGTGTCCCTGCTGCAAAACTTGTGGGGGTTTTCTAATTTTCTGTTTACTTTTAGAAAATGGTTTAATTACATTTATAAAGCACTTTCCTAGGCACACAAATAGAAGCCTGTGCAGCTCGGGAGCTGTCAGTGTGTATTGGTCACTGATTCCTGCGGGGGAGACATCAGGAGCAATGATCTCTCCCACTTCAGTGGGACTGATGGCCATTAAAGGTCCGGAGCTGACTGCTTGTTTTGCAGGGAGTATTTCTAGGAAGCCCAAAATCAGTATTCCTGGGAACTCTGACATCTTCCCCTTGTTTGAGGGAACTTCATCTGCAAATACTCGTGGTTTTGTGCTTTCATTCAGTTTATTCCACACTTTTAAACTTTTTTCTTCTGTGTAATCAGAGCATAAGTTGATTCTCTTCTCTTCCACCCCCACCTTTTTCTGCTATTCATTCTCTGGAAGGATTACATTTTAACTACTAAATGTCAGTAAATGTCAACTTTTGCTTCCACTCCAAAACTTCAAATTTTTTATTTAAAATTATGAGGGGAAAGTAATCTGTGAGGTATCACTCTTTACATTTTTCCCTTTTTCTTAAATTCATTTAGCAGTCAATAAATAGAAATTGTCATTCTGAAGTATGATTAAATTTGCTCCTAATTTTTTCCAAACGACTAGATTTGGTGTTTTCAATATGTAACTTCTTTTGATAAGGCACCGAAGAAGAGAAAAAGTAAAATTGCTTTAAAAATAAAACCAGAATTTGCACTTGAACTTTTTCTGAGGCAAGATAGAACTGTATTATCTCTACTTTTTCTTTACAGTTGATAGGCTCCCCATTTAGTGAGGCTTTTCCCCCAATTTTATTTTATTTTTACTAGTTATGTAGAAATATAAGCTCTGGTATATTATTTGCATGTTTCTTCTGAAATCATGGACCTTGTTAGCTCAAAATAAAATACATTGGTTTGCCCTTTTTTCATGTTTGTATATATCTTTATGTAAGAACATGAGAGCCAAAATTTGTATTATTTAAAGAAAAGGGAACAAATAATCACTAATTACTGGGAACTGTAGCCCACTAGAAGCTTGTTAGTAGCTGCAAATGTACAACAAACCCAAACTTGTAGGATGAGTAACTAAACCAAAAACGTTAGATGCCTTTCTGCCTTTTTCCTGAAAAGCCTATTGGAGTTTGGCTTGCATTGGGAGCTCAGTTTTGAAGCTCTATTTGTTTGCTCACTGACTGTGAAAGTGGAAGTCAGTCAGCATTTTGGGGAATACTCAGGCTTTACATTCTGTAAATCAAGGATGTAGGAAAGAGGAGTCCCAAAGCAGATGGTGCTGCTGCCGTTCCACGTAACTGTGCTGTCTTTGTGCCTCTGACCCTCCAGTAACCCAAGGTTCTTCTTTTGTTTAACACTGTCCCCATGAGGTCTGTGTTCCAACTTCACCATTTACATCTTCCTGTCTATCCACACAGGATTATATTTTTACATCTTAAAATTTGCCAAAAATGTGAGTGGAAAATTTTGGATATACGAGTCTTTTATTCAGCAGAATATGCCAAAGTTTACCTCGTTACTTTGTTCAAGTGTTCCCATGGAAGACTTGGAGGAGCTATGAGGTACATTTAGTATTTCTGCTGTTTGGCCAAAGTACTTTTTACGTGCAGTTGTTACTTTTCCATGCAGTTTTAGAAGGCTGGGGGAGCAGCGGGGAGTGTTCCCTGTGCTGTTTCCTCCTGGCTGGGCTCTGAGTTGTGCTGCTCTGCCCAGTGGCTGCTGCCTATGGAGCTGTTCTGAAGGAAGAGCACAATCACTGCCCCACAATCTCTGCCCCACAATGACTCCATGCAAAGGGCAGGCTTTCGTTGCACAAGGACAAGGAGTATTCTGGGATGTGTGTATCTGTTCCCCTGATGCACATGCTCTCCACTCAGGTGGCACCTCCCAAATGGCTTCTCTGTTGAGGTGAGCCAGGTCCAAGCCTGAGAGCAGCTGAGTTGATCAGGATGATCTGGATGATGGGCCCAACTCAGTCTCTCAGTGTGGGTGTTCCTTGTGAGGAGGAGCTGAGGGCACTTGTTTTGTTCAGCCTGGAGAAGACTAGGAGAGACCTCACTGAGGTCTTCAACATCCTTCATGAGGGGCAGGTATTGATCTCTTCACTCTCATGACCAGGGAGAGGACTCAAAGGAATGACATGAAGTCAGGGGAGGTTTAGGTTGGATATCAGAAAAATGTTCTTTCCCCAGGAATGGTGGGGCACTCCAGGGAATGGGCCCAAGGCTGCCAGAGCTCCAGGAGCATTTGGATAATGCTCTCAGGGACAGGGTGGGGTTGTTGGGGTGTCTGTGCAGGGCCAGGAGCTGGACTGGGCGATCCCTGTGGGTCCCTTCCCACTCAGGATACTTTGATTCTACGAGGGCTGTAACCCAACATTGAATACAGGTGTCAGACTTCAGTCTGTAACCTCCATTTAAGGAAGGCAGGTAGGATTTGTGTCTGCAGCTGGCTGATTGAAAACCTGATCCAGCTGTTAGCACTGCATGGCTCACAGGAGGCTTGGCTGCTCCCAGAGCTGCTTCTGTGCACTGTGCACCAGCCTGCTTCCCCTTCCCTGACACTGCTGTTGAATTGGGGTCTCTGCTGGAGCAAGAGACATAAGTATTATAAAAGCCATACAATTGGCCAAACAGTCTTGGACTTCTTTAGTGTGATTACATTTATTAAAATTTCTCTTCTTAAAATATAATGTATTTTTCATTGCGCCACAAGTCAGGAAGTGTGAAATAAGTATCTTCTAATTTCACCTATTTTATTGATAGCTTGAAATGGGAGAAAAAGAGGCAGCAAATTACTTACCTATAGACTTTGTAAGATAAAAAAGTAAGGTACACAAATGATCTGGTATAGCCCAGTAGAACTGAGGAAAATAAAACCAACTAATAAGTATAGTGGGGCTGAAAGACATGGAGGTAATGACCCTTACTGAAAGAAGAGAGCAATCCGATAAATGAATCTAAGAATTATTGATTTTATTATTTCAGTTAAAACAAAACCAGAGTGGTAGAAAATTACATATTTTTTCAAGGTGGTGTAGTGGCACAATTTTGTGTAATATAACGCTGAAATGAAGATAATTCCTAGTTTTGATTATTGGATCAATCAGGCATTAATAAAGGTAGCAAGTCTTTTATTCAAGTCTTTGATTCTTTACTACACCAGAAAAACTAGGCTGTATTTGAGCAAAGCAAATGAAGAAGTTGCAGTAAAAGAAGCTAAGGGTTGTATTAAGTCATCGATTCCCTTGCTTTTGTAAATGATTTTCAAGCAGAAATATGAGGTACAGATTAATAACAGTAAAGTCATCAATACGATGTTACAAAATCAAAACAAAGTGGAAGACATGTACTTCTCCAGAAGATGTGAGGAATAGGTAGAAGTAAAATATTAAACCTAATGCATGCAGATACTTGAGTTTATCCCTTCTGGGGATTAATTAATGCCAGTACAGCAGCATTAAAGAAGTTAAAGGACTTTCAGTGGAGACCCTCAGTTACATTTGGTGCATCAGGGTTGATCTGATTTGCTACAATAGTGCTGGAACCACTTAATGTGTGGATGGAACTGCCTTTGCAGCCTGCAAATCTCAGCATCAAGTGACAGATACTGCCTATCAAGGAAACATCAACCATCTGAATTGTTCCAAAGCAGATCATTCTGGATAAGGGCTATTTGAAGGGAGAGCAGTGATGAAAGCTGAATAGATGTGGTTTGAAGACAATATCAGGAAAAGGCATCTCAGAATGCTGATTACTTTCCTGATGTAATTAGCCTCTAGGGCAGTATCAGAGTTCATTGTGGAAAGAAACAAAAATAACCACCAAAGTCATTGTCCTTGCTCAGGCAAAATATCTGTAAGTTGAGAGAGAGGTTTATCTTGGTGAAGACATCAGATCTGTGACTAATGTGATAAATCTCATGCAAAAAGAAAAAAAACAGATGTCAGGAAAAATGATGCTGTTGTGAGGTCAGTGCTATGAGTGCTCTTTCCAGGGAACTCCACTGTGCCTCTGGAAAGAGGCAGATTTGGGCTGGACTGAGAACTTTGCTTCCTGGTGGGATTGCCTTGGTCTGCATGGCCTCACACATCTTAGTATTCTGACAGATTTGAAGAATGGTTTTTCCTGTGCTGAACTGAACTGGTTTTGCAGGAGTTGTTTGGGCAGAAATTGTTCAACCTTTTCCAGTAATAAGACTGTAGGAAAAAGAAGTTTTGACTACATAAAATACAAATTTAGTGTCCAGTGATTTGCCTGTTACTTGGATTTGAGGTTTATTGAGGGGTGAATTTTGTTCTGGGCGTGTTTTGCCCCGTCATCCTTAAAATCATCCCAAGTTCAGCCAAGTTCCAAATCTGTAATGATCAGTCTGCTCTCATACACAAAGCTCACTCATAAATGGCAGTTTTGTGTTGGTAAACTGAGCATTCAGGTGTAGGAGATGTCAGGATCTATGCTGTGTTTACACTTCTGACTATCTTGCACTCTGTATTTTCTATCCCACTTAAGGATTTTTCAGTGCACAGACCAAAAATATTGGAGTGGTAAATGATTGATTTCAATAGCTGGTTTCATTGTCCTTGTTCAGTGTATGGATTTCTTTATTTCAGGTTAGCTTAGACCTGCTATGAAAACAGGGTTTGGGTTTGTTTTGTTCATTTCCTCCTCGTTGTGCCTTGAGGAGTTTTCACTCTAATGGCTGGATCACTGTTATTTTCGCAGTGTGGCTTTAAGGTAAGTTTGCATTGTCTCTACTTTGTGTGTGTGGAGCAGGTGAATAAGTTAAACTTGTAAAATTCCACTGAATTTTGTGAGCTGCATATGAAATATCTTGGATGGGGGTGGCTTGGTTTTGGTTCCCCCCACAGGTACAGATTGCTCTTGAACTCAGTCGAGCTTTTTAAACCCAAGCTGTGTCCCAGCTGGGGGTGCCCAGGACTTTGGCAAATCCAGCTGCAGTCCAGGCCCTGGGAAATGAGGAATAGGCAATTAGAGAGTACCTGTGTGGCTCAGCTGACTTCCTGAACATTGCATGAGACATCAGGAAGAGCAAGAGGAGAATCCGGATTTCTGAGAGTGGCATTCAGCTGTGGTTAAACCACAAGACACTTGTTTCTTATGCTGCACTTTCCAGTGTCTGTGTAGAATGCAGAGGAGATGGGAGGGGCTGCAGATGGCAGTTCCTGTCACTCTGCATCCCAGCCTGCATCCTGACTGGGTTCAGGCTGTGCTCTGGTGTAAGGAAGAAGTTAAAGGGGGAGGAATAGTGTGTAATAATATTGTGTTTAATACATACAAAGGGAGCAATATTCAGGCTACTCAAGCACCTTAATCCTGAAGTTCACTAATGTTAGAAAGGCATTTTAATAATATTATAAAATATGTATTTCACTTTTGGTAATTATCACAAAGACCTGTTCTTAGCAAGTAGAAGATAGACAAATAGTTCTGGTTTTTCTGCAACATGTTATTTATTATGTATTTATTGAAAGGGTATTAAATGGTTCAGAGAAAACAATTTAGAGAAACAGCAGAACTGATGGAATTGCTCAGTTCTGCTGTGTGCACAGAATTTATATTATTAGGATTTATTACAGTTTCTGTCATCTCTGTTGAAGATTGCCAAATAATTTATGCCAAAGCACCCCACTGCAGTAAAACGTGAGAAAGTGACATCCAAAGACAGGTTTTGTCCCAAAAGAAGTCTGTGACCCAGAAAAGGATCTGAGATTCCTGACTCCAGTCTCTTAATGGCAAGAGCTTAGGCTGTTGACCAAGCCATAGCAGTCCATGGGTTGCCTGTATGTAAATACATTATCCATGTCAGAAAATCCATGGTGAAATCTTGCAGGCAATTCCAGGCCCGTGAGCTGCAGGACACTTGGAGTCAGAGGCACATGGAGAGAGTACCACACAACAGCCTTCAAGGAGCACTGCTCAGGAGTTCAGTGGTGCTTGGGTTATTGCTGATGCTGCCATCAGTCCCTTCCAATAAAGCCTCACTGTTCTTCCTTTGTTTCTCTGAAGCCTTTCCAGTGAAACCTGCAACCTGGGCCTTGTCTGCTTTACAGCTAATTGATTTATTTTTTAGTCAGGAACATGCAAAGATGGTTCCGTTTTTACTTCTTCATTTTTCTTTACAAAAGTTACCTCATTTGCCTAAACTGGATCAGAACTTCAGGATTTTGAGCTGCCAAAGCTTCTTTTACCAGTGCTTCTGTGTGTGCAGTGGTCACAAGACACACTACAAATGGCCTTGGTGGGAAGATAAGCTGTATAGGCTGGGTTTTCCTTTCCAGTTTTTATTGGCCTGGCATTAACAGCTCAACTGTGTAAAAGAATATCAATGTATATGAAAAATTTAAACATTTCTGCAGTTTTGGAACCGGCAGCCCTATGTGCTCTGGGCAATGAAAAGGATCTTTTTTGGGGTATTGTAAGAGAGATGGAAGGCTCCAGGGTTGGAACGGAGGGAGGGAAGATGTGGGATTGTGGATGTGATGCCTGCTGTCTTCCATGTGTTGAATTGGTAGCTACCTCTGTGAATTCTATACTAACTTTACCCAAATAATAAAGACTTGGAAACAAGATGTCTGAGCTAAAGGTATAACAAATAATAAATTCCCACAGAACACAAGACATTATTGATAATAAGAAAGCCTATGGCAACAATATTAACAGGCAAAGAGCATGGAGATGGGAAAGATAGGGTGAGGAATGTGACAATTGACTGTGTGCCCTGGATTTTAGGACAGGCAAGAACAAATGTGTTTTGGAAGGTTTGCATAGTCAAAGGAGATAATGTTATCATATGTGGCCTAGATGAAATCTGAACTGAGAAATATTGCAAGAATGTACAACACTATAAACTATTTATAAATCTGTAATCTTTACATTTGACGGTATCTTTGCAGAATGCAACCTTTAAATTTCACCTTTAAAGTGCCAGAGAGCACTGGGATTTAAATATATTTCTGTCTTTTTCTTCTGCCAGATATCTCTTTGGCTTTGTACCTTTTGCAAGGTATGTAAGACAACTGTGTGGTTGTATCCAGGAGAACAAAGTTATTGCACACATTGCAAAACAGCCAGGGATTCAAGGCCAAGGCCTGCAGAATTGAACAGAGCTCAAAGGTGGGGAGGATTTTTTTACAAGCCTTCCAAAGATATGGGCACTGTGCAGCTTTGAAAGATGCAGCCAGACCTCTTTTGGGCAGAGCAAGAGGTGGGGTTGTGGTGAAGGTTAAAATTTCAAGTTTCCAGACATGTCTAAAGGAAGATGACAGGCTTTGTGGCTCGCTTCACTCGATTCACACTCTTGGATTGGTTTCTGTTTCATTTTTAGTTCCTCTAAATAATTGCTTAATTTGAATATGAAACTTTATTTTTTATAACTTTTTTGTTTTGGTTTGTGGGTCTGGTATTATTCTGGGGTAGCCAGAATTTGGGTCGTGAAAAATAGGCACTTAGTCATTTGAGTTAACCATCCAGACTTCAGTCCTGTTCCTGCAGCCAAACGTTATTCCTTCTTTCTCAATGGGCAAGATAATTTTTCTTTCTGATTCAGAGGCTGAATCACCCTTTATTAGAAATTGCCCGGGTAAGCACGTTACAGAGTTATGAAGAGGCTTCACTTTCACATTCCAAGTCCCAAGTTCTTGTGGTCTTTTCAACAGAAGGTTCCCTGGGATACATGAGTGAAACAGATATTTCTGTAACAGTCCTTTGGGAAACAGCAGGAGTGTTTTTCCAGTAGTTCTTGCTATGGCAGTGTATAATTTAGAAAGTAAATGCAGCTCTGGCCTGGCATCCCCTGAGAGTCCTGTGTGCAGCTCTCTGCTTCTGCCACTCTCGTGAAACTTGCCTTAGGAGTGTCTTCCTTTTTCAGGCTCTCTTCTGAATCCCCCTCACCCTGAAATGAATCCATGTAGCCCTGAGGAGGTTTTCTTGCTAAGGCTCACATTTTCTTTTGTTGTGTGACAATTGGTTTTGGAAATACCTCCCTTAAAACTGAACAGGAAATGATATTGTGATTGCATGAAAATTTTATCAAATACAACAATTTGTATCCCCCACACTAAGAAACAACCAGGAACTTTTAAAACTCCTCACAAGAAGTGAGAATAGCCATACCCTTCCCAAAATAGACAGTGGTTCCCCCTCAGCTGGGCTTTGAGGAATTCAGGGCTATGTCCCTATTTTGCCAGCTTGTGTTTCAGGTGTGAAAACTGGGACACACTGCACACTGTAGGCGTGCAAAGAGTTCTCTGTAAGAGCTGGAAGGACTCAGGTAGTGAAATGGAAGACCCTCATCTAATTCAGGCAGAGCAAGAATCTGGAAGAAGATTTCTGCAGCCAGACTTAATAGGAATTTGGCTGTGCATTATCTGATCTGGAGATCGAGGGTCTCTTGGTGGTTTTCCATGGTGGTTCTGTCCGGGATCTGTGAATGCTTTTCTACCAATCTGCTGTATATTTTCATGTGGAAACTTCTAGTTTTGACTAAAATAGTTCTAATCTTGCAGTTGGAAATACAGATAGTGGTAGGTAATGATGAATTCTGGCAGAGCACCCCCCCTCATGTTCAAAATATCACACTCTTGGAATAGTTACTTCTAAGAAGAAACTGAAACTTCAGGAGTTTTGAGTTTTAATGCATTAAGGTTTGAAAAATGTCTCCAGATCCTACAATAGTTGATATCATCATTTAGTATTAAGAAGTGTTTTGAAAGGGATCACATTTGATGACCTGGTTGAGCTCACCCTGCATAGTTGTGTGATGAAAACAATGTATCACTGTCTTCATGTTCTTTCCCTAGACCTTCAGGGATTCTCCTCTCCCAAAACAGGGCACTGGGAGTGGAGAAGCCTGTGGTAGCAGGGACACTGGGATGCTCTTTGGACCTGGTCTCCTGCTGGTTGCAAGCAGCCCTCATAACTTTTATTAGAGACTAAGGGGAGGCAGGAGGGTCAAACGTGTGTCTGAATTTACAAACAATTGACCCCCTCCCTTGGTTATGAAATAGTGAAGATGGATCAAGAGACAGTTTCTAAAGGTTTTCAAAGCAGCCCCTGCTTGGGAAAGTGTTATATGGCCATATATAAATAAACATAAAGCATTTCTGGTGATGGGAGAAGGATTAACCATGGAAGCTGAAATTACCACCACCTGACAGGTCTTGGACAACATCCTGCATGTTAAGCAGGTGTCATCCAGATCTTCTGGGGTGTGGCATGACGTTCAAAACCTGCAAATTCCCCTTACCCTTGCAGTTTCCACCTGGGGTTCTGTCTTCCCAACCAGAAGGAAGAGCATCATGGCTGAGTGCCTCCTCCCCTTGCCACTGCCTGCTGTGAAGTGTTGGAGCAGCTCTGTGGGGGGAGCAGCAGCTGCACGCCCGGACAATCTGTTTCCCTGTTAACATGGCTTTAGTGCAGGGATGTTTTCCTGTTTCCCTGGTGGGTCACATCCAGGAGAATGAGCCTGGATGAGCACACATTGCTTCTGTGAAAGCATCACCTCAGGAGTCAGGAACACTTCCATGGGGCAGCTGTTTCCAGGGTATTGATGTTAGTTGGAAGCAGGCAGGTGGCTCCTGAGTCCCTTTTCTGTTGCCCTAGCTTTGTCACTCCCTCCTCCCCCTGCTTCAACCCAGACTCTCAGACACCCTGACTTGTGGAAGTGAGCCAACATTGCAGTGTACCACAGGCAGCTACTGCTGCAGGGAGAGGAGGGGAAGGACAGTGCCTTAAGAAAGGGAAACGGATATGCTTCAGCATGGAAAGATGTAAAAGGATCTAATTCCTGGAATGATTCTTGTTTTTCATCGGTGCTTTTGCTACATCTCATTTTTCTGACCCCTGTGCAGTCCTCTCAGCATGGTGCTGCTTTAGACATCAGAACATCAGACTTCCAAATATTCCTGAGATCCTCCTCCTCTTCCTTTTTCATGTACAGTCATGAGGCAGCCAACACAAGGCAGGAGGAGAGAGGAAATTATTCAGGAATGCGAAGGAAATGCTCTTGATTTTGGCAAAAAAAACACCCTTCCATTTAAGCTGCTCTGTTCTACCTTTGTGGTCCAACTGCTTCCTGTCAGCTGGTTGCAGGGAATGTGAACCATTCCTCTCTAACCTTTGTCAAAGAAATGGAACATGAATGTTGGGGAAGGAGCCCCCTGCTCATACCTCTCACCCCACAGCATATCCTGGTATAGGGAAAATCTTTAGAGTAGGCAAGGTGGCTAAAAACTGAAATAAAGCGGGCAGCAAAATGGAAAGATATTCCCTTCCCTCAGGATGACTAGGGAAATAAAGTCTGCTTGCCTGGAGTACCTTGGAGCTGTGACTCACCAGGAACAGGAGTTCTCAGCTGGTGCAGGAGAGTCTCCAGGGCTTGGGTACTCGGACAGGCAGGGTGGGAGCCTGGATGGGCTGGGCAGATGCCAGGTTTGGATGGAGAAGGGGAGCTGTGGTCAGGAGGCTGTGGATTAGGAGGATGGGGCATTTACCAGATGAGGGGATCTTGATTAATGGTGGCTGACAGGGTGTTTAAGGTCTCTGAAAGGAAGTGTGAAGGAGTGTATGGCTGTGTATGAACTGGCAGATCCCAGCTGCAAGTTGTGGATATTAAAGAGTACTTAATCAATTAATGAGTTCTGTAAGGCATTAGCTGCTCCAGGAGTGTGCTGTGGGACTTGAAAGGAAAGCCATGCTGGATTCTGCTGCCATTGTGACAAAGCAGAGCTGTAACCTGGGGTGGCTGAGCCAGTGCACCCAGCAAAAGCCATCAATGAGAATTGTAACATAAATAACAGTTTTACTGCAGTGTCACTTGCCTGTGTTGATTCCATCTGTTGAATTCCCCCTCCCCCCAGAGTATTTTTCTTTTCTTTCCTTGCCTTTCCTGTGTACTGGTTTACTTAGCTTTAGAACATATATTCAGACAAAATAAGGACAAGAAGTCTTGGGAGAACAATCTACTTTTTCTCTTAATGCCTTCCTTTGCATTTCTAGCTCTGCTGAATGCCGCAGAGTTTTGTTTCTGTTCACAGTCACACTATTCTCTGTCATGTTGTGGCTGTACACAAAAAGCAGTTCCAGAGATCTTTATGCCTGGAGGACCATTAAGCTTCCATCTACAGAGCTATGTACTCAGAGTTGTGCCTTAGAAACAGATACAGATCTTTGCTTGAAAATGCCAAGGGCAGAGCTTGCACAGACACGAGTGTGAAAACATAAAGCAGTGATTTGAAGCACTAAAGAAATCTTACAGATGTCCTTGCTGAAGGCTTTAGGGCTTTGTTTTATTTTTGAAGACAAGTTAAGTTGCCACAGGTGACAGCTTTTAGGATTGGGTGTTTGATGTTGTGCTGGTCAGAGTCACTCCAGCCAGATTCCCAAGAACTGGGTCAAATCTCAGTATCTCTGCTGCGAGAGATGTGAGGTAGAGTTGCTGTCAGTGCCACTGATGTCAGGGATTTAGCAAGTCTCCCCTTAAGGTAATGCTTAAACAAAGTAGATGAGCCCCATGGAATGGGAGAAGGAAGATTTGAGAGTTTTTTGTTTATTTCTGGGTTCTTTGGATGATTTAGGAACGCTTGAGACAGACAATGCAGCAGGAGAGAGACACTGCTTGGTCATGTGACAGAATGCACAAATGTGGGTGTAGAGGAAGGAGATGCTGAGGAAGAACAGCTCTGTCTGAGAAAGAGCTGGCCTGGGGTAGCACATTGCCAAGCTTTGCATGCATGGATGGCAACCTGAAATTCATGTGGAAGGGGATGGAAAGTCAGCTAAAAGGCAGTTTGTGTGTGTGGGCAGTGGTATGACAGGACAGTATCTTTGTTCTGAATTTCTCTGCCAAATGGTGGAGCCGTGGAGGAGAACAGAGCTGCACATATGGGGGAAGCTCATTAAGGTGTCAACTGTCCCAAAATGGGGCTGGTGTGCAGAGAAGGGTGAAAAGACAGACACATGGCAAAGGCCACAGCAGGAATCCAGCAGGCAACCCAAAGAGCCTCTGTCAAAGCCTTCCTGGGAGTTCTTGAGTGATTTCATCTTCATGACTGTAGTCACACATGCAAAAAATACAGGGAAAGGCTGGGGGACAGCTCAGGTTTCTCTCAGAGCTACTGTTATCTGTGATTAATGAGATTAAACATGTTTCTAATTTCTGCTTCTACCTTGTTTAGTATTATCACATCTGTGTTAACTTTCATACTGCTGATTAGTGTGAAGGCTAGGAAGCAGGTAGGTGGCTCCTGAGTCCCATAGTTTGTTTTGATGAAGCCTCCAAGCAGGTTTGATTTAACAGCCTAAGCTGGATTTGAAATAACAGCAGAAATTTGAAATAACAGCAGACTTAGACCTTCATGGTGCCTTCTGCCACATCCTGCTCCAGCAAAGCTGTGCTGTGGCTTACTAATGTTGGTATCATTGCCCTGCTGTCCCACACAGCAGTACAGGTGATTTTCCTGGCAGTTAGAACTGAAATTAAGCACTCGGAATAACATCTATATTTGCTCTTTCCCCTTCTTTCTGTGGAAAACATGTGTACAATGTTACTACTAGTTAGGTATGCTGTAAAGGAGTTTTGGTTTTATTAAAGAAAAGCAGAGGTGTAAGACAAAAATATAGCAAAATATAACAGAAATGGAGTGGGATAAGATATTTTTGGGGGGAGAAGGGGCGATTAGGGATGGTTTAAATGGAGCTTAGGAGCTGTGACTGTCAGTACTGGGAAGTGTGTGAGAGGATCACATCCTGGCAGACACATTCCAGCCCGTTTCATGGCCACAGAAAGTGCTGGTGTATTCTGGAGGTATTGCTGCATCACAGTCATTGCACAGAAGAACTTCAAAGGTAAGGAAATACAAATGACCCTTCAGAAAATAGAAAGAGTGTTTTGTGATGGCCATAGTTCTTGTGTCTTAGTCTCAGACTGGCCCCAAGACAGCTCTGAGTCCTGGACAGGCAGGATGTGTCCTCATTTTGGGAGATTTCACTATAGCAGGTATCAAAACTGTTTGCTATAGGGTACATCTCGAAGTTTTAAGTGGTCCTTTATTTGCTTTGATTCAAGGCATAAAGATCTTAGATATCTGGAAGATCAAGACTGTAGTCTTGAATTTAGTGTGCTATGAATAGCTAAAGTCATAGGAGAGGGAAAGTTTGATTAGCTGAAGATGTGAGGAAGTGCCACAGTATTTTGTACTGCTGGAATTTTCTTACACAGCAAAGTTTCGTGAGCAAGGTCCATTCATTTTGCTCAGCCAAGGATTGAGTTGTATAAATTACTGAAGCCAAGTCAGCTGAGTCCTTGTTATCAGAATTTATGAACTCATGTCTGGCAGGAATGAAGTTTGTGTTAAGAGTGGGTTTCTGTTTGTTTTCCTTTTTTTCTTTCCCTTTCCAAAGGCAAACCTCATATCAGACAGTTGAGTGAAATTATAAGGTAAGAAATGTCATAATTTTCAGCTGGGATTTTAGGCTTCCTTTCCCTCAATTTGGAAGTTTAGGGAGAGTGAAAATAGTGGCAGAGCTAGAGATTATTTTATTTTAGTCACAGATTAGCGTGTCTGGGTTTTGGAAAGGGCTTTACAGCAGGTCTCCCCAGCTGCTGAATATCGACTGCAGGTGTTGAATGCAATTGTCAGTGCTGGCTAAACAGCATTTTGTGGTAGAAATTGTCATCAGGAGAGGGTAGAGAGAGGAGCCGATTTCTAGGCCTTCTTGTATAAACAAGTATTTGAGGATGTTCCTGTCTGGTAGCAGCATGTTAGTAGCTGTTGGTGATTTATTTTTCTTCTAAAATCCATTTGCAGTGTTTTGAATACAACAGAAGCCACGTGCAGCTGGTTTGTAGCCTGTCACAACTGAGAATAGCTGGAATCTTACAGTGCCAGCAGGAATATTTTTCCATCCACACAGAACCAGCACAGTATTAAAATACAAAGTAATATTATGGTTCTAGCAAAATACATAGCATTTTTTTTATTTGAATCTCTATATACCCCATGGTATTGAATGTACAGTTGCATATGTTTGGCACTGCAGTTAAAATACATTCATGTAAGATTATCAGAGTATCAGGAAAGTCACTTTTCTTTGTGGGCATTTTGGCTCATTTTTTTTGCTTCCTTTTATGTCAACCTCACATGTGCAAGGGGATACCTTTGAAATGTATCCTGGCCCCCAGCTTTGCCATTTCAGTTGCATTCCCTGTATCTCCACTAACATTTATGAGCAAAGACAGCTGACCTTTGCAGAGTGAATGGCTAGTTGCATGTGTAATTAGAGCATTAATAGTGCTATGTCTCATTTATTTACCTCAGGTTGTATAGTCATAGCGAGTGCCTGGTGGTGACTCGAGTACTGCTGCAATAAATAAAATTCAGAAACCACACCAAAGTTATTTCTGAGGGACCTGGTTGATTCACTGCAGGAGAGAGGCTTGGAGCAAAATAATATTTATGTGGTGTGTGCTCTCTAGGGATGGAGAAGCAGGAGTGAGCAAAGTTCTTCAGCAGACTTGCTATATAGATCCAGTGCTCAAACTCTTAGGAAAAAAAAAAAATCTCTGTTAAACTGTTCTTTTTCTCTTTGTCCATTCTACTCATTTCTCCTGTTTTCCCTTTAAAACATGTGTGTCAGGAATTTGAAGTCGTGTGTGTCAGCAGGGAGCTGATTTCAGCGTGGCTCTGACTCCACGTGCAGAGAATCCTCCCCGAGTCCTTTGCACTTTCACTTGTGCTGGCAAGGTCCCAAAGATCTGCTGCAGCTTTTGCCATTTCCAGGATTAGCTGAGTAGAAACTGGAAGAGTGGAGAGAAGAGGTGGATAGAGAAAGGTCCTCCAGTGCAGGCAGTACAACCCTGACACTCAGTAGGGTGAGGGAAAGGATTCCATACCACAGGCAGGAGTGAAGGAAAATTGTGTTACTTGACTGCTGTTCCTATTATTAGCTTGGAGAAGCCCACCATTGGGACTGGCTGTCTGTCTGAGCCCCCATGGAGAGGCCAGGGAATGCCAGCTGAGGTGGCAGCTTGGACAGCTCTGCAGGAATCTGCAGGATGATAGTTTGTTTCGATGAAGCCTCCAAGCAGGTTTGATTTAACAGCCTAAGCTGGATTTGAAATAACAGCAGAAAAGTGAAAGGTTTACAGATGACCCTCTACCTGTGCCTGCCCTGGTTTCAGCCCTTAGCTGTAGACCGATGCTTCAGTACTAAATAATTCAAGCAGAAGTGTGTTGTATTGTTTTCATTCTAAAGAACAGAACTGATGCTTTCTTGGAGATTTGCAGGAGTGGATTCCCCACTTGCTGGGCTGCCATTGCAGGCACACCCGTGGTTCCTGCTGCAGCTCCACTGACGGGCGCTGCTCATGCGTGAGGAAGGAAACCTTGAGCCTTTCAATTCCTTGGGTGTTCTAACACAAAGGATGGCTTTATCCCTTCTGAAGAGACCTGGAAACAGATAAAGATTGTTTACATTGAATTAAAAGATATATTGGAAATAATCAGGATGTAATAAAAGACAAAATGTCCAAAGCCATACTGATAGCTCTTTTTTCTTTCCTTTTTTCTTTTTTTCCCCTTTTCTTTTAGTAGCATAGGGGGAGGGAGTGGATGAAAGAAACATTATCGAAGCCTCTTTTTGCCATCTACCCCTCTTGAATAAAGAATGACTGGAAGAACTGCTCTGCTGCAAAGGGTGTCAGGTTCTGTGCATCAGTGTGAATTCAGTTCCCAAGGCTTATTTGTAGGATTCAGCATTTTTGTAACAGCCACACACAAAGAGGAAAAAGCCCCTACATTTAGCCCCTTAGACCTTTTATTTCCCAGCTAGAAACATAAATAAGCCAGATATAAGTGCCTATATGTCAGTACTGCATGCTGAAGACCCTTAGGACTGAAAATTTCTGCAGGTTCCATTTCTCTTTTAATAATGGGAAGCCTTCTGTGAGGAAGATAGCCTAGAGATTATAAAACTGATTGTCTTGTGAAGGGGAGTTCAGATTCTGAAATTGGTACGTATAAGAAAGACATGGTTGCAGTGTCAGATGCTGCTTTATTGTAGCACATGGAGTAGATGAGAACTGAGCCTGTAACACTTCTAATCCAAGCACAGCACCTGTTTGGAACTAGGAAGAACTGCTGAAGTTTAAAATAAATAAAGCATCATGGAGGTATTAATCTCCTATGCAGGGAGCAGATAGGTCTGACAGGAATCTGTGTAATCTGGCAGTGCATATTAAAGAGAAGGTCACTGAGAGGTGGTTGTTTCCTGTCCTCAGCCTGTTCCCTACCCATGCCCATGGATATCTTCCCTCTCAGTTGCTACAGTTTCAGAGTCCAGAAGATCACTTGCTGCTCCCTGGAGCCCTGAGGTTATTTCCTGTATAGATCAGACCATTAAGGTATGAGGACTCCTGCTGTCCTTCCTTGTGTATACCACACTGAATCAATGGCAAAGCTATTAGAAGATACTGTGACACTTTTATTTTTTTTCTTTTCTTTTTTTCTTTCTCTCAAGAAATTCAGCACAGGAAGAAATTCCACAGGGCCAGCCTTCCAAACTGCAGTTTAGAATTTGTTTGCAGGTGCTCCCCAAGCCGAGTTAGGCCAATGCCCCAGAATAGGAGTTCAGGCCTCCCTGCACTGCCCAGGCCCTGAGCTGGCAGCACATCCTGGAGTGTCTGCTGGCATCTGCCCTGTTGTTCCTCAGGAACAGGCTGAGCAATCCCACTGTGCTGCTCTTTTCCCTCTTCAGCTTTTTCAGATATTGAAGACAGTTGTGTGAATCACATCCTGTACTTTCTTACCTTCCATCCATCACCCCTGTTTTTGGTGACCTCCCTGTTTCGTCTGCTACTTTTAGGCAGTGGTTTGGTGATGCTGAGCTCCAGCAAAACTCCAGTTTTGTACTGAGCAGCTCCTGGTGCAAATTGTGTTGTCTAACCACACACTCATGCAGTTGTGCAAAGGCTGCTGTGCTTTGTGTCATCTGGTCTCATGAGAAATTGGGAGATGGAGCATTTCTCTTGGGGTTTGTGTGCTTTTGAAATTGGGCTGGTTCCTGATCCTGCCCACAGCCTATCGTGACACGCTGTGATTCAGCTGAACCCCGAGGGAACTTTTGGGCAGTGACTGGGGGCTCCTGTTCCCAAAGCTGCTCTTCCCTCAAACTAGCAGCACTGGAAAACTGATCTGAAATTCTGGGTTTGTTCACAACTGCCTCTGCACTTTTGTACAATGTCAGGGAACCTGGTTGAAATCTTATCAGAGCTATTGCAACAATAGAAGTAGAGTCACTCTTTGGGCTCAGGAAGATGGCAAAATATGCATTCAGGTTCTTTGCAAGTTTGTGATATTTAATCACAAGTCTAAAATTTTAGACCGTTTCTAAATCACCACCTAAATTTTGCAGAAATTGATGCTTTCAAACCTGCACGGCTTTCGTTTTACAAGTGTCTGTGTCTCTAAAATGTTTTAAAAGGTACAGTTCTGCCTCCAGTTTTAGACATAAAGAGAAGATTTAATTTATTTTTGAAGTTCAGAAGGAGAAATCCAAAGGTTAACAGTTGGTTGGTATATCACATGTTACTTGGTATGTGTATCTGCTCTTTATTTTTGAATTTCCCTTTCTCTGCTCTTCCAGGTGTCATCTTGACATGAGTACATTCAATCTTGGCACGAAGAAGTGTACAAAACTTACTTGAAGGGTAGAGAAAAGAAACTGCAGCATCCTTGTGTGCATCAAAATGCCTTGTAAAAGCTCTTCAGAGAGGGAGAATTCAATTCTCTGAAACAATTTTCATAAGCACTTGGTACAAACCTGAAAAACAGCATCTCTGTGCACTGTGCAAGCACAACAGACACAGATGATGGTGCAGTTACATTAGTATAGAGAATGGGAATGTCTGATCAGTAGCACAGGATAGAGGAGAGGCTTTTGGAAGTGTCCTGCTCAGGAGTGGCATTAATCCAGTGATATCCAAGCAATGAACACTGTACGGCCTGGTTAGTCTTGAGGGTGTTTGGGCTTTATTGTGGCACATGTAATTTAATGAACTTTTGAAGAGACCTCTAGGCAACGGCCCAAACTCAGAAGGGCAGAGGGGAAAATTCTGATGGACAGTCCTACTGAGCTAGAACACAGTGGCTGTGAAGGAAAGGCTGCTGAATGGGCTGATGGCTGAAAGAAGCAAAGCAACGGCACTTGGACTCACTAGTGGGCTCTTTGTCCAAATTGGAGCCATCTCTTTCTTTAGGAAGTTATTTCTGTTGGAAATGAGGCCAGAGCCAGGCTGGAGCAGGAAGGAAGAGGCGGATAGTGATCTCAAAAGGGTGTGCTCTGGGTGCAGAATGACAGCCATGCAGAAGGAGGTTGGCTGTGAGGGCAATGAACTTGGCCAGAAAGCTCCTCCAGCCCCTTGCTCTGCGGAAAATCTGGTGCCGTGCGGGAGCTTTGGAGCCCGGCTGAGGGGCCCGGGGGGGGGCACGGTGTGGGGCCTCTGCACATTCAGCTACAGAGCCAGCTGCCCTCCTGAGCCCACCTGTCCCCTCCTGCAGCCTTCCCATGCTTCACAGAAAAACAGAATTGTGCACTCAGCAGAGGAGTACTTGTCACCCTTTTCCTGTTCCCAGCCTGGAAGACAAGCATTTACCCTCTTTCCAGTCATTCCTGAGCACTTCCCCAGCATTGTATGAAGGGCTACAGACCTTTCCTGTCATGCTGTCTGCTCTGCTGAAAGGGATGCTGAAGCAGCAAAAGTGTAAAATTTTTTTCCCAGTGATGTAAATTGTCTGTATTGAAGTTAATAAAGAAAACAGAATTTGCATCTTCCTTCCTGTGACCTTTAAAAAATGTGTTTGCCTGTATTGAAGGTGCCTGTGACACCATTTGTGGCTTAACTTGCCTATTGGATGGACACAGTTTCTTGCTCTGAATCATAGGCCCCTAATGACAGGTTACATGTTAATTCTTGTTTTCAGCAATTATCATGCAGTTGTGTTTTCACTGGAACCTAATAGCAAATGTGAGTGGAAAGAGCTTCAGGCTAAGGCCTAATAGTGCATCAGTGATACTTTTTATTTGCCTGTCTGAAAACAGTTCCCCCACAGTTGTTGTGGGCCTTTTCTAACACAAATATATTAGAGGTGGTTGTTCTTTGCTTGTTTTTTATTCTGTTTCACTACATTTAACAATGCTTTATATAGCATCAGTTTTGTTGCTGCTCCATCATCACCATGATTATTACCATAGGGCATACCACATCAAACTCAGATCACAGCTGTATTGTGCAGGAGCTGCACAAATGTGCAGTAAAGGGAGTCACTGTCACAAAGTGTTAGTGGTGTCTGGAGAGCTGAGGCAGAGAGGAACAGGCACAATTCAGCAATGTGCCCCTACTGCACAAAAGCTCAGTTGTGGTGTCGGGTACACAGCAGTGCTTCAGACAGGAAGGGACACACTTCTTGTGCAGAGGTTGCAGGATAAGGAAGGATGAGCTCTTGCTGCCCTTCTAGAGATCAGTGCCTTTAAAATAAACTGGCCTCGCATGTGACAGAAAAAAGTTCAAGCATCTAGATAGCCAAAGGTCTCTCTCTTACCTTGGTGGGGTCAGAAGTGTGTGTAGTACTTAAGAAACACATTTAGAGTCACTGTGAAAGTCCTCATTGTTTCAAATCTCACTTAATTTACAGGATTTGCACTGCACCCACCTGGAAGTCTCTTCTCCCGGCAGCTGGGGGCAGGTGCGAGAGTTATTGTCCTTAGCAGGGGGATTGTCTGTTTAAAAGTATGGGTATACACAAGACAGAGAGTACTTTAGACCTTATTAGCATAAAAGATTTGATAAGCGAGATGCCTTGGCAAAACCAGGTGCAACTCTGAGATTAAACCAAAGAAGATCTAATCAAACAGTTTTCCGGGAAAAGGAAATTCCGTTTGGTTCTGCAAGCTAAGGAATGTTGTAATATGCATAAGTTTGTGTATTTGATTGTTAACCTAATCTTTGTAGTAAACATTGTTAGTCTCCTGAAACAGTATATAAGTCTTTGGAAGCTCCCAATAAAATTGGATTCTGATGACCACTCAGTCTCCCCATCTCTCTCCATCGTCGATATAAAAGTTTTGCAAAAACATAAGAAAAATCTGCTGTTTCCCATCCAGAAGTGGGTAGGATAGAGCTGACTCCATCTCAGATTCAAAATCCCTTCTCACTCCAGGTCATTCAAGGTCCTTCCAGTTCCAAGGGACCAATTGTTTCTGTATTCCTCAGTCTAACAAGTTGGACAGCCCAGAGAAGGTGAAAAAGTCATGATGGATTCTCATCCTTTGGCTGGAGAAGGTTTTCTCACCTGGAGCTCATCTTGAGCCCCAGTGCTTGTTGGTGCCAGTTGCTGGCAGGACGATGGTGCCTCGCTGACTTTGCTCTCTGCTCTTTCTCCACAGCTCCTGTACGACAACCCCAAAGCCCGCCAGGAAGTCGAGTATCACTGGCGAGCCTCGGGGTGTCCTCACATCGTCCATGTCCTGGATGTGTATGAGAATATCCATCGTGGAAAGAGATGCCTGCTCATTGTCATGGAATGGTAGGGACCAGCAGCAGCCCCTCACCAGGCACTGCCTTTGGAGAGATGGAGGGAGTAGGAGAATGTATTGGCTTAGGTGGCAGTTGGGGGATTTCTCAGCAGCAGATTTTGGTTTGCACAGGAAATCTCTTGTTCCCTTTATGGAACTGGTAGGGAAATGTGCAGCTGCTCCAGCCATCCTGTGTGCTGGAAGAATGAGGAACCTTTACCAGAAAGTAAATTTTCATTGTGCTCCATAGCAATTGTACTCATTAAAGCATTGACTGAGTAATACACCTGAAGGATATGTCTACCAATACGTTCTGCTTTGGTTGTGATCAGCTTCCAACTTCCAGCGTGATCTGTCTTGTCATAACTATTCTGACTCTAACTTTCCCTATTCTCTCCCTAGTCTCCAATACCACAGTTATTGTCCTTTTCACTGAGGACAAATTAATAATTCTTTTAGGTGTCTTTGCTTCTTTCTTTTTCTTCCTCTCCACCCTTTACATGAAATAAAATTGTTGTCAGCCTCCCGCTGCCAGCATATCTGACTTCCCATCTTTGTGTGTCATGTTCCCTGTGACAGGGTACATGAAACTGAAAGCATCAAAACTCCCTGGTCTTATTTTGTTTTCTATTTATGCCATATCAGAATGGCTTTCTGCATTGATGGAGCGAGTGTGATGTTTAGGAAGCACTGGCATAGGAGGCAGCCTGTAACCTTTATCTGTTCCTGCTGTGCTTCCGTGAAATTACATGGATGCACAATCAGGCGTTAATTTTGTCCTTTCTGCTAATATAAGGTGAGTTTTTTTGTGTTCTTTGTTTCAGCATGGAGGGAGGAGAGCTGTTTAGCAGGATCCAGGAGAGAGGAGATCAAGCTTTCACTGAGAGAGGTGAAACATCACAAGTTTAAAGTTGTGAAAGATTTTTTTTCTTCTCCATTTCTCTGTCCCCTGTTTCCTTTTAAGAATTTTTCTTTGATTTTTATCTATGGTGATGTTTGTTGTTGTTATTATTGTTATTTATCCCACTGTGTGTTAAGAGTGATTTTGAAAACTTCCCGAGAACCAGGAATTATGAGAATTGGCCAAGTTCAGGCAAGATGTGGAAGGTTTAGTAAAAAATCTTTCTACAAATCTGCTCAGCTTTTTCATTTCTCTACATGAGAGGGTCTGCACAGGGTTCCTCTGATCCCTGGTCTTGTGCCAGACTACCTCTGCCATGATCAGTACAGCTCTTGCTGTGATCTCTCTCTGGCTGTCCCTCAAGCAGCATCACTGCACACTGTTGGGTCATGATTATAATGAGCAAATCACATCTGATGAAACATCTCCTATTCAAGGGTTTTAAAGCACTACTTGAAAGGAAGTGTTATTAACCACACTGTAAACAAACCTGCCTGTCTGTAAGAGGGAATGAGCAAGTGTAAAGCCCTGCCATGAGGCAGGGACAGAGCTTGCACTAGACTAGTCTTGCCATTTCTTATCATCTTTGCTATTTATTATTGACAGAGAACCACAGGTCTGCTGGACCATGGTTCTCCTTGCCCCCTCACAGCATACAAGAGCTCATTTCTGCTCAGAGTAAAACCATTAATATATGTAAGGTGATAGTGTTTGTAAATATTGGCCTGACAAAATGATTAGAAGCAGAAAAATACACACCCAAGCTTGTAAATTACTGTGACTTATTTTGCAGGTCTGGTGTAGAGGCCAGTCTGTTTTCTTCTTGTGTGTTTCCTAGCCTGGGATGAAGTCCTTTTTAGTTCTATAAGAGACTTGTGCAGGGAAAATGAGCATTTTTAGAAACTTCATTTGTTCATCTCTAAAATACAAATTCCAGGGAGAAAACTGGTTCCATGAATATTAGCAACAGCACTCTACTTAAAACATTATTTTTCTACGTTATATAGCATTGTATAACATAAATACTTACTCAGAAATCACCTGGTTAAACAAAAAACACCTTCATTCTTTCCTGAGGTAAATGAGCCCTGTGCCACTGGATTCCCCAGGTTCACTGCCTGTTTATATAGCTACAGCTTCCCATTAGAACCAGGAAGGATGAGGTTGTGCAAGGTTTTCCCCAAAGAATAGGAGTGTTTCTGCATTCTGAGAATGTTCTATAGTTCCAATCTCAGGCCATGTAAAAAAGGATTCCAGGTTGCAGTACAAGTTCTGCCTATGCAGAACCCAGAGGATCAGGTTGAAGTTTCTATTGTTTCCCTGTCAATGGAGATGTGATATAATGCTCACATGGGAGTGTCATTCCTCCCTGCTCTGAAACCCCTCCCTGTGTAACTGAACCTTTCTAGATTCCCAGAGCACTGCTGTTGCAAGGTAACTCCACCATTAGAATTTCCCACTGGGGCTATGTTAAATTTTTGAAACTTATTATTTCAAAGGTGGCAGTTTGGCCTTTGCTGAATAGAACTCTTGATTTTGTTCCTTCTGATAAAAAACTTCTAAAGACAGTGAGGAATTAAGATGTGACCTATCCTAAAATTACTATATTGTTATGTTGCTCTATTTTTAGAAAATTTGATAGATCATCCCCCTGAACTAAAAGCTGAAAGTTAAATTTCTATCTTAAACAACCAAGGACATGTCCTGGACAATTAGAGATAGATTCTTGTTGGGGCTCCTTTTCTTAACAGTTGCTGCTTGTGTACCTGCTCTGCTCTTGCTGCTTTTTTTGGTGAGCAAATTAAAGCACAAATTTCCAAGCTCCTGAGGAGTCTGAGCTCTTGGGCTGCAGTGCCTGCTCAGGAGGAGACTGAGCAGCCAGGCAGTCGGGGGCTTGGTGCCTGCAAACCCAAAACACAGCTGTTAGGGCTAATTTTAGGGTTTCTCTAGTCTTGACGCTTGCCCCATGTTCCAGCAAGCTGTTTGTAAGCCATAAGCATTCCCAAGCATGTCCTGAATTACAGTGGGAATGTTAATGTGACCTTTCTCTAAAATTGTATTTATAGAGGCCTCTGAAATAATGAGAGACATTGGGACAGCCATCCAGTACCTGCACTCCATGAACATTGCACACAGAGACGTCAAGGTGAGGCTCCAAGGTGTGTGGGCTGGGGATGGAATAATGGCAGGAAAAAGCCTGGGCAGCAGTGATTTTAACAGAACTGGGAGTGCAGTCAGATGGTTAAAGTGTCCCTGTTCCTCTGCCAGTGTGAGAAAGGATTTGCTCACTACTTTGCAACTAGTCCAAGGTTGGAATATTCATGTGTGCTAATGCTTTCCAGTTGTGTACGGAATGCAGAAAAATCTCATGGTAGTCAGATGCTTAGTTAAAGAGGTACTGCCCACTTGCAATCCATTAATTAGCAAGAAAATAGCACTCCTTCAAGTGAACCTATAACTTACAGATGCCTCTATGTACAGTCTTTGCCATTTATTAGTTCCTTTCAGCATCACACTTGCATCAAAAAAAAACCCAAACCAAAAAAAAAAAAACAAAAAACAACCAAACCCACAAAAACCCCAAATAGTAAAACCCCCTTCAGAAAAAGGGGAAACTTCTGAGAGGAATAATATAAATTTTATGCATCTAACTCACCTTAATAAGTGTGTGAACATTTGGGAAAATAGGGAGATCTCAGTTACCGCCAGTGTTTAATGAGGTAAAGTTTGAACCCCAGTCTCATTGTAGGGGTTTGACAGAGCTTGTGGGGTTGTATTTTGTGTTCATCTCTGAAGTGCACAGCACAGGCAAAGCCAAGCTCGCTGCACCCTGGCATTTCCAGCACAGGGACACAGCAAGGGATGGAATGTGCAGGAGAGCAGGGCATGTAATGATAGACTGAGGTATCAGATCAATTCCACAGCTCTGAGCTGCTGGATTTTCTACAGATGTCTGTGTGTTTAGCTGGAGGGAGAACTGATACATCATGGTGTCACCAGGGGGTAAACTGGGAAACCAGTTGAACTAATTGGAGATAATGGAAATACTCTGTTGTCCTTGTTCTTGGGGATAAGAGCTTGTATTTCTCTCTGTGCCACTTCTGCCTTTATGGAGGGTGGAGCAAGAGTGGAATTAACTCAGGTTTCAGGAGAGGAAGGAGGGGGGAGCACCAAAGGGACTGTGTCTGTATCTGTTAATTTTGATGGAGCTGTGTCCGTTGCTCATGGGGGCTTTGGCTGAGGATTTCCCTTGTCCTGCCCCTCGGGTGCTTGAGGCACAGTGTGATGTCAGATCAGCTGCTGTCACCACACAGATCAGTCCCAAGAAGTGCAGGGACCTGGGAGTGGTTCAAAAAGCCAGACTGGATGCCCATTGGACATTGTTGATGCTTAGTCTGAGGAAAAGTGCTACATGTTGGGAGGCAACTTTCTGTGTGTTTGGTGGGGTTGTGATAGAAGTAAGAAGACCTAAATGATGGTGGTGGTTTTGACCTGTCAGCTCATTAGAGACATCTCTTCATTGTCCTGTTTATCCTCTTTTGGTGGCCTTCCAGCCTGAAAACCTGCTTTACACATCTAAAGACAAAGATACTGTGCTCAAACTCACAGACTTCGGCTTTGCCAAAGAAACCACTGTAAATGCACTGCAGACCCCTTGTTACACTCCTTATTATGTGGGTGAGTTATCCAAGGCACATTTCTTCTGTGTTTCAGTCATTTCTTCCCTTAAAGTGGGTGGGAAATCTTCTGTTGATGTAATATGAAGTGTTAGCCTCCAGGATTTAAACTGGGATCCAATCCAAACCTAAACTCTGGTTCCAGTACAGTTCAATCCTCCTGCTTTCTGTCTTGGTGGCAGAGGAAACAGTCTTCACAGGAGATACAAATGAGGATATACAAGGAGAGAGAAGGAATTCCTTCTGATTACACTTGAAGTAATCCTGATGCTTCCTCTGAATGATGCAATAAAAGCCATAGTTTGAATTGAGCTTTGTGATATTTGGGTGTTTCTGTGCAAAACTTTACACAGCTTAAATTAATGCAGTAAGAGAGAAGAGCATTGCCTCATACAATGCCTTCTCAAGAGAGAAGAGCATTGTAAAACTTCTTTAAGCTGGCAAATTGAGGAATTAGTAATAAAGAACCAACATGACTTAATCTCAGCAGAGTTTTTCCTTCATTTTGTCCAAAGTTGAAGCACTGTGTAATGAATGCCACAGCAGCCTGTCCTTCATGCACTCATTTTAGTCTTGAGTTAATAGTCATTCATCATATGGTTTGACTGGGGCAGGCCATGCTTGGAATTTCTTTGCTGGAAAAAGCTTAACTTAATTTATTTGAAAAATTACTTCTCTGATTAAAGTTTGTATAGTTTTCTGTATTGAAAGAGACTTACTCACTGGGAGCAGACAATCACATTAGCAATACTCTTTTTTCAGATGCCTTCTTCTCTGTATATTTGTAAGCTGGGTTTAGTGATAAAATGTTAAGGAGTTTACACACGTATGTTTTTATGCCTTTATATTTGTGTATAAACAAGCTGACATTTCCCTTCTCAACACCTTTTTATAAACCAGCATGATTGCTCATATGTTTAAAGAATAATTTTCCTTACAAAATCAAGCTCCCTGCCAGTTTACCTGCCCCAGGGGACAAAACAAAATCCCCTCTAAATGTATCTCTGTCTAATTTTGTTACTTAGTGGAAAAAATATAATGCTCTGGAGGCCAAAGAAAAATACAGTGCCCTGTAGCTGCTGGAGCTAAACACACCACCCAGGTATCATTCAAAATTTTATCACAACTCCAGTAGGGCCTTTCTATTCTGATTGCTGGAACATATGCTCCTGCCTCTTTCAGTGCAGTGTCTCCCTGCACACATTTAGCTGTAGCTCCTTCTGCTTTTTGGTAATCTTAGTACTCCCTTGAGCAGAGAGACACCAAGGTGAGGAGTAGGGCATTTTTCCAGCTCTGTTCCTCCTTTTTAAAGCTCCTTTAGATGCCTTTAGGAACTTGTCAATTGAAAGTGCTACCCAGTTCCTGCAGTGAGTTGCATTTTTTTAAAGCCTCTGATACCTGTTGTTGAAGTGTGCTGCTACTTACAAGGTGATGGAGATTAAGAGAAATACCTGGTACTCTGTTTACTTGTGGTTTTAATTTTCCCCAGCCCCAGAAGTCCTTGGTCCTGAGAAGTATGACAAATCATGTGACATGTGGTCATTGGGTGTCATCACATATATTCTGTAAGTATTTGGGAAGGAACTTGGTGAACAGAAAGAGAGCACAACCTGTTAAATCTGCACTCACAAGTAATTGTTCACTGGGATCATGCAGCCTGCAGTGGAATATAAGCTTGAATAAAACTTTTTAAGAGGTGAAAGTACTTCTCTAGTTATGAAAATTCTTTTGTCCACTCTTACAGCCTGTGTGGGTTCCCTCCATTCTACTCAAACACCGGTCAAGCCATTTCTCCAGGCATGAAGAGAAGAATTCGGATGGGGCAATATGGATTTCCCAATCCAGAGTGGGCTGAGGTATCAGAGGAAGGTAAAAAATCCTCCCTGGTGCTGATGAGTGTGAGCATGGTGGTGTGCAGTGCTTACAAAGAGACTATTTCTAAAAATCTGTCTGAGCTTTTGTTTCCCTTTCTTCTACAATTTAAATCAATTTTTTGTAAGGTGCTGCAGAGAACGACTGGGAACTCAGATACCAGCCAGCAACCTCAGTGCTACAAAAAGTAAATGACTACTGAAAACCTTCTTTCAAAATCCAGCTAGTGCTAGTGAATGCTGATATTAAACCCTCTTGAAACAGAAGTGTCTAATCCTGAGAAAAGAGACAGCCAGGACAGCTCCAATGAGCTGGAAGAAAGGCAAACTGTCTTAAGAACTTATTCAGTCTTTGCCCTCCTTGGTGATCCAGCCAGCAAGGATGGCAAGTTTTCATGCTAGCTTTTTGGGATGTGGGAATTTGCCAGCCACCACTTAAATCAAGGTCAACCATTTAGTTTGTATAAGTCATTGATCAAAAGCTGCTGGGCTCAAATCAGTGTCCTGAAAGTGGGTATTTTTGATTCCCTCTTATCCTGACACTTTCATAAGCTGGAAGTCTCACCTGCCTGTCATATTAAAGAGAAGGGTCAGCAATGTCTGGGCTTATCTGGTTTTCTTACAAGCCCTTTGTATTGCTGTGATCCTCGTTTTGCCTGCTGTTTAGCAGTAACAAATTATCCTTGGACTCTGCTGTGCTCTGTGGCATCTTCAGCCCTCACTGGATCTCGTGGCTGTGTGTGCAGCACAGCCTGCTGAACATTGTTGAAGGAGATGTTTTAGTCATGGTTTCTGGCTAAATATTTTCTCTGCTTTGGGTCTTGTTCCAGCAGTTAAAAACAGGCTAGAGGAGCTTGGTGAAAGAACATGCACTTGGACTGTGTGTAGGGTTTCTGTATGCTTGTGTGGATGGAGATAGAGGATGGAGATACCTTCCATCCTATTAAGATCATCTCATCTGTGGGTGTTCTTTAGGCTGATGAGGCACCTTCAGCAGGTTGCTGCTTTTTTCCCTGCATTGTGCTGTCTTTGTCCTTTGCAGCCTCTCTCAACAAATTAAACTTGTACCTCTGGCAACTTCTTACAAGCATTTAGTCATCTTGCATGTGATGTTGCTAAAAGAGAGCTCTTATTTACAAGTTTTTATAGGTTCCCTAAGGAGTTTTGTGTAAGTCCTTCTAAATAACTTCCTTTGCATGCAGTGTTTCCAGTCTGTCCACCCACCTTAATGAGACTCTTGTCTAGACTCTCACCATCTCTTATCTCAGTTATTAGTGCTCTTGCTTTGGCAAATCCCATGTTCACAGAAAGCTACTGCAAAGCCTGTTTGTGCAATCCATTTATTTGACTTTTTTGTCTTTTCAGTGGCCTCTCATTTGTCAAAGTTCATTGTCCCTTTTTTCCACAGCCTGTGCTAGTTGTTGTCTTCCATCATTTCTCAAAACATCAGCTTATGTGTTCATTCAGCCCATAATGCTCAGCTTGTTGCCATCTTTGAGGCAGGCAGCTTAGCAGCTTTTTGTTCCTGTTCTTCTCTTTTCCTCCAGTTGTTGCTCTCAAAGCAGTTGGTTTGGTGATGTAGAAAGCATAGCTGGAATTCCCAGTCTTCTCTTCCCTTCTTACCTCTTGTTTTGGATGTTTTCCTGTTTTGCCCCTTTAAACACAGTAACATACCCCACTGTACGTGGCTTCTTAACACAGTCACAGCAATCAGGAGGTGTTTTCAGTTGTGCAAAATTGTGTTTCTTCTTTCAGCAGGTCATTGTGTTCCCAAGGTTATTTGGGAATGCAGTCCATAGATTACACCATGCTCTGTTGGTTCTGTTTTTCAGCCAAACAACTCATTCGCCATTTACTGAAGACTGACCCAACAGAGAGGATGACAGTCTCTCAGTTTATGAATCACCCTTGGATTAATGTGAGTCTTAGATCTCTTTTTACACCATGAATTGATTCTTACATGCAGAACTTAGGTGTAGCTCCACACAGCACAGCAAGAGAAGGGCTGTTATTACTGTTGGTCCCTTAATTAACCTCCTGTGCCCTCCACAGAGGGTCACCTGCCCATAAAACCACAATTCTTCTTGGTGTTAGCAGGGGACACACAAGGGGAGACACCCACAGTCGTGTCCTTGGAAGCAACAGCCAAAGATGTCTCTATATTCTGTGAGCAGGCAGTCTCTGTTGACTCTGCAGCATATGCATGTGTTACTCTCTTTAAAAATATAAAAATAAACTCTATGTGCTTACTTCATCAGTGCAGGATTTAAAGAGCTATTATTAGTGATCTC
The DNA here is from genome assembly GCA_013399835.1 of Leptocoma aspasia. Lineage (NCBI taxonomy): Eukaryota > Metazoa > Chordata > Aves > Passeriformes > Nectariniidae > Leptocoma > Leptocoma aspasia. The sequence continues at coordinate 556,924 of VXAX01002463.1, forward strand.
AGGCACCATTGTGCATAGCTGTGTTAGGGTGAACATGCTCCTGGGCTCAGTGGGAATTCTCATCCTTGGCAGAGTTTGGAAATGCATGGGGGAGGAGCAAGGGTCTCTTATTGCCCTGTGAGAGATTGCCAGGTAGGGTGGTACACAGAGCTATTAATGGTCCCAGTTCAGGTTTCATTCTATGACTTGGTTGAATTTACTTCTCCTTAGAAGAAATTTTTTGGGGAAAAAAGAAAAAAAATACTTTATTAATACAATATGGACTATTTCAAATAAGAAACACAAATCCCAGAAGTTACAAGACTGAGTTTCATTATACCATCTCTGCTCTGTAGGTGTCCCTCAAAATAGTAGGTTATACTTCTCACATTTGTGTCTAAAAAAATACCAGTCTTGTTCTCGCTGCCCAAAAAATCATCAGCCAGGAACAGAATCACTTCTGCTGTAGAATTCCCTTTGTTCCCATAGTGCTGGTGTGTCTGTGCTGATCCTCAAAGGATGGGGCAGAAGCAGGGGTGTGGCTGATTGTCCCCGTTCCTACAGTGCCTGCTGCAGGATCTGAAAGCCCTTGGAATCAAGTGAAATGCAGCTGTAGCACATCCTGATGAAGTAGAAAGGTGTTGTCATTCAGAGTTGAGAAAGCTGAGAAACTGAGGTTGTGATGACTGTACAACAGACCTCAGACAATGTTTCTGAGTCTTTTTTAATCAAATAAAAATGTAATCACTGCTCAGAATAAATACCTCCAGCTTTGAGTGTCTGAAGCCCCAAGAAGGTGTTTGAGAAGTCAGCAGGTGAGGAATTCATGGAGTGAGTGCCTAATAGCTAAGGAAGCTGCCACCCACAGCGACACTTGTTACTTGGAATATGCACAGAGCCAATTAATGAGGAGGAGATTAGAGGCAAGGTCTGCAGACTCTGCTGCACCTGTTCCAATTGGAGCCCTGCACCAATGCCCTTCCTGGAAGAAAGCTGCAGGTTGGCTTTCTTTTCTGCTGAACCTATTGCTCACAGGGGGCAGAGGGAGGTAGAGGGAAAGACCAAGGCAGTGAATGTCTGTGTTCTCCCTTTTCCTAAATCCCAAAGTGGAGGGAGTTGCACAAGCAGCAGAGAAGGGTGCTCGTGTCTCTTTTTTTTTTCTTTCCCCTCAGTTTTTAAATGAGATGGATGGCAGAAGTATTTTACTGTGAACTAGGCAAAAACTGTCAGTTTAGGTGGGGCACAGATTAATTTCGTTCCTTGTCTATAAGATTTTTTTTAACAAGCAGCAGCTCACAGCACAAAAGCACCTTCCACAGGGAAGCAGGGAGAGGGACACCACTGAAACCAGTCTGCTTGTTTTCCATTTCTCTTGTCCCAACTGTGTTTGAGAAAACTGTGCCCTGGCCAGCTGGGGTCCTTGTCCAGAGGATGCAGGAGTCAGGATTTCTGCTTCCCTTCTGTGACTGCTGCACTGCTGCTCTGAGCTCAGGGGAACATAAGCACTGGTTCCAGTGTAGGGTTTGTTTTACAGGGATGTACAGGGATCTCCTTAGACTTTGTTGACATGCAGCTGTAGGATGCCACAGCAGCAAACAGCAAGTTTGGGTAGAAAGCATAAGGAAAATAGAGTATCCAAGTGAAATTATTGTTTGGGTTATGGGCTGGCAAGAATTGCCATGATTCTTGCTGAGTTTAGTCAGGGAGCTTTAGAAATTGTCCCTTAGTCTAATGTAAAGTATCTCCTGATCTTTCATTGCAGGTGAGCAGAGATCTCAGTTTCTTGTGGATGCACTGTCTTCTGAGCTGTGCCTTGCTCAGAAGAATTGTGTCATTTTCTCTTTGGGGCTCACTTAGTCTGATGAAGTGGTAATCTCAGTTAATGCATACGTGCAAGAAAACATCTCCTACAACAAATCCTAGGAGATAAAGGTCAAACTAACCACTTTAAGACATTGACCAATGAATAGTGAAATGACAGTTAAAATCTAAAACATACATAAAAATTTATCCAACACTGGTTGAATAAATTGTTTAGGCTGGAAGGGAGTAGAGTGAAAGAAGCTCAACACTGATTTCTCTCTCTTTTTGTTCTTTAAATGTTGTGTGGGGAATGTAGTCCTTTTCTCCTACACACAAATTCATTTGTGGAGTGATTGGAAGCAGGAATAATGAGGGCCATTGGAGGACATTAAATCAAGCTTTATGCCCTTCACCCACAGAAAAGAGCAAGAAATCACTTCCCAAATGTTGTTTTTCAGAACTTCTTTTGGTATTTTTCTTTATTCTCAGAGATCAATGTCAGTGCCACCAACTCCTCTTCACACTGCACGGGTCCTGCAAGAGGATAAAGACCACTGGGATGAAGTTAAAGTAAGTCAATCCAAATTCAGGTTTTTTTTAAGTCAAGTGTGATAAGAGATGAAATGTGTTGCGTTCTCTGGGGATGTGCATTTCCTTGGATACTGTGGCTATTCTGAATACACTCATGTCAAACAAGGGTTTGACAGTTTTGGTTAGAACAGTAATGTATATGATAACTGTTTAAAAAAAAAGAAGGAATGCTACTTGAGCTTCAGCAGCAGCCTTACACCTGCACCAGATATCAACAAAGATGGTGTTTATGATCAAAGGCATTAATGATGCTCCTGCTGAGCCACTGCGTGTACCCAGGGAGGAGAAGGACAGTGCTGGGGAAGTTTGAACTTCATTACAGTGAAGAATGTGATGAAAACATAGGGGGACAGGTGGGAGGGCTGAGCTGCATTCTGGTTTTCTGCAGTGCATTTGAATTGTGGAACAACACTGAATAACCTTAGTCTTGTCTTGTTATGGCATTTGGTGGAGGGAAGAGGAGAGAACAAAAATTGTCTTTTCCTTAATCACAGTATGTGCCTCACCTACTGTGTGTACCAATGATTGCTGAATGCTTCCTGCAAAGTGAAACTGTAGGGCACACTGAAAGTCTTAACTCTTTCCTGCTAGCCTTTAACAGGTTGTGATGCTTTTACAATTAATTCTGAATTTTCTGCACTTCAAATTCCTAGAATTTTGACAATTGCAACATTCCTATAATGTATTTTATTGATTACTGATTTTATTTAAATCACTGATGTGTAGTCTCAGCTGTTGAGCTATGTAATGGTAAAATTTTTTAGGACCTAAGCAACATTTACCTTCTGAGTCAGAGATCAAGCAGATATTTTCACTTAGTTGCCTTATTTTCCATGTTTCTGAGAATTTCTTATGCTTGTGCTTTTGTATTAGTCCCAGAGGTATTCCCTCGAGCTACCAATATACCCATGATATTGAATTGTTTTTCCTTTCCTGAACCAAATGCTTAGACATTTGTTTACTTAAACAGATTTTTCTTTACAACCTTATTAAAAAGTTTAAAATGTTTCTGTACTTAAGCATTAATTCAAACTAAAGAGGTGTGTGAATTTGAAGCACATACTTCTAAAGTTCTTTGTGTGGAGGCGCAGAGCCAGCCAGGGAGAAGTTCTGGGTGTAGGGACACGGTGGAATTTAGGCCAGCAGAGCGTGGTCCTGTGTGCTCAGGTGTGCAGTGCTGTGTGAGCAGTTCCTGCTGCCTGAGCCCCTGGAGGAAGGAACCTTTGCTCCTGCTGCAGTGCACAGAGAGGGCTCAGCTCTTGCTGGCCAGGGGGTGACAGAGGGCTCCTCGTGTCCCTCCTCTCCAGGCTGTGGGGTGGCCGTGCTGCCGCAGGGGCTTTACTACATTGCTTGCTTGCTTTCAGGAGGAGATGACCAGTGCTCTGGCCACCATGAGGGTGGACTATGATCAGGTGAAAATCAAAGACTTGAAAACGTCCAACAACCGCCTCCTGAACAAGCGCCGCAAGAAGCAGAAGCAGGCGGGCGCCTCCTCTGCGGCCCCGGGCTGCAACAACCAGTGAGGGCAGAGCCAAGGACCTGTGGGTGCAGGGTAAAAGTTAAACAGAGCAATTTAAAATCATATGATCGCCTCAATGCACACCACAAAGGCAATGAGACCGTGAAGATGCTGTCCTGCAAAGAGGGAACAGTGTGATAACGTTTTGCTAACTTGAATCAGGGCTTTGCTTTTGAAGACTAACGGATCTGAAGTGATTCTGTTGCATATTGCAAGGGAAGGTACAGTAATGCCAGAAATGTTACAGGTTTTTGATTTGGCTTTAACTGTGTAGGACAAGAGGAGAGAACAGGAGGCAGTCTCAGCATATTAATGCACTGAGGCTTTAACAGCCATCTACAAGAGTAACTTCTGCTGCTGTTTTAAACTGGGGAATAGAAAAGTGCCAAGTGTTCTGCTAAGAGTGTTTTAGTAGTTTAGTAGAATTGGTAATAGTCTGTATTTCCAAACTTACCTCCTATAGTTACAGAATATCACCTAAACTGTAAACAGTTATTCTTGTTACAGAAAAAAGCATCCATACATTTCCATTTCTATAAAGTCTTCTGTGTAGTCTCATGTGAAGATTTGAGTTTGTCATGGATTCCCATTTGATAACATGTAAATTTTCTGGACTGTAGCCACTATGTTGTATCTTTGCCACTGTCAGACCCCTCTCTTGTAATATTTTCAATTTAACTGGTACTTTATGTGAAGAGTTTCAGTTAGGATTTAAGTAGTTGAAAGTATCCTGCAGAGATTATTGCTGTTCCGCTTGGATCCACAACCTCCAGGGCGTGCAGCTGGACATGCAGGGGATTGCTTTAGAAGAGAGACTTCTGAAATCCAGGAATCAGTGGCAAATGAATGTTCTCTGAATGGACCCTGGTGTCTGCCATCATCCCTTCTGGTAATTATCTCCAGATCCTGTGCCTAAGATGTGCTGATCACAACAAATTGTGGGGTGTTGGGGTTGGTTTGTTTCTGGGTCATAAGGTGGGAAGATGCTGCTTGATTTATGGTGATTTGGTGGTGTTTCAGGATCCAAAGATTTTCACCACTTAAGGAAGATTACTTTTAAGTACATCCACCCATTGTTTTTATCCTGTTTTAATTCTTCTTATTTCATGGGAACCTGGCCTTGGTTTGCTGGTATGTTTTATTTTGTGATCAAAATACTTTCTCTCACTGTATTTTTTGGGGTTTGGCTTTATTTTTAGTTTAGGTGGAGCAAATATTTGTGAAAGTGTTATCAGAGTCTGGGATGAATATGATGTGCTTCCAGTGATGCAGGCAAATACACCTTTGAGGTAGGCACACAGTACTGGTGTGTTAATAGGCTTGGAAGAATGTAAAAAGACAAAAAGGAAAACAGGGCTCCAGAGTGGATCTGAATTGTCAGATCAGGGTGACACACAGCAAAGCTCAGCTCAAGGCTGTGGACCTTGTTTGGGGAGCCCAGTTCCCATCTTCAGGGTGGTGAATGAGACCTCAATTCTCCTTTGTGAACTGGTCCTAGGATTTTGTAACATGATTTATTAAAATCAGTTTTTAACATTCCTTCCTCCTGTCATCCCTGTTTTTGTTGAATTGTTGCAGAGTTTGCATTGCTTTGCAAGATACATTGTGTTGAAAGTGACAGGGAAGGGGAGAAGGAAAGTGTTCCACGATGTCCACATTCAAATGCTGCCCAACTTTGAACATTTTATAAGATCACAAGGTTTTGGTTTTAAATATCAATCTCTGTAAAGTTGTATTTTTAAAGATTTCATGTTTCAGGTAGCTGTGATTATAGCATGTCCTGTATGTTTTTGTTTTGCCATATTACTCCAATGAATTATGCAAATATTATTCACTACCTGCAAATGAATACTGCCTATGAAGAGTTGTAATGTGTTCAGGATGCAACACTTGGAATTAGAGCCGGGTCCAAGTTTCTGTCCCTTTATCTAATTTTTTTTGAGGGAGGTGTGTACATTATTGCTGCCATTCCATCTCTGTGCCCCATCAGGGTGATGGATGATCCCAGGACAAGCAGTGTACAGTGCACTGTCCTGTCTGCCTTGGGAACAGTGCCACTGAAACTGTTGCAAACCAGCTTTTTTCCTCTGCCTTGGCCAAGGTTTGAGCAGGAGCTGTCAGTTCCCACCTGGTACCACCTGGCTTGTCAATTCAGTCTGGAGCTCAAAGATGTGTCTATTTCTGGGTAGTTTTCTGTAAAAAACCTGTAAAACACACCTGGGCCTGATTCCTTCCTGTGGGGTTCCAGTATTTACAGAGCAGAAACTGGAACTGAGGCACCTGGCACAGCACCTTCAGCTTTTTGTCCCTGTGTAGCAGGACAATCCCATCTCATTAAACTCAGACTAACAGTTCTTGCCTTCTATCCTGCAGCAACAGCACCCAAGAATGCTGTAAAGCCCTGCAGGAACCAGAGGAGGGCCTCAAAATGGCAGACATGGAAGTGTATGCAAGTATTGGACAGAAGGGTTTGTGTTTATTGCACAGAGGGAAGGAGGAGACTCCTCGGGAGCTGGGAAACAGCTGCCCTGCAGTGTTTGGAGCCTCAAACTGCCGCCCTGCTCCGGGCACTGCTGCCTTCTGCAGCCTAGTGAAGCAGGACAGCTCATGTTTTACCTGGCTCTGTGTCACCTGGGGCTGAGAGGGGCTGCCAGGGGCCAGGTTTGGGGTGCAGGCATTCCCCCAGCAGGGCCTGTGTGCTCCATGGAGATGTAGGGATGTGCAGAGCATCCGATGGACTCGGCTCCGCCCGGCCCTGCTGCACCACCTGTGCCCTGCCCCGCTGGCTCTGAGAGCTCCCCAAAGCCAAGCTGCCATCAGCTCCCCAAATCTGCACCTGCCATCAGCTCCCCAAATCTGACCTGCCATCAGCTCCCCAAAACCNCAGGGCCTGTGTGCTCCATGGAGATGTAGGGATGTGCAGAGCATCCGATGGACTCGGCTCCGCCCGGCCCTGCTGCACCACCTGTGCCCTGCCCCGCTGGCTCTGAGAGCTCCCCAAAGCCAAGCTGCCATCAGCTCCCCAAAGCCAAGCTGCCATGAGCTCCCCAAAGCCAAGCTGCCATCAGCTCCCCAAATCTGCACCTGCCATCAGCTCCCCAAAACCAACCTGCCATCAGCTTCTCAAATCTGAACCTATCATCAGCTCCCCAAAACCCAACCTGCCATCAGCTTCCCAAAGCTGAATCTGCCATCAGCTCCCCAAACCCTGCAGTATCTCAGGCTTTGCTCTGGGCATGTGGCTCTGCAGAAGGTGTTGTGCCTCTGGCTGCCAGCAAGGCTCTGGGGAGGACCCTCCTCCTCCCTGCATTCACACACAGTATAAAGAGTTCTGGTGAGCTGGTGATGGTGTTTGGGTCTTGCCTCTTCCCCCAGCCATGTCATATAATAGTCTTTTTAGAACCTGCTGCTCAGGAGCCAAATTTATAGCCTGTTTTTAGAAAGGATAGGCTATTACAGAACTGATTATGCATTTGCATATTCATCAGCCATATAGAGGAGGTAAAGAGCTGGGAAGGGACAGAAGAAATAAATGGTCAATAGAGAAGGCTTCAAGGAGAGCACAGATTAAAAGGTCTATTTATTTTTTACAGCAGAAGCTAAAAAAAGGACTGTGCACAATTCCCCACCCCCATCCCTTTTCACAGCGATTGCTCATGGGCCGCTGCCTCCCGTTGTGTTTCCCTGCACTGTGCTCCTCACACACGAGGTTCATGTGATCTCACCAGTGCTCTTGCTCTGATCCACACACAAATGTGTACCCAGCCATGCAGGAAATTCCCTCCTTCACTTTCTCAGCTTTTGCACTACACACTTTCTTACCTCTTTGACCACACGTGCCACACGGTGAACCTGGATTTGACATGGTACAATTAAAAACTCACATTAATGATAAGCTCTTGGCCTAATTCTGTGGTTTTCTATTTGTCAAAACCCAGCATGCAGTCCTGGGATTGCTTTTCTATCTTAACACTTCACTGCCTTGAGTCTGGAGGCCCAATTACATAAGTGCTTCTGACTTGTCTGACATGAGGGATAATGAGAATTCTACGTACTCAGTTTGATCTAATTTCCCTGTCCTCTTTTCAATTCACACTTTATTTGGCCCATGTTTAGACAAAGGTGCTTTTGAGAAGAGGAAGGTTTAGTGAGGAGGAGAGAGCCAAAGGTTTTAATTACTTGCAGGGAATCATGAGCACTTGTACTGTTTTAGACCTGTGGTCCAGGTGGGGAGGAGGTGTTAATGTGTGCTCAGCTGCTCTGATGTGTTCTCCTGCTTAGCCCGAGGATGGAGCCAGCTCAGCTAACAAACCTCAGGAACAAAGAGAAGGAAGCAAGCAGGGAATGACTTCACATGCAGGAGAACTCCTTTTTTCTAAGAGTAAATGTTTTGGTGGGTTTTATTGTGGAAATATCAGAATTTTCTTTTTTTTAGGTTCCAGTATTTCCCCTCTTCACCCAACTGTTCTCAGTGGTGCAGCTGGCAAAGCTGGGAATGGACATGGTTAATTCTCTTTTAGAGAGCCTTGAAAGGATGAAGGCAATGAAGCAAACATGAGAGGCAGAGAACACACACTCAAAACAAAAAATTCTTGTTAAAAATTCTTGCAAGCTAACAGGCAAGTCATCATCTCCATACTGAAATGTATCTCACCTGTGGAAAAGAGAGGTTAGAGCAAATCTAGGTAATGACATTTGCTGAGGAAATGTTTCCCTGAAATCTTTGCACCAGGTAAGAAAATTCTTTTTGAGAATTAGGTCTAGCTTTAAAATAGGATTATTTCTTTTCAGGTTGTGTGGTTAGAGGAATTTAATGGAGCAAAAGGAGCAGAAATGGGGGATGATATGTCACGTTGAAGAATAAGATAAGAAATGTCTGCTGTTGTATTCTACTCCAACTTACTTTTTTACTGCAAGTGCTACCTCTGTACAGACATAGCAAGATAGATTCAACTCTTTATTAGTCTTTTTTAGCACTGAAGAAGGAGGATGTTGCTGCACTCTAGGGAAATGTGGAAGATAACCCTGTGACTGTAGATGAACATCTATTCTGGTAAATCTGTAAATGATGCCTAGCATTAAATTTATTTTAAAATTTCCTGCCTCATGAACCTGCCAGATGCCAGAGTCTCACAGGTCTGCTCTAGCTGCATGAAGGCACAGAGGCATCACAGTCAGTGGGTTTCCTCCTGCAGTTTGGGACCACAAGAAGAAGCAGTTGCTGAAATGTACTGCAGTGGTTTTAGTTTCCAGGAGCCAAAAGAGGAAGAAGGTGTCTTTCAAATAGCTGGAGATGACAGAGAGGGACAAGCTCTCTTTTATCTGGGGAGGGTACCCTAAAGGTGTCTTGACCTTGAGTTCAGTTCCCAGAGCTGCTGATAACAACCATGTTTTAGCTGTGTGGGGCTGCAGGCCCTGGTGAAATCTCTGCTGCTTTGACACTGTGCTGGGGCCTTTCCCACTGTGAGCCAGGGAAATGCAGTCACTGGGGCCATGGATGCAAAACATGAGAATTCTTGGTCCTGGGGCTGCAGTGAAGCTGAATAATGCCAAAAAGGAGGAGCTGCCTTGTTTGCTTCCATGTTAGGCTTCTGAGTGTATCTGTTGAATTTTCCTGCCTCCAAGGTCCATCCCAGTACTGCCAGCGTAGCAGCTGTTTCTTCATTTGTTAACAGGGTGCACAATGCTTCTTTTGGGGACTGCATTTCTTTCTCTGAATTTCAAAGCTGGAATGAAACTCTTAAACAGCATGGATATTTTGCCTAATGTGTTCTCCCAAAACTTCCAGGCTAATCCATTTGGGAAACATGGAAGATGTTCCCAAGAGACTTCTTATTGCCTAGCTACTGAAGCACCTGCTAAAACTGAGCTCTTTTAAAAGCTGAAAATTATTTAAATGTGAAAAAGAGTGGGTTGATCTGGAAAAAAACCTTCTCAAAAGACTAAAATTAGAATGGAACGTGTTAGAAGAGAAATGGGGAAACTGGTGGGGGAGGAGGACTCTGGGTTTTTTTTAAATAAAAATGCTACTGCTTGAGTAATGATCAAGGAAATTCTGGTAAGGATATTAGATGCTGCTCCAACCCAGAGCAGTTCCTGGATTCAGAAATAATTATGTTTTCCTAAAGATAGATCTACAGTACAGACTCTGGGACTTTTTTNGAGTAAATGCTGGTAGTGAACCAAATAAATAGGCCTTTTTTTTTTTTTGAGCAACTAATAACTGAATAAATAAGCTTTGCAAATTTCTGCTCTCCTAAAGTTGCCTGAGTAAGCTGCTTGCAGAAACCTTGTAAGGTGAAGTTACCTTTCATTTTTGCTTTTGGAACTTTGCATTTCTATCTTGCACTTTGCCACTGCATATTTGACTTTTGTCTTGAATAAAATTCTAATTAGTTGTCCCAAGGCTACCATTCCATGATGCAAGGTTTTTTTTCTCTTTTCTTGGCTCAACTGCAGTTGTATCACCACTTCTTTTATTTCTGAACTCCTTGTGGTGTAAAGGATTGGAAGAGTTTCAAGGAATCTCATTACCTGGCAGGAAGCAAAAAACTTCATTGTCTGTAAAATGGTAAGGAGGAAAGTTCCAAGCAATGGCTAATAGTAGGGAAAAACACCCTCTGAGGAAAAGAGAAGGTCTCTACAATGAAATGCACCCAACTAAAAAGAGTAAAATGAGGTGGTCTGGTTATCATCCTTTTAAATCCTCTGATTTTCTTCTCCTCCTTGATTTCAATAGTTTGATGTATTTTATGCTGCCTGGAAGTCATCAGTACTTCCTTTAGAGAGACCTGACTGCAGTATTTCGGTTTCTTCCCTAAACATAAAAAAAATCCTATAGAAGTTTTATGCTGTAGGATATTTTAAATCTGAGGAGTAGGAAGGAATTGCATTTCCTGAGTTAAAGTGACTCAGCTCGGTCTGCCTCCTTCTTTCATAATAGATTCTCTGCATCCAGCTCAAACCTTGGCTGGCACTCGGGAGAGCTATCAGATGTTTTCTCCAATGATTTGTCATTCCTGCACAAAGTCAGTTTTTAAGCTGTTCCTTGAGGATCCTGGAACAGCCATCTAGTAAGCAGTGATTAGCTCAGAAGGTGCATGCCTGTGTCACAAGGCATCTGCTGCTTTTCCTTGGAGCTTCCATCAGCTCCCATGGCACAGTGACCTGCCTGGCCAACAGGAACTCAGCAATCACCAGTCATTACTTTATTAATATTGTTTGTTTTACAGTATCTGCAGCCACTCACACACATCAAACCTTATTTCCATAACCACAGTCCCACATGAAGTGTTACTTTTATTTTTGTGCAAAGTCTTCATGGTGGTCATGGTTCTGTACTAAGTAAATTAATTTCAAAGCATTTTCTTTTAAGCCTGATACTTTTTTTGTAGGATTCCTGAGATTTTGTGTTTTCCTTTGGAGCAGATATTGTTCCCACCACCAGAAAATTATTTCCAGTGAGAATTTGAAAGGAAAGTTCATATTTGTTAAAAAGAAAGTTGATATTTGTATGCCATCTATGGATGCATATGATGAAGTCATAATGTGGAAGAATCTAATTAGTACTATCCAGGCAACGGAAGACCTTGAGCTTCCTTGATTAGAATTAACTGCTGCATACATGAAAGGAGAAATTTAATTCAAATTCCTATTAATCAGAAATACTATCCTGCCTAAATGATTAAAAAAAAAACGCCGTGCTAATTTTCTGTTTGGATGACGATGATGTTCATGTCAGGAGTGATTTTTGTGTTGCTTTGATCTTTGAAGTTATATATCCTAAAGTAATGTACAAACAGAAGTATTTCAAGTTTTGTGACCTGAATGCTTTCAATTCAGAAGCACAAACATATATTTACATACATAGAAGTAGACACTCTGGCACAAAGCCTCCAAAAATGTTGTCGAGTTCCCTTTTCCCCTTTCCCACAGCATCACACAGGTAAGGTTCTCCCTGCCAGTGAAAGTTGTGTGGTTCCATTTCTCAGTTTTCTCTTTCCGCTCTGCCACTGGGCATTGCTTTGTCCAAGGAAGAGGAGGAGAGCAGCAGAGGAGAAGAGCCCTGGCTGGAATTGCTTGTGTTGTTCTGCACAGGCAGGTGAGGCCTGGCAGGACAGGGTGTTTTGGGTCTGTAAATGTTGCTCACTATCTGCACCTCAGCTCTGTAGGAAACTTCAGTGGTTTGGGAAGCTGCCTGGCAGGTCATGACCACTTCTATGTCATATTTGGGATTTCTTCTGTTTTTTTCTGCAACAATTGGATTATAAGAAAACTATGCTCTGTTGAAATAGTTTTACATTAAGGAAAGGCTGTTTGACATGCTGAATGCCAGCTCTGTGTTGGTTTGTGTGTCACAAGCTATCAAGGAGTGTGATGAAATAGTGACTCGATCTCAAATGCTGCCAGCCACAAGGATGCCAACATCCTGTCTCAGATTGCTTTGGAGGCTCTCTGTCCATCTTTGTAAGTCTTGAGAAGTCCAGATGACACAACCCAGTGTGCTAGGGCAACATCACAGACCAGGAGTATATTTTAGGCAGATTCCTCTGTTTGTGTACAATTGGGTCAAAAACCTCACATGTGACCAATTGTCACAAAAATAGAAATACACCACTCACATGAGGAGTCATGTACAAGCTGCTGTCCTGATATGCAATGGGAGCAGGAAAATAAGTCATCAGGGAATGGCCAAATGTTGAATTTCATGTTCTGTTGGGCTGTGTATTTAGCTGAGGGGTTGAACATCACCCTCCTTGATATAAAAATTAATGGATTCTCTTTGAAAGTGGATCAGAGCAGGGTATGTTCAACTGTGCATCAAAGTGCAGAAATATAAATGTTAAACTAAATTTCAAAATCTCAACCACATGTAGCAACAAAGGGGAAAGAATATGTAAAGTGTACAAACTTACTTCATGCCTTATTTTGAAAATAATTCATAGTAGGCTGCATGTTACTTAGAGTGCCATCTCTGGGCATCAGATACTTGTTTTGTGAAGGAAACATTCCTATCCTTGAAACTTGAAAGGGACTTACTAAACACCTTACAGTGTTTGAAATAATGGTCCTAAGGTTTAGCTCTGTCTATGCTTTTGAGGGAGGCTCACTGATTCTGTGAATCCCAAATGAGCTGAGGTGGAGTATGAGCTGCACTGAGCATCAGTTCATCTGTACCTGCAGCTGCAGGACTGCAAGGGACAGTCACACCCAGGCTTCCATGATGGCAGATAGACCTTGAATTCCTGTAATTGCGAGAGAAAACTGAGACTACTCTTAATTTGTTTCTCATTTAGTCCTTGATCTTCTGTCATTATTCATGTCACTGTCAGATGGCTCTGACAGCTCTGGAGGGGGAGCAGGACATTTCAGGTGGCTGCCAGCCTACCTGTGATAAATGGAGAGCCCTGTGCCCAGAGCCAAGCCCAGGACTCAGAGCATGGGCTGAGCTCCAGCCCGGTTCACATGAGATCTGACCTTGTGCTGCTGCTGGCAGGCCCATGTACCTGGCATCACAGCTGTTTCTCACAACTTATTTTTTAATTTTTGGGTTTTTTTAATAGGAAAGGTAAAAGATTCTTGTGCTCTTTTTGACTTGCGTGTACGTTCCTTTCCACTGTTTCTGGGATTAAGGTCCCTTGCAACCCAGACTGTTCTGTGACTGCTCTATGATTTACAGTCATTGCACTCACTGTGTGAGAGTTACAAGGAACATGCAGAGATCATCCTCTGATCCTGCAGTGTAGTCACTGGCTGAGCCAGGCACCAGCCATTGACAAAGAGGAGATAATGTCCCTTTGAATGTCCCCAGTTAGGATAATTCTGTTTTTCAGCTGTTCATTCATTAGCAGAGAAGTAAACAGTGGAGCAGAAGGTTGTGAAGCAGCGTGTTTATTCACTTGTTTTCTGGCCTTCTCTCTGGATTAATGAAATGACTCATGGACAGTAACAACATGCTTGGAGGGGAAAAAAAGAAAAAGGGAATAGAAATATCTGGAGGTGGGACGTATAAGGCCAAATCCTTCTGTCAGGATACCCACAACTCACCTTACATATGTGATCTGATTCTCTTTGTTAAATGTAAAGAATGAATCACAACCAAGAATCCAGGGCAAAAGAATGAAATGAGCATCTAAAAGGTGCAGAGTGGTTTAGATCTGTGTGGAAGAAAGGCTGGTGGAATGTGAGGCTCTGCAATTGCTTGTAAATGTTTCTGCATAACTTGGCCTTTTCTCATACCGTGTTCTCCTCTGCTCAAGAGCAGGGACGGTGTGTGTGGTGTCCCAGAGTTCCTCACACAGGTGAGCAACACAACACAACACAGCTGACCTGCTCTGGCTCTGCCTCTGTGGTGCCACTCACCCCCTCACTGCTTCCAAAGTCCCATCCCATGACGATGCTCAGACCTGTACCAGTCTCACAAAATGGTGAAAGGAGAATAGTGAGACTGCTGAGATTCCAAAGATACTCAAGGACTCACTGTCCTCCGAGAATTTAGAGCTGAAAGACTTGGAAAGGTTACATGGATTTTGGGCAGAGAAGGAAACCAAACACAGAACCAGGTATCACAGATGCACTTGGAACACCCAACCATCTTGGTCCTCTCCACTACAGCTTCCCAAGGAATGCTCAGACCCATCTTTGTGAAGGTGATATATCTGCTTCTCAATTATTTACTAATAGAAATCTAAAATTTTCCATATTAAAAGCTGCATGAGTGACAAAACACAGATATCTTTTAGTTTAACAGCACAATTTTTTTTTGGCAAGGTTCAGCAAACTGAAAGCAGGACAAGAGAGGAATAATAATTGTGGAATCCTGAGAAGAATTAATTTATAGCAGATACTACCAGGCAATTCTGATGTTGGAAAAAATAAACTGAGATGCACCTATGTGATACTTTCAAATACAGAAAATGCTGCTCAGCATTCATATTAGAAATTTTTATCAATTCAGAATCCTTGCCATCTAAGGGAAATGATGTGTGAAATGCTGTCCTAGAGACCTCTTTGGTTCTGGCTTTTTCTCCATGGGAGTACTGGTCACATGGAAACATAAAGCCCTCAGCCAGCTCCTACTCTGAAAAATGCTTAATTTATGAATTCTCAAAAAATTGGTTTATAGCCAATATGTTCTGCTGTTTATTGTTCATTTAAAACTGTTTGTTGGTAGTTTCTATGTTATTTCATTTTGAGAGGAGCTGTTATATTTAGGGTGGAGATTTAAGCCACACAAGGTGAAAAACGGGGGTGAAGCTGGAGAAGGAAGAGGAACTTGTCAAAGCCTGTAGAGAAGAAGTGAGGATAATTAATCAGACAAATGGAGATAGAGAGCAGGTGTGCAGAGGGAATAGTCTGATGGAACAAAAAGGCAGTGGAATGAAAATGAGTGTCAGAAGAGGTGAGTCTCTATTTTATGCATTATAAGCTGTAACAAGAAACATTTTCCTTAACAGGCTAAATTTTTATTTTTTGAAAAATAACCTTGCAAACATTAATCAAAACATAAGCATTTTAATTTTTAATTGTTAATTGTTTATTTAATATAAATAAATTTATTCAATGCTGGCCACCTAAACAGTGAAGATGCAGTCCCCTCACAAGTCTATGAATTCCAGCAAATTACTAGAATATATTATGTGCAAAACAAGTTTCCATAGTTTGGGTAAGGGAAATATGTTAAAGATACTAAACTGGGAAGAGGAGGGCAATGTAGGGCAAGGGCAAAACAAATTTTCCCTTGATATGTTTGTAAACCAAACATTTTGCAGTATTTGGGTCAGCACAGGAGGCAGGACCACAGTTTATAAACTGCAGTGAGAGGGAGCAGTTGAGGTTCACTCTCGAGCAGGCAGGGTAAGGTCAGGTCCCCTGTTTCTCTGAGCAACAGAGCAGTGTCACCTCCTTCTCCAGGGAGCAGGATGTGGCTGGCAGCCCAGAGCCCATCAGAAATGGAAATTCATGCACTGCTTTTGCAAAGAGAAGCAACTGGTGTCACTTCCTGCTGGGAGATGGAAGGGAAACACTCCTGGCTCCATGTTTTCTTTGCAGTTCCTCCACAGAGCCTGTTGCTGGATTACAGGGTTTTGGGTCCTGCCTGCACTTTTCCCCTTCTCAGGGCAGCACTGAAGTCTTTTGTTGTTCCCTGGAGGCCAGAGAGCTGGGAAGGGATGAGCACACCCAGAAGGGTTGGCTTTCTCAGATGATCAAAAAGGAAATTTTGGAGGAGTAACTTAAAATTAATAACAAGAAGCAGGAAGGAGGGAAACCTGAGGGATCCAGAGACCATGGCCCTACAGATTTGCAGACGGGATCATCTCAGGTGATAACAGACCCGAGCTGGTTATCTGTGGTGCCTGCCCAGAGTGATGTTCTGATTCAAATCATTTCTCCCTGTCATTTGATCCAAGTCCTGCCTTCATCCTAAAATTTAAACTGACACTAAATAGCAAAAAAATGTATCTTGAGCCAGGTGAATGTCAGTATCTAATAAGTACAATCTAATAGTGGGATTTTCTGTGCTCACAAAGATGATGGCAGAGGCCCAGAGGTGCTCTCTAGGTGTCCCCACCAGGCACAGAATTTTTATTTGTAAAAATACTTGACTTACCAGATATCAGAGTGTTCCAATAATCACAAGCCAGCTTTCTGCATGAGCAATCAAAGGCTGTGTTCTAGATAGGAAGGAAAGTTACAAAAGTTTTCTGGTTTAGCTGGTTTAGCAGAGGAAGCAAACTACCAGAGTTATTGCAATTATCAGCCTTCTATTTTTCTTTCCTTTTTTTTAAGGAGTATTCTTTCAATTATTATTTTAAATTAGAGGAAATACAGCAGAGACTGATCTGGACTGAAAACTGTCTACATTATTCTGTATGCAAGCTTAGCTAGGCAGACTGTCTTAATCCTTTCCACTGTCCCTGTGGATTTGATCAGGATGCAGTGTCCAGATCCTTGTTCAGGAATTACTTCCTTTGCCCTAAGGGTCACAGCATCTCAGGAATTGGTGTCAGGGGGAGCAGGACAGAACTGTCAGGCATGATTTAGTGTGGCCTTGGCAGTGTTAGGTTTACAGTTGGACTCGATGATCTTAAAGGTCTTTTCCAACCTAATGACTCTGATTCTATATTTAGATCCAGGTTTAAGGGAAAAAAAGAGGGAAGAGATACAGTGGGAACACAACTGTGATATTTGCAGCAGTTTGCCTTCCCTCAGAAGTTCACTGAGAGTTCTGCATGGAGATGACAAAAGGTAAAATCACTATTTCTCAGTGTTAAAATAGACTGGCCAAGCATAACTTTTCCAAGGTCATCTGTTCTCAGACTCTGTACTGCAGCTTTTTTGCACATAGTTGAATTTGGTACTCTTCATCAACTGGTAACCATACACAGTCTATTAAAACCAAACCAAATTCTTCCAGGCTTTTAATTCTTTTTATGGCAGATGCTTTCTTAACCTCTGCCATGTCTAATCATGAACTTAACACTATGCTAATGAACTTTCTGAGATTAGGGAATTTTTTAATGCTGTTTATTCATGGAATTCTAAAAAAATAATCAGCCTGTGCATGTTGTGCTAACAGATCCAGAGCCTTGAGGAGGGTTTCCTCAGTTCCCTGTAATGCCAAAGTCCAGGAACATTTTTCCTGGATTAAAAATAAATTTTAAAAGTAAGTTAAACCCTGTGAACTTAGTACTTGTGCAAGAAGCAGACTCAGCAGCATCAGTGAGATGTCCTTTGCTTGGCTATAAGGCAGAGCTGTTGCAAACAGCTTCCTTCTGTCTGCTTCAGCCCTACCTGAGACTTTCACAAGACCCTTCGAACTCATTCCTGGTGTAAAGTATGTCTGAATTCCACATCCAACCTTTGCATCTGTAGTTGTGGCATTCATGATCCAGGAGCTGTGTTGGGAGCTCTCTACACTGGCATTTACATCTCCCTCGTGGGAGGGTGACAGCTGAGGTAGGGAATGCACTTCCATTCTGAATATCCTCTCTCTTTATCCATAGGCAGACCTATACATGGAGTTTGCAGTCCAGTTCCCCTTAAGAAGTAAGTGGTATTAGTAGCTTGTACATTAGAACTTTTCTGTCCACTTTATTATCTGCATATTTGGTAAGTTATTTAAAAGTTTGTCTGGATAATTATTTGTGATTTAAACATAGGACATGCCCCCAAACCAAACCAAGATATAAAACCTGTAAGGCCTCCACATAGATGCTGGTGGATGATAATTTTTTCTGATTTCCCAAAAGGAAGCTATAAATCCTTGGTTCTGATCCAGTAAGTTAATACTGCAAATGTTGAAAGCAGTCACAAATCATCAATTTGAGTAACCAGGAACCCACAGAAATATCAGAATAAGTTCATGAGAAAAATTACTCCCATAGAGAAATCTCTTGTCTGTCTCTTTTCATACATGGTCCCTACTCTAATCCAAGGTGAATTTCTTCTCATTCTTTAGAGATTGAAAAATCAAGAGTCATCTTTTATCTGCTTGCTAAAGATAAAACTGTGCCTGGAATAGTTTAGGGCTGCTGTGTGCCACAGGGTCCCTGTTGTGCTGTCTGTGATGTGCTCATGGCTCACCAGGGCCATCCTGTTATGGTTTCAGGTTTTCATGAAGCCACCTTATTTTTACAATGAGTTTATGTTCTGCTGCAGGGCCCCCAAGCTGCATGGATATGCAGATGGGAGAAAATTGCTACCATAAATCGATCTTAAAAGAAAGAGATCACAGAAGCAGGACAAAGTACCATCTTCAGATATTAGAAGGAAAACAGAAAAAAAAAAAAAGGGGGAGATTTTAATTAATCCTAAAGTGATTGTCTAGATGGTCGCTTGGCTAAAGCAGCATTGTGACTTTAATTCACCTGTAGGTAATGCATTTCCATGGTGTGCAGCAGGAACAATAAAGAAGTTGATGTTGAGTGATGAACACTGACCTTGGTAGCACAACAACCCAGCCAACACTTCAGGGATACCTCTGGCAAGTTGTGCAGAGCAGTTCCTGGCAGGGAGCTCTCACCTCAAACACAGCAGATCCTGATGTCATGGGTGACACTTGGAGCAGCAGACTGGCATTGCCAGTGAGGTAGAGATCCATGTTCCTCAGGTAATGGATTAGGGACATGCTGGAGGAGAGACAGAGATCCCTGTTCCTCAGGTAATGGATTAGGGACATGCTGGAGATGGAGGGAGATGGGAGGATGATGACACAGCAGTAGAGCTCTGTGGGGAAGCACCAGGTACATGTCAGTGATAGTGAGAAGAACTCGCTGCTGCCTTCAAGAAGCTCCTGTGGCTGTCACTTCTCTTGATTCACACACATGCTTTGGTATTGTTAGAGTTCAAACTCAAAATTACTCTTTTTTTGAGATTTTATTTATTGTGTTTTTCATTTTGTTTTGGTTTCATTTGATTTGGGGGTGAAATTACTCATGGAAGTAATATTTTAAAGTTAGTTCTTATGCCACAGCTTAAAATCCATGAGTCTGTCATGCCTCTGTTGTTGTCTCTGATTAGAATGGCTTTTCTCCCCTGGCTGGCTGCTGGGCTGGAGTTCTGTCTTACAGAACAGGCAGTGTTCAGTGACCAGACTAGTATAAAACATCACAGGACAGGCAGTAACAGCACACAAATCTTGTAAATAACGTCTAATAAATCTGGGAGCAAACAAGGTTTGCCGAGTTTGTCTTGTTGACAGGTGAAGTTGGGAGGCTCCTCCATGCCTGGTTCACTCTTTCCCTGCTGTGTCAGGGGAAGATTTATCTGTGTGCTTAGGAGCCCTGAGCAGTGATCTTACAGCATCACCTAGAAACAGGAGGGGTTGCCAATTCCTCTCTCCCCACCTTGTCTAACCAATGAATCAGAGGGAGAATTGTGTTCCACTCTGGTAGATTGTGTTCCTGCCCACAGGAAGGAAAACTTGGGCTGATTAATGAGAGTTATGCTGTGAGCAATAGAAAAATAAGATCCCAAGTCCTCTAAAGTCTCTAGAACTTGCACCATTTCTTAAAAAGCCGGGCAGTAATGAGGGGCACCTGAAGAGATTTGAGCAAACATGGTCCTGGTGTTAGACTAAGAGACACAATGCCTGTTGCTAACAGATGCATTGATTTGGATATTGGCCAGCATATTTTTTGTTTTTCACACATTTCAGGTGTTTGAGTAATGTGGGCAATATTGTTCCTCTGAACATCTCTTACTTCTTATCTTCCTCTGATGTAAGGTAAATTTGCCAAGTTTCCCATTCTGTTTTATGGTTTATATTTTAATTCACTAAGAATTTAGGATTTTAGATTGTGCTGTAATTTTCTCAGTTAAATTCAGGAAACTGTGTGTTTGTATGTCTGTGTGCACACATATGTACACATAAAAATTTTGGAGAGTTGAATTCTTGCTGCAAGTGTATGAGAGATGGCAGGAAATGAGTTAAGAGCTGTAGGGGCAGTTACAGCATGTGAGTGTCCTGTGTTTGATATTCAGGATGTACAGGAAGGTGACTTCCAAGGCCTAAGAAAATTTGAAAAGTAGCCATAAAACAGAGCATAGCTGACTTTGGGCACCCCGCTCCTGAGAACTCAGCAAGTGTGGTTCTTTTAGCTTAATTCTCTCTAAGTAAATTAAATTCCTCTGAAATAAGTGTGTGTAGGAACAGTTCTGTTTAAAATTCATGCAGTATTTTAATCTGATTTAACTTGCTAGATAGACAACCAATAATTTTCCCCTTATCTTGAATAATTCTGTATGTGGGTAACACTGTAGGGTGAAATAAATAAGATTACTTTTTAAATTTGACTGAGTTCATTTTAGGATAAAAAACACCAATTGTTATTAAAATACAGCATGCTAGCACATTTCTGTGTTAGCTTTTTGCATATTCCTCATCCACAGTATTAAAAGGAAATTATTATGGTTCCTTTTCTGCTCCTCTTTCAGTGGTTATTTAGAGCTAGGAGATTATTCAGCTTGATAGTGATCCCTTCTTGTTAATCTGCTGTGCTTGAAAATGAATTAGGATTAGGAAAGTAACCCTTTATTATGAATGACAAAGACTCAAAGGTCACCAGTAGGTCACCAGTAGGTCACCTACAAACCTCTCTGTGGTCAGTCTTGTAGACAGCTTGGGCTGGAAGGATTCTGATACATTTTTCTGAATCCATTTGATTCAGCTTTTCTCTTATTGCCGCACCATAACTCAAATCATCTGCACATCCTTTCCATGTTATTCTAATCATTCTTCTAAATTTCCCTTTTCTCTCCTCCTTCAGTATAACTCAGTCTCATCTTTATTAATAAGCCACTAGTAGCTTCAGAGTACTTGGAGGAACAGTAAGGTGTTTGTGGAGTGCAAATCCTGCACCAATGAAGCAAATGAAATTAGAAGAATTAAGTGATTTTCCTTGGGGGAAGTTTGCTGAGCAGACCAGGATTAGAAACGTGCTCCTAACCTTCCATTTTGTGATTCAAGTATCTCTTTCCTCTTTGCTGCTTTCTCATCTTTCTTTCTCTGACCTGCGTTCCCTTTGTCCTCCCTACAGAAATCCCTTCTGCGTCCGTCCGGGAGCAGCGCTCGGAGCAGGGCCTTGGCCGGAGGCTTTGCCCAGGGCTGCCCTGGGAGCTGCTGCAGCACGGAGAGGCAGCTCTGTGCCAGGGACTGTTCAGAGGAAATGTTGGGAAATGGCTGCCGCGATTCTTAAGCAGCGCCTGAGCCTTGTCTGAGCTGGGCTTAGCGAGGGCGCTGCCCTGGGCCGGGGCCGTGTCCTGCAGCTGCCGGAGCTGCTCGCTGTGAGCTCCAGCCCTGCGGCGCTGCCCTCTGCTCCGAAGGACCAAAACCCCTCCTGGGCAGGGCCTCAGCTCAGAGTTTAGTCCTGTCCCACTGATAAACCTCCAGGCCTTTCCCTGCCCGCTGTGCTCCACATGGAGTTTTCACAATCAGATTTTGGATTTTTTTTTTT